>CAUYUJ010000003.1:0-185000 GCA_963575745.1 Prorocentrum cordatum | reverse complement strand
GACAGACCCAGGAGTATCGAGGGCAAGCAACTGGCTCGAGCCAGCCTGGCTTGACCCCAGATGGTCCTTGAGAGGGGAGGGAGGAATCGCAGCTGGAGGAGGAAGGTGGAGGGGGGGAGGGAGGAGGCAGCAGGAGGAGGATGACGAGGAGGAGGAGGAGGAGGAGGGGGAGGAGGAGTAGGAGGAGGAGGAGGAGGAGGAGAAGGACGAGGGACGCGGGATGATGAGGAAGGATGAGCAGATCTTCGAGGAGGAAGGTGTTCGAGGTCTTCGCACGTTCTCGCCAGCCGTCGGCGGTTCTTCCCGCCTCGGGATGCTCCCCGGCGGCTGCGCCGCCGCCGCCGCCTTGCCGAGGCGGGGATCATCCGCAACCGTCGCTTGGGGGATCGGTTTACGCGGACCTCGGCAGACGATGGATATGGATATATCCAGGCCCTGGGGAGGGAAAACATCTCCATATCCACCGCCTGCCGAGGTCCCCGAAGATCGACCCCTCAGCCGGTGGCGATGGCCAAATCCCCGCCTCGGCCCCGAGGGCAAGGGAACGACTCAGCCAGGCTAAACTCGGCGTCTGAACTCGGCCAGGCTGAACTAGGCCTTGGCCGTATTCAGTTTGGCCGAGTTCAGCCATGCCGAGTTCAGCCAGCCGAGGTCAGCCTGGGCGAGCCAAAAAAGCCAAGTTCGGCCTGGCCGAGTTTTTCCCGGCTGGGTTTAGTTGCTGCCCTAGGTGGCGACGGATAACCCTGAGATCCGACGTTCCGAAAAATGCAACTTCGCGAAAAAATTCGACCGGAGCCCTAGACCCATTATTTCTGCAAAGTATTGCGAGTCGGATTGATCTGTGATGGCCCGGGCACCCGGAATAGGGCAGAATCGCCCGTTGTGAAAGAAGTGCAGCGCGAAGCTTTGAGGGAATCTTTGGGGAAGCTCCTATGGGGGCGGGAATCGTGTGAGGGGTGTGCCGAAGTGGACGGGGCGACGCCATGTGGTTCCCCCGTTGGGGCCGGCCATAGGTGGGGTCTCCTGTGGGGGCAGGAAGAGGAAGGAGAAAGGAGAGGAGGAATGGAATGGGATAGGATGGGATGGGATGGAACGGAGTGGAATGCAATATAATGTAACATCATGGAACGGAACATAATGGAATGGAATGGAATGTAATGGAATGGAATGGAATAGAATAGAATGGAATGGAAGGGAACGGAATGGAAGTAAGACCTGCAGTCAAAAGCCCGCTAGCCCAAAGGGAGAAGGAGGGGGAGGGAGGAGGAGGAGGAGGAGGAACAGTGTAAACCCGAGGCTCATCAGCGATGTTGGAATAAGCCTTCCCTCCAAGCTCCGTTTTCATAGGCACCTGCAAGGATTCAGTTCCATTGAGGGAAGAACCCCGCTGGGAGACAACCGTTTGAGGATACTGAAGCGTGCCAAGACACAATTCTCGGGATGTCAGCGCGAAGAATCAACCTGACTGTTGCCTGCTGCTGACGATCATGAATCGCGGCAGAACGCCATTCCTGAGATTGTAGCACCGCGAATCAACGTAATCGTTGCGCCCGGACAGTCCCGAATCGTTTCAAAGCGCCGTTTCTGGTTCGCTGACCATGAGTTCCCGTGCAACTCTTCCAACTGTTCAAGACGTGTGCGCGGCGCTGAGGCGATAACCACAGTTTGAGAAGGAGCAGCCTTCCTTCTGCGAAGTTCGTATGTTGCAAAACAAATGTACGCAGCGCTACAGGGTGAGCCATATTTTGAAAATTCATAGTTTTATAGTGTTATGCTGTTGCATACTTGTATTAAAAAATGCGCGCGGTGTTGAGGCGAGGGCCACATTTTGAAAAAGAAATGCCCTCGACCCGTGAATCTCTTCCAAAAAACGATGGAAAACAAAGAATGTGCGCGGCGCAACGATGAGAGCTACGTTGTGAACACAACCCACCCTCAATCCGTGAAGCTCTTGCACATGCTGTAAGACAAGCAAAGCGCTAAGCGAGAGTCACGATTTGAAAACCACCCGCCCTCAATCCGCGAAGCTTTTCCGAACTTAAACAAACGAATGGGCGCGTCGCTCAGGCGAGCGCCGCATTTTGGAAGCGGCCTGCCCTCCATGTATGAAGCTGCTGCGGATTCTTAAGCTTCAGGATCAGGAGTGCTAAAGAAGTAAGGCGGAACGCCCGGCCCGCCCTGCCCACTGACCTCGGGGTGCGACAGGGAGGAGTAATTCATCAAAAAAAGGAATGGAGGAGGAAGGAGACGCGCGGCGCTGCGGATTCAGAACGAGGACCCAACTACATTTTCAATCAGCAGAACCGGCGAACGCAGGCGCGACGGTCGGTACCGGCGGGACGAGGAGGAGGAGTTTGAGGAGGAGGAAGAGGAGGAGGAGGAGGAGGAGGAGGAGGAGGAGGAGGAGCAGGACGAGCAGGAGGAGCAAGGAGACGCGCGGCGCTGCGGATTCAGAACGAGGACCCAACGAAGACATGCGACGTCTTGATGGTTTCGATACGTCGGCCCCCGGAGGTCACGACCCATTCCAAGGCATTTTGTTTCGTTTCGATTGGTTTGGGTTGACGTTCCCAGTGCCCGATAAGGGCCCCCAGAGATTGAAAACTCTTGACGCTTCCCGTAACCCCACCAGCCCATGCAGAGAGGATGCCTTGAGGAGTTGCCTCGATCAGGGAAGTGGGCAGCACACAGAGGAAGGGTCCCTCTTGGAGCGCTCTTGGGACACTCTTTGGCGCTCTTGGGGCCACTTGGGGCTCTCTTGGGCGTCTCTTCGAGCGTTTTGGGTGACTCGGGGAGCCTATTGGGGCCTCCGGGGGGGATCTTGGGAGCCTCTTAGAGGCATCTCGGGCGCCTCTTCGGGCCTTCTGGCCGCCTCTTGGGGCCCTCTTGAGGCGCTCTTGGGAGCCTCGGTAGCGCTCTTGAGGCATCTTGGAGGAGATCGATCAAAAAAGATGGGAGCTCCAATTTCGACCCCCCCTCGGGAGCCCCAAAAATCGCTTTTTGAGCGCAGCTTGGGGAGCTTTCAGAGCTCGCTTGGGCGCTCTTGGTGCCGTCTTGGGGCTCTCTTGAACCTCTCTTGGGGCCACCATAGGGCCCTCTTGGAGCTGTGCCGAGGCCTCGGAAGGCCATCGGAAGCGAAAAGTCGAGAAGGCAGAATTCATTGATGTTCCTAAGGTGTTTGATGAATTTTGGCATTTTGGCGGCCTCCTGGGAAGTCACGGAGGCACCCTGGAGCCGTCTTGGAGCGTTCTTGGTGCCTCTTGCATCTTGGGAGCCATCTTGAGGCATCTTAGGCTATCTTGAGCCATCTTGGAGGGACCGTCAGAACATCCTGTACCAGCTGCTCGTCTGGTCAGTCTACGGGCGGCCCCACCCCCGGACGACATCCATCCTCCGCACACTCGCGACCCGCCTTGCCCAGCGGAGGGGGTGCTCGGACGGGGCGCGGCGGTACCGCCGCCTGGCCAGCGTGGCGGGCGGGGCGCTGCGCCGCCGGGCGGCCGCCCACGTCCAGGCCTGCTGGCCCGGCGGGGGTGAAGACTAAGGCGTTGGCCTGCCCGCCCCCGCAGGCGCGGGCCCGCCCCCGCCCGCCCCACCCCAGCACGCGCGCCTAACCAGCGGGGTCAGGTGACTCACGCCCCGCGGCCGTGCTCCCCCCGTTCCCCCCTGCTTGCCTGCCCGCTTGCGGCCCTTTCCCTCCGCCCCCCAGCGTCCTCCTCTCCTCCTCCCTGTCGCCTCCATCCTCTCTCGGGCCCGGAGGCCGCCCGCCGCCCGAGGTGTCCGGCCGTGCGCCCGTGCAGGCGCGGCCGTTGCAGTCCTTTCTCTTTCTCCTCCTCCTCCTCCTCCTCCTCCTCCTCCTCCTCCTCCCCCTCCTCCTCCTCCCTCGGCGTCTTCCTCTGCCCCCTCTTTCCTGTCGCACATGCATTGTAGATTTATTGGTCAGGTCACCTGTCACTGCGTGAGTTTGCCTCTCGCAGGTCGGCTTGTGCGGTGTCCCAATTTGCCTTGCGAGCGTTTGGTTCGCGATGTGGTTGTGCCACCCAGGAGCGCGTTTCCTTTGGCCTACGGCCGGCGCAGGGGGAGGGGGGTCGTCCCCTCTCACCCGCTCGTTTTTTTTTGTTGTCTCTCTCTCTCTCTCTCTCTCTCTCTTTCTGACAACGGTTCACCTCCTGAGTTTGCATACCACAGGTCGGCTTATGGGTTGCACCCGGTTCACTAGGCGTTCCTTTGAAGGGCACTGGTTGTGAGAAGGCTTGTGATGCAGCGGCCGATTCGCAAGCGCTGTCGAGCCGGAGGCCCAAATGCCTGCGGACACGCCTGGTGCTACGACAGTTTTTGGTGTTATATAATGCATGGGGGGTGCTGTCGATTGGCGACGATGTAGTTGATAAAAGGTCATCATGGGCTCGTTGAGGCCCTATTGGAGCCGTCTTGGGCCATCTTGGACGCTCCAGCGCCTCGCGGAACCCCCCCTCCAGGTCCAGGGGAGGGGGTCAGGGGAGGGGTCAAGACACCCTTCTACATAGCAAGCCGTCTAGCTCATTCCCACCCGCCCCCCCAACACATAAGTAACACCCGAGCCTCAGCATGTCAAGCGGCCGTCTTCGGGTGGGAAGCTACTGGGAACCAAACCGGACCCACGTGCGCGACCCAGGTGCACCTGCACACGTGACAGCACACATCAGGAAACATGCCAGCCCTCACCATCCTCGTCGAAAACCAATACCCATCATTGTGTTTGGCGGGCCTGCGCACAGCAGGCCATACACCACCACCCCCGCAGCCCCTGGCAAAAACCGATTGACTGATCGCGGGGTGGCCGCGCACGATCCAGATTTAACCGCGAGGTGCATGTTGTTTTTGTTTTTCCGATAGGGATGGTGGCCCTGCGCAAAGCAGGCAATATGCTGACACCCCCGCCGCCCTTGGCAACACGTAAAACAAAGTGCTCGTGGGCCTCACGAACATGATTCAAGAATTTGCCCCAACGTATACTGTGCATCGTTTTTCTGACAGGGGTGGTGTGGGGACCGCATCGTGTTGGTCGCGCATGTTCCGAATCTGCAGGCAGAGTGAGGCTGGTTTGTTTTTTTTGACAGGGAAGGTTGGGGATGGTTAGCATCGGGTCGGCATTGTTCCTGGTTGGCTGCTGGTCGCCTGGGAGAGGGGCTGCAAACGAACATGGGAACACTGATAAATCCCTCCCCGAACGGGAAGAAGGGGGCTGGAAGAGACAACTTTCTAGACGACCTACGCCGTGAAAGGCTGGTGATATTGTCAACAACCCTCCCGTCCGAATGTTTGTTCACGACGCGAGCACGTGTGGCCCCCCCCCCTAGTCGGCACATTTTTGTTTCGAGCTGCAAGACCGCGTGGGTTTCGGGGGCCCTCGGACCCCCAGCTGGGCCTTCATTTTCTCCGTTCCGGCCGTCCCCCCTTCCTTCCTCCCGAGGATCGAGGGGAGAGGAGCGGTCGACGCCCAACGACCTCTTCCTGGCTCGCGAGGCGCGAGAGACTTCGGGAAACACTCCCCGCCTCGCCGCCTCCGCGAGGAGGCCCCGTTCGCCAGGGCCCCTCGGCGCCGCTGCTCGGGGCGGCGCGCCCGGGCGCGGCGGCGCGGCGGGGGCGCCCGCAGGGGCAGGGCGCGCGGCGCCCGAGGCGCGGCGGGGGCCAGGCGCGGGTCGGGCAAAGGGGCCCCAGGGCAGCGTTGGCCAGCCACGTCCAGACGGGGGGCAGATTCAGAAGGTCTTTAGTGCTACCAGTGCCGCCCCCCCACTCCCCACAACTTTTCGACTGGCAATGGAAGTTGTCCTTCCCTCCTCGCCCTTCCCTATCCTCTCCCTCGTCCTCCCACGGAATGAATTTCTGTTTCCAGACCCTTTGAGGTTAGGGGGAGGGGGGAGGGTTTCTTAGGATCACCCCTGCTTGTGAGACGGTGCGGGCCTCATCTATAGATGTAGGGCCGGCGCCTTCTAAGAAGCAGCCTCCTTCCAAGAAGCGTGTCCTTTTTCCCCCACTCACTTGTACGCGCCGACAAGTTTGGGGGGCGGTTGACTCCCCAGACCCCCCGGGCCATGAAAAAGTAAAAGGGGAGTTGCTTCCCCATATCCTAAGATGGGGTTGGTATTACTTGGACGCCTCCTACTCCTCCTTCTCCTTCCTCTTATCGTCCCCTCTTCTCGTCTCCTCCTACTCGGGCTCACTCATACTCAGACTTACTCATGCCCAGACTTATTCACACACAGACTTACTCATACTAAGACCTATTCATATACCCAGATGTGCACATACACATACTTACTCATACACAGGCTTACGCATATTCAGACTCATACCCAGACGTACGCGTACACATATTTACTCATGCACAGACCTTTTTCATACTCAGATTTTCTAATACCCATACGTACTCATACCCATACTTACTCATACTCAGACCTACTCATACTCAGACCTTCTCATAGTTTGATTTACTCAACACACATCAGATTTGGAGGATGTCTCAGGCGGGGCGCTGGTTCCAGCACCCCTGAGGGGAGCCGCCACGGGTGTTTGCACGGTCCCGTTCGCGGCCATTTTGTGGGGATGTCTCAAGCGGTTTGCTTGTTTCGATGCTCAACATCTTTCGCTTGGAGAGCAGATTGTGAGGATGTCTCAGGTGGGGCGCTTGTTCCAGCACCCCTAAGGGGAGCCGCCAGGGGTGTTTGCACGGGCCCGTTCGCGGCCATTTTGTGGGGATGTCTCAAGCGGTTTGCCTGTTTCGGTGCTCGACATCCTTCGCTTGGAGAGCAGATTCAGACGGGGCGATGGTTTCACACCCCTACGGGGAGCCGCCAGGGGTTTTTGCACGGGCCCGTTCGCGGCCATTTTGTGGGGATGTCTCAGGCGGTTTGCCTGTTTCGGTGCTCAACATCTTTTGCTTTCGGAGCAGTTTGTGAGGATGTCTCAGGCGGGGCGCTGGTTTCAGCACACCTAAGGGGCGCCGCCAGGAGTGTTTTCACGGGCCCGTTTGGACCAGTTTGTGGAGATGTCTCAAGCGGTTTGGCTTTTTTGTGGCCCGGCATCCTTTGCTTTCGCGGCAGATTTTGAGGGCGTCTGAGGCTGGGCGCTGGTTTCAGCACCCCCTACGCGCTGGGTTTCTTTGGGGGTTGTGGTTGCCAGTTGGCTTGCTGGCGCAAGGAGTAGGAGGGGGAGGCACGCACGGAGGAAGGAGATGAGGATGCGTGCTGGTCCCTTGGGTCGTGCTCCGGCACGTACCCTCTGGGACGCACGGAGGAAGGAATCGAGGCGTGCTGGTCCCTTGGGTCGTGTTCCGGCACCTACCTTCTAGGACGCACGGAGGAAGGAGTCGAGGCGTGCTGGTCCCTTGGGTCGTGCTCTGGCACGTACCCTCTGGAACGCACGGAGGCAGGAGTCGAGGCGTGCTGGTCCCTTGGGTCGTGCTCCATCACGTACCCTCTGGGACGCGCGGAGGAATGAGTCGAGGCGTGCTGGTCCCTTGGGTCGTGTTCTGGCACGTACATGTGGGGACGCACGGAGGAATGAGTCGAGGCGCGTTGGTCTTTTAGGTCGTGCTCCGGCACGTACCTTCTGTCGAGGCGTGGTGGTCACTTAGGTCGTGCTCCGGCACGTAACCTTCTGGACGCACGGAGGAAGGAATCGAGGCGTGCTGGTCCCCTGGGCGCGTTCGTGGAGCAAACACCTATCGTGGACAAATGCTCGCCGTGGCACTATCCTACAATATGATATGCACATATGGCCTTGTGTGGCTAAACGCTCGTTTTACAGATCCCACTGCCAGCTATCCTAAAACATACGCGCATTACCACAGGCTGAGGACGGCACGGCCTGGCAGCTGAGGAGGTGGAGCGCATGGGAGGCTCATAGTCAATCATACCAAAGCTTACTCTGGCTCATACGCACTCACTCGCATTAGGATTCACTCGTCTTCGTCGGCCCTGTCGCCCATGTGGACGCGCTATTATAGTCAAGCGCTCATGAACAGACGCTCGCGGTGGAATGACATAAAACTTGCGATGCACATGTGGGTAGCTCCACGGACTGAGTAATTTGCTATGTTTCAGTTTCTGCCATGCTTTACCGAGTTTCGGGGCAGTCAAAAAAATGCTCGGGATGAAAAGCCGGCGCAAGGGAATGTGTCCAGGCCGATGGGGGGCCACGTCATGAAACAATACATGCCGTCGGGGCTGGGTCAGGGGGCCGAAAATGCTGCACATAGATGGTTTCGACCCTTATGCCAGGCGCGTTTTTCGACGCATGGGGACTCATGGCGCTGGGAGGCGCCGGGAGAGCCAGCTACGTGAGCCGATTCGGGCGAAAGGGTCAAGGGCAACGCCCCTGGGCTCTTCTGGGGCAGCGTTTCCCGGATCTCCGACGAGATGGTTTTTCGAATGCGGTCGTTTTGCCTCCATTTCGGCTTCTTGGGGCACGTCATCGGGCCCCAGGACCATCAACAATGGATTCGCACGGAGCCTTTTTCCCAGGGAAGGGATCGGGACCTGTAAGCGCTAGGGTAGGGTAGGGGAGGCTCGTTTCGGACGGCGTTCGAGGTATTCCGTCGGGTTCGTCGGTTTTCGGCGGTTTTCCTGCCTCGGGACGCTCCCCTGCCAGAATAATGGCCCCAATTGGATGCCATCAAATAAGGGAACAGAGATTGAAGACGGGGGTGGAGAAAAGCATCCTTTTCAGAGCCTGAAGGCCCCCTTCTGGGCCCTGAAGGGCCCCTTTCCTACAGCCTTCGCTGCCCCCCCCATTTGTCGCCCCCCCCATTGCGCGAGGCCCAACCGCAAACCATCTGGGACGGGGGTAGGCTCCGGGGGGGCGCGTCGACCCCCGACCGATCGCCCACTGACCGCCGACAGGGGCCTGACAGCCCGCCCCGCCCAGGAAAGTGCAGTCTCGCTATCCAGGGGCCCACCGCCGATGCATCGGCGATATATCGCCGATTGCAGGTCGATGTTTCCCCCCTGAGCCAAACCACCCCCCTCCTCCTCGTCCTCCTCCTCGTCCTTCTCCTCGTCCTCGCCCTCGTTTCCTGAGCCATTCCCTCCCAACGTTATCCCGCAACCGGGAGCAGGAAGGGGGGAGGGAGGAATGTCCACTAGTTGGCATGATTGAACGAAGGAGTCAGCAAACAGGCAAGTGCAGAGGGGTTGTGACCTTCAACCACTCCACGCTCTCACGGGCCACCTTACCAATCCAACGGCTATGGGACACGGCCAGAACGATGTTAGCTACAACGACTAGAAACACAGAACGGTTACCGCAGCAGACGCAGCAGCTAATGACGAATGACAAATCAGCGGCAGGCGTTGGACACACAATGAGGTAGAGAGAACCGGAAAAGACAAAGACAGGAGTGTCGAGGTCGGTAAAGTTGTGCAAGGTGTTGATGGCTGCCACGGGTGGTAGAGGAGGAGGATCGGGAGGAGAAAGAAGGAAGGAAGAGGAGGAAAAGGGAGGAGAAAAAGGAGGAAGGAAGAGGAGGAGACCAAGTGTAAACCCAAGACTCGTAAGCGATGATGCAATAAACGTTCCCTCCATGCTCTCTGCACTGGCCACTGCAAAGATTTGTTTCCACTTCTGGAAGTGCTCCGCTTGCAGGCAACCGTTTTGATAATTCTCAATCGTGTCAATTCACCACTTTTTTGATTTCGGCGCCGCGGATCAACTTGAATGTTGCGTCGTGACGATCCGTAATCGCGCCAGAACGTCATCCCTGGAATTGCAACACTGCGAATCAACGTTACTGTTGCGCCGTGACGGTTCTAAGTCGCACCAGGACGCCATTCTTGGGACGGCCAAACATAAGAACCCGTCGAGGCGTTCTCAATCTTCACAACGAATGTGCGCGGTGCTCCGGCAAAAAACACATGTTGAAAAGGACCCGTTTTCCATTCGTGAAATTCTTGCAGGTTTTTCATGCGAATGCGCGCGGCGCCAAGACACGAGCAACATGTTGAAAATGAGCCGCCATCCGTCCGTGAAGCTCTTGCAATATTTTAAGACGAGTTTGCGCGGCGCTAAGGCAAAAAACACATTTGGAAATGGAGGCGCCCTCACGCGGCGCTGAGGCGAGAGCCACATTTCGAACACGACTCGCCCTCTATCCGCGAAACCAATGCGAACTTAACAACGAATGCGCGCAGCGCTGAGGCGAGATCCACATTTTCAAAACCACCCGCCCTCCATCAGCGAGAAGGTTGCATGTTTTACGTTTCAGGACCATAAGCCGTGAGGAAGTCTTCGGCAAAACGCCCGGCCCGCCCTACCAACACGCCTGGGTGTGCGACAGAGATGAGCCAGCTATAAAGGAAATTGGATGGCGGAGGAGGAGGACGAGAAGGAGGAGAAGGAGGAGGACGTGTGTAAACGCACGGGTCATCAACGATGTTCGAATTAACCCTCCCTCCAAGCTCCTTTTTCACGGGCCCCTACAACGGTTCATATCAATTGGAATAACTGCTTTGTTGGAAGACAACCTTTTGAAGACCCTGCAGCATGTCAAAACATTGATCTCGGGATTCCAACGCCACGGATCAACTTGACTGTTGCGTGTTGACGATCCTGAATCGTGCCGGAACGCCGTTCCTGGGACTTCAACGCAGCGAATCAATGTAATTGTTGCGCCCGCGTAGTCCTGAACCCTTTCAAAAAAAAACAATTTCTGGTACGTTGCAAAAGGGAATCCGTGACACTTGTGAATATGTTAAACGAATGAATGTGCGCGGCGCTCGGGCGAGAGCCACATTTCGTAAACGACCCGCCCTTCGTCCGAATCTCATGCAAATGTTCAAAACGAATGTGCGTCGCGCGAAAGGGAGAGCCACATTTTGAAAACGACCCGCCCTGAATCCGTAAAACTCTTGCAAATGTTTGAAACGAATGTGCGCCGCGTTAAGGCAAAAGCCACATGGTGAAAACCACCCGCCCTTCATTTGTGAAACCGCTGCCAATTTTAAGTTTCAGAGCCATAAGTGGTGAGGAGGTCTCAGGCAAAACGCCCGGACCGCCCTAAAAAATGGCCCCGGGGTGCGACAGGGAGAAGTTATGCACAAGAAAAAGGAATGGAGGAGGAAGAGGGGAGGAGGATGACCAGTGTAAATCCAAGAGTCATCAACGATTTTCGAATTAACCCTCCCTCCAAGCCCCCTCCTCGCGGGCCCCCACAACGGTTCATTTCCATTGGAGTAACTGCCTCGTTGGAAGACAACCGTTTGAAGACCTCGAAGAATGCCAAAACATTGATCTCGGGATTTCCACGTCACAGATCAGCCAGACTGCTGCGACCTGACGATTTGGAATCTTGCCAGAACGCCATTTTGGGACTTCCACCGCGAATCAACATACATGTTGCGCCCACGCAATCCTGAATCCTTACACAACACCATTTCTGGTACGTCGGTTATGGGAATCCGTGACGCCCTTGTAAATGTTGAAAACGAATGTGCGCGGCGATCAGGCGAGAACAACATGTTGAAAAGGAACCGCCATCCATCCGTGAAGCTCTTGCAATTTGTTGAAACACATGTGCGCGGCGCTAAGGCGAGAGCCACATGCTTCAAACGACCGGCCCTCAATCCGTGAGACCCTTGCATTTTAACAACGAATGTGCGCGGCGCTACAGCGAGAGCCACATCTTGAAAACGACCTGCCCTCAATCCGCGAACCCTCTGCAATGATTTAAAACGAATGCGCGCGGCGCTAAAGCGAGAGCCACATTTTGAAAACCACCCGCCCTCAATCCGCGAAATTCTTGCAAGTTTTTAAAGCGAAGGTGCGCCGCGCTAAAGGGAGAGCCACATTTTGAAAACTACCCGCCCTCAATCCGCGAAGCTCTTGCAAGTGTTTAACACGAATGTGCGCGGCGCTAAGGCGAGAGCATCATTTTGACAACCACCCGCCCTGAATTCGTGAAGCTCTTGCAAATGTTTAAAACGAATGTGCGCCGCGTTAGGGCGAGAGCCACAAGTTGGAAACGACCCGCCCTCCATCTGTGAAGCTGTGTCATTGTTGAAGTTTCCGAGTCATAAATGGTGGGGAAGTCTCAGGCGAAACGCCCGGCCCGCCCTAAACATTGGCTTCGAAGTGCGACAGGGAGAAGTTATATACAAGGAAAAAGAGTGGAGGAGGAGGAGGAGGCTTACGCAGCCTTGGCCTCGGCCAATCCTCTTTTCGACCACCCTCCTTCAAATTCCCAGTCTTATTGGTTTTATATATATATATATACATAGGCACGGTGGCGACTCTGCTGCGTTGTTCTAGCTGAAAAGACTCGCCATCGTGATCGCGAGGATCGGGCCTCCTCCGGAGCACTGCTTCAAGAAAGGGAAGCGCCTCTGAACGGACAGGAGCGGGGGAGGAGAAGAAGAGGAGAGACGCCCAAGCCCTGGGATCCGAGGCGTCCGTCATCAAGGAACTGGGGGATGTAGGACAAAAATGGCAGCGGGATATCAACGTCTCGCGCTCGTTTTGGCAGATCACAAGACCCAGTTCATCGCGTCCTCGGTCCGTCTAGCCAAGGGTCTTTCACAGCGTTGGCAGGGGCCCCGTTTCTCCAGGAAGTGGGTTGTTAAAAGCTTGGGTTCAGATGCAACGTGCGGGAGACGACGGCGCAACCCCACATGCCGTGCACGGTTGTTGAAGGGAGCTAGGTGGAGCTGGAGACTTAGGCGCCTGAGAGGAACTGCGGTTGTTCACCGGGTGCACCGAGCTGGACCTCTAGCGACGGCTCTTTGGGGGGGCACCTGTGCAAGCAGAAAGGCACGGCCTCTCTGGGGCTCCGCCTCCATTCCACGGCCGCGGGTCTCAGGATGGACCCCATGGTTTGGTACCATAGTCGGGTGATTTGATTTTGGACCCAGGCCTTCTGGGATGGACGCCCCACTCTGGATCTCCAGAAGGTCCTCTCGGGTGCCCTGGAAGAGCTCCAAGCTGCAAGGTTTGCCTGGAGGGTGGCGCGTTCCCCTGCTCACTTGTATGTTTTATCTATCAGGGCCCTGGGTTGGCAGGTGCTAGATGCCAAGGCAGGCGCGGAGAACGACTCGATGTATTAGCTTTGGCGCCCAAGCAGGTTTGCGTCATTTCCCGAGTGGCGGCCGCCCAGGTTTCGGATGTCCAGGCACTTCCTTCCAGGACCTCTTCCAAGGTGTGGTTTAGGGCCCTTTTCTGGACCCCGCTTCGGCAGGCCATAGAAGGCCCATGCAAAAAGCCGTGGACTCCTCACCACCAAGAGGCGGTCAGGAGTCTCGTCTCGCAGTGCCAGGGCCCAGTCTCGGATGCATGCCCACAAGTTGGCCAGCTCCCCCCAGTGCCTGTTGTGCCAGATTGCGCCAGGCATCCTGTTCCATCGCAGGTTCTGCTGCGATGCGTTCGAGGTTGAACGAAGGTCGGCTCTGGACCCTGCCGCCAGGCAGGTCGCCACGCGCCTTGAATCCTGGGGTCAGGACCTCGACAAGGCTGCAGCAGGCATTTTCCCGCTCCCTCTCGAGCTCGCCCCCCCTCCACTTCGTGACCCCCAAGCCCACGTCGCGTGGGTCAACAGGCCAGCGTCAGGCTGCCTGTCGGGGAACATCTTCTCGGACGGGTCGGCCAGAGACCCTAGTGAACCCCGCCTCTCGCGAGTTGGTTGGGGCCTCGCCCAGGTGAACGACGACAGAGGGGTTTCGTTGCGGGGTGTTTCGGGGCGGTTGCGTACGAGGCAGGGCCCTTCCAGATGGCGCGAGACGGAGTAGATTACGCAGTTTTCATGGCGGCGACAGGATGCGTAGATCTGCTGAGTGAGCACCAATATTTCATAGATTGCGTTGGCACGACCGGATGCCTCCTCGACCCCGTCGGCTCCGTCGCCGTTGGCTCGCGAAGTGCACACTTGAGGAGCAGGATTCATCATGTGTACGATGCGGGGCCGCCGACAGTGACTAAAGTAAAGGCTCACTGCTCCTGGGGAGACGTCGATGCAGGTCGCGCCACCCAGTTTGACAAGCTAGGCCCTGATAGAGCTCACGAGCTGGCCAAAAACGGAGCTGCCCTACATCCCGACACCTGTGCTGCTCGTCGCCAGATCCAAGCGTTGAGTCACATGGTTGGCCAGATCATTCGATAGGCGGAAGTGCAGGACGTGCTCATGGCCGACGGAGGCACCCGAGATTTCGCCCCGCTGCCAGACAAGGCCCAGAGGTTGGAGGCCAAGGCTGCCCGCCGAGACGAGGTGGTCGACCCTGCTTTGCAGGCGGTGCCTCTTTGGCCCCGTGTTGCCACGGATGCGTTCCTCTCGGCGGATGTGATTCCTGAGCTGGCCCTGCAGATGAGCATCACCAAGCACGCCCTGTCCATTGCCCGTGCGTGTGGCCCAGATGGGTTTCCCGTCGCAAGGGGGTCCACGTTTATTTTCTGTACCAGTTGCGGTGCCAACGCTTGGGGCGGGATCAAGAGCCTCTGCCAGGAGTGTCGGCCTTCCTCCTCAACCCCTGCCCTCCGACGCCAGCGGAAGCGAGCGTCGGAAGGCACTGTCTCTGGTTGGGCCCCCCAATATAAGGGCTGGACAATCGGACAATCGGCCCAACGAGATCCCCGACGCCTCGCGGCTGGCGACAGCAGCCTGCCTCGGCCTGAGAGGCACGTCCATCGCACCTCCTGCTGAGTCTGAGTACGGGTGGAAGGCGGCGACCCGGCAGGTGTGTGCGAGGTTTGGTTTCATCCCCTCGGAATTTAATGAATATGCTGACCGTATCCAGAGGTCCCTGGAGGCTGCCAAGGCCCAGAAAGAGGACGCCAGGCGGGCCCACCGAGGCCCCCTTGTTTTTAAGGATCCCGCGGCTCCATGGGACGAACGCGAGTTCTGAGTCGCTGGATCGCGCTGAAGCGCCAGCCTAACACGCCTTTTGCCCGCTGAGGGTGACCTGAGCTCGGCTGCTCACTAGTGGTCACAGAACCTGGTCGGCATGGAAACTGAGAAATGAGAGGGAGAGGAGAGGAGCAGGAAGGGGAGAGGAGAGGAACAGGAGAGGAGAGGAACAGGACAGGTGAGGAACAGGAGAGGAGACACAAATCAAAAAAACGCAAGAACAACGCAGAGGACAGGGAGAGGAACAGGAGAAGCAACGGCAAGCGGCAGCACGGCAGCAGCAGGAGCGAACGACGCAGTCTACGGAGACCGCCGGGTCAGCCAGAGCAGATTCAAAAAAAAACAAAACAACAAACATACGCGTGCACAGACAGAGGTTTGCTTTTTTAACTTCAGAATCCAGGGTCTTACTTTTATGGTGGGTGAGACATTCGGGATGTGGCTACGGCTGTTCTTGGGATCCTAACAGTTCCAAGGGGCCAGACGAATCCAATTGAGCACCATTGTGTGCTCAGGACGGTACATTCCCCTGCTGCGAGACACCCCACTAGCAAGTAAATAACGAGACCATTGGGAAAGCAATTCAATTGTATCCTGATTGGTTTAGTGCATGACACCTTCAAGTCTTCAAATCGTTGAGACTTCTGTGACGCAGCCATCATTTCGTATGCGATTCGTACCGTTTGCACATTATTCCACATGCATGTGTCCAGTCTTCCTCGAGCTGGTACAATCATCATTTTATGTTTCCCACAAGATCTTGAAACCATCCTGTGCTGCATGGGAGCTTGGCATACATATATGAGATTATTGAGTTGGTTTCCTATTTGAAGCCGCAGATGTGTTGTTCGCAATGCTCTGGTTCGCGTTGACTGCTGTGGCTACTTCGCTTGGCCGCCGCGAGCAGTAAATGGCAAATGGTCAAAGCAGGGTTATTGGATTCTGCTCGTACACTTTTTGATTGTGACGACTTGTGTGTATGCAGCCAGAGCAGGGCGAGGGTATTTGGACGATATGAGCGAACATCCAGGGACGTACTGCTAAGGCCTTCCGGCCGGTGCCGCCTGGAGGCTTCGCGGCATAGGGCGGGCCATGAGCCCCGGGAGGGTGGTATTCTGACCCGGGACCCCCCTGGGACCCCCTTCTGGGACCCCCCCCCTTCGAGTAAACACCGACGTTGCTCAGATTGGCTTCCCCTCCGCGTCGCGGCCGCACCCCCCCCCCCGAAGGGAGCCGCCTGGGTGCCCTTCCCCCACGGGCATCCGGGTGGGACCCCCCCCTCGCCCCCCCCCCCTCGGGGGAAGGGATAGGAGGGAAGGGGCTTGGTTCCCTTCGAGTAAGCTACAACGTTGCTCAGATTGGCTTCCCCCCCGTGTCGCGACCGCTCCCCTCCGCGTCGCGGCCGCTCCCCTCCCCCGAAGGGAGCCGCCCGGGTGCCCCACCCCCCCTTCCGCGCATCCGGGTGCGACCCCCCCCCCCGCACCTCCCCCTTCGGGGGGAAGTGATGAAAGGGAAGGGGCTTCCTTTCGAGTAAGCTACGACGTTGCTCAGATTGGCTCCCCCTCCCGTGTCCAGGGGGGAGCAGATTGGCTTCCCCCCCGGGGCGCGGCCGCTCCACTCGCCCGGGGAGAGTCGACCACGCCCCCTTTTGGAACCGACGTGGCGGTGTCGTGGGCAGCTCCCCTCCCCCGAGGGGAGCCGACCACCCCTCTTGGAGCCGACGTGACGATCTCGTGGGCGACGGCGACCCACGCAAGATGACGAGGATACGTCGTCCACACGCCGACAGGGTCGGCGGATTTGTTAAACGCGCTTCGGCAGTCACCCGCAAGCATCAACGTGGGAGACTGTCGCCAGGTTGCAAACTTGGGGGCGGCACTTTGGGTAGAACAAGCACTTACGTACGCAGTCATCGATAACACACCGGCGACGCAATAATCGTCAATCTATCAGCCGCCATATTCTGAATCCCCCAACTTGCAACAGGATAGCAGGAACCTGGGTCGAAGAATACGAGACGGGGAGGGGGTAATACATCTGGAGAGCATGATAATAACGAACAATGCAAACCACACAAACGACATTCGGACATTGAAAGGCAAGCGAGAACCCTAAACGAGAGGAGGTCGAACATACCATGCATGCGCATGCAGTAAGCATGACAACTTGTTGTACAAACATTGAACGCCCCACTCGGGACAAAGCAGCTTTAAGTCGAGAAGCCGAAGACGTTCGACATGAATGTATATATACACGCATTCATACATAGAAATCTGAGTAGGCTTCGGGCGGGCCAGGGACCACGACCCCAGGCACACATGGGTGCCACAGCGCTCCGGGGGCGCCCTCGCGGTTCCCGAAGAGGCCTCGTGGTCGCACAGAGAGCCCACACGTTGGTACGACAGTCTACCAGATTGGGCTTATCACACCCCGAGAGCACCGAGGATGCTTTCCGAACGGCTACGGGAGGCTTCCAGGCTGCGCCAGGACGGCCCTGGGCCCCTGGGCAAGCTTCAGAGGGCGCCCGAGGCTCCAGACGAGCGCACCGAAAAGCAAAAATCATTGCTTCGCCTCGGTTTTTCAATGTTTTCGGTGCCCTCTCTTTCTCGACACTCTGACACTCCACGACGCCCCACGAGGCTTCCGACACCGCTCCGGACGGGCCCAGCGGCCCCCAGGAAGGCCCCTGGACAGCCTAGCAAGGCTCCATGACGCCCCCAGGGGCGCCCAAGACGGCCCACGAGGCTCTCAAGACGGCCCCAAGATGGTTTCCAGAGGGAGGCATGAACCGAAATTTCGAGTCTCTCGCTTCATGAAGTTCCCCAGAGGCTTCAAGAAGGCGCCAGGACGGCCCCGGGCAGGCTCCAGATGGCGCCCGAGGCCCCAGACCAGTGCCCCGAAGAGCATCAAGACTTGATTTCCCTTTGGTTCTTCTTTGTTATTGGGCTCCTCCACTCTTCAAGCTCCCGACAATCCACGGCGGCCCAAAAGGCCTTCAACACCGCCTCAGGACGGGCCCAGAGGTGCCCAGGAGGGCCCCGGGACGGCTGAACAGCGCTCCTTGACGGCCCCAGGGGCATTCGGGACGGCCTCCGAGGCCTTCAACACGGCCCCGAGATGAACTCCAGAGAGGGATCATGAACCGAAATTTCGAATCTTTCGCCCCAGGAGGCCCCCAGGAGGTTTAGAAACGGCCCCCACGAGGCCCCCGCACGGCTTCCGTCAGCATCCCATCGAACAACCTACAAGTTTTTGGCCCACGATCCAGGTGACATTGCTATTTCATTTCCAAGCTCCACCTCCTCACTTCCCATCCCCAAGGTTGTTTTCGAATGATTCAATTGGGCATTTTCTGCGCGTTTTGCAGCTTCTCGCAGGTCGACAGGCAGCGACAAGCATGTTCTCAGTCGAAAGAGGAAGAAGAGGGCGAGGAGGGGAGGAGGAGCGCGGAGGCAGAGCACGCAGGCGAGGATAACGAGGAGGAGGATGAGGAGAGGGAGGAGGAGGAAGATGACGAGGAGGGAGGATGAGGAAGAGGAGGAAGAGGAGGAA
This sequence comes from Prorocentrum cordatum, assembly GCA_963575745.1. NCBI lineage: Eukaryota > Dinophyceae > Prorocentrales > Prorocentraceae > Prorocentrum > Prorocentrum cordatum. The sequence goes on along the minus strand of CAUYUJ010000003.1, from coordinate 166,582 downwards.
TAGGAAGAAGAGGAAGAGGAGGAAGAGCAGGAAGAGGAGGAAGAGTAGGAGGAGGAGGAGAAAAGGCATCAAGAAACGAAGGAAAAAGAAAGAGGATGAACCCCGACTCATCCGTTGATCCATCCCTCTCTCCATTTCCCGCCCTCTCCCTATGTGCCTCTCACGCCTGTCTGCTTCTGTTATTCCCTACCTGCCTGCTTCCCTCCATTCACCTTCTCTCCCTCTTTCCCCTTCCCCACCCGCGACCGCGACGACGACGGCGGCGACGACGCCGACGACGACGTCGACACCGGGATTGCGCCTGCCTGCCATGAGAGTATATGAGGCCGCAGCTCATGAGAAGGAGGATGACACCCCGTCTCTCAAAGTTTACACAACTATCTACCGACGTTTACTGTAAGCGTTGGTGTGTATCCACGAGGGTTGACAAGTATGCCCCTTTTTACCCTAGCAAACAAGCGTGTTGCATATCTATCAGAGTTATGGCAAGAACCGAGCATCGTACAGTGCTTCGGTGATGGGTGGAATAATCAGACAGTTAGTTGACCAGCTGCGATAGTTTATACTAGCACGCGAACATAAAGCCAACTGGCGCAGTAAGGCGGAAGGATCGACATCCGAGATAAAGCGCAGCTTCCGATTCGGCAACGTTAGCTACGGACCAATGTTGATGCCCCAATTTCGACACAACAGAAAAGATCTTCGAAGCCTTCCCAATGTCGCTCAAAACCGTTCGAATATGACCCACAGTGGAGCCTTCGGACCAGTGCACAGTTTATGGTGGGTTTTTTTTTATTGCGTGCAGGATGGAAAGTGACGTCCCGGACGAGATGCTATACGCGATGACATGATCAAACGTAAGAGAGATGGAAGGGATGTGCGTGTACGCAAGATTCAAATGCAACCGCTACACAACATGGTCATATAAGAAATGCCGCATTTTGCTCTAGCGGAAAATGGGGTCCGGACACGTAATGCGGTTCCGTCAATTCCATATGTCTCTTTTCACTTTGGACAAAGCAACCGCGTTTGTGCTATCGCGCATGCACAGCGAGTGTTGCACGCAATCTGACAAGCAAACCGAAAATCCAGAAGCTCGTCTTCGGGAAACGTCTGTGTGCTTGCCAATGAACGAATGGCACTCAAACTGTATACACATGCGCTTGCGTTGGAGCCTGCGGTGTTGACAGGAAAAAAGAGGTGTTAAATAATATTTGTGGGCCCCACACAGTATTCATCGTAGTGGGTTGTTGGTGTTAGAACATCAGCTGTTACGCGTACAGGTGCTCTGATGCACGTGTGTGTGTGTGTGTGTGCGTGTGTGTGTAGGCGTGTGTGCGTGTGTGTGTATGTGTGCGTCGCACCCCACGAGCGCTGGCTGATGCATCGCGGTACGATGGTGCTCGCAGGCATTGCGGTGCGCATGCGCAATAATGTAGCCACACCAACTACATATTGTGTCAAAACTTCTGCGCGCAAGCACTACAACGAATACATGAATTCTATGCACAGCATCAATTGTACGCTAAGACGGTTCTGTGATATTCACATGTGCATGGGTCGTGCACATTTGTAGATGACAAAAGCGTGCGCGCATACACACAAGTAGTGGCATGCATAGCAGACGTGGTGCATAAGCAACATGATACACGCAATGACTATAGCACGTACAGGGAGCGGGTGATATTTTGCACGGCGGGGAGCATTGAAGTGGTAACAAGCTTTCGCATCACGTGCATTGCAATGAAGTGCGTTGCGCATCAGCACATTTCGCGTTGTACACAATTCTGGATGGTCAACATGTAGACCAACATGATAAGATCGGAGAACGGATGGGCAGTTTCCGATGTCGTGTGTGTTGTTGTTTCTAGTGCGAGTGTAGTTTTTACTGATTCGTCCTCATCCTCCGTGTCTGTTGCCGGGTTTCTGGGTGGGGGGGCATTGGAGGCATGAGGGTTTATTTCGTGGAGTTGTTCAAAGCTCCCAGGGTCTTTAGTGGGCCCTCTGGGGGCTTCGTGGGGGCCTCTTGAGGTCATGTTGGGTGTCTTGGGAGCCATTTTGAGGGGGAACACTCGTGTGGTCCGTGCGGCCTCGGAAGTGTGTATCGAGGGAAAACGGAAGATGACTAATTGTTGGGGTAGTCGGATGGGACACAGTGGGCTTCAGATGCTCTCTTGCAAGTTCAACCTCCCAATCCTGCTGCATGCGAGGGCGAGGCACGAAATCCAGGGCCCCTCTCCTATCAGAAGCGGTCCAGTCCCTCATCTCGAACGCCTCCCCGTAAAGCTCCCGAGGAGGGCGCGAGCGCAAGCCGGCGCGCCAGCGGCCCCTGCCCTGAGGCACGCAGGAGGAAAAATTGAACATCCGCAAACGTTCGGTACTCCGCACGGGTCTCTTGGATCCGCGCTGGACCCCCTTTCCCTTGCGCGCGGAGCTCGCCGGGGACGGCGCCGCGGGCGTCGCCAGAGGGACCCAGCGCCGAGCCGAGAGATCCGCGCGCATTGCCGAAAGTTTTGCGCGTGCCCGTGGTGCGGCCGAGTGCCCGCAGCGCCCCCCGAGGACGCGGCAGCGGCCGCCGCCGCCAAGCTCCTCGGGCGGCTGGGCGGCGGTGTGCTGACCGTCGCGCCCCTCGACGTGGCCATCGAAGACGCGTCAAGGGCGCCCCCCTGCCTCGCCAGCGTCGAGCGTATCCATATCCACGCCCTCGCGGTCTGGCTTCCGGGACGCGACCCCGTGGACGTGCGGTCGCACGGATATACGTTGCGCACGGAGCGTCCGCAAAAAGAACGCCCCGCATCCATTCGGCCCAGGGGCCCCGGCCCGCGAGGCCGTGGATACGGATATGGATTCCGTCCTTGCCAGCCTGGAAAATATATTTATCCCCATGATTCGCTTCGCCTGATCTCGGTGCCGATCTCGAGGATTTCCTCAGTTTCTGAGGGCGCATTCCCAAGTCTGTCATCTTATTTGGGCTTGTCAGTCTTGGGGATAGGGATAAGATCGAGGCTGGGTAGGCCGGTGGCTGCCCACAGGCCGGCTTCCGCGGCTGCGCGCCCGCGGCGCTCCCCGGGGACGCGGCGGCGGCCGCCGCCGCCAAGGTCCTTCGGCGGCTGGGTGGCGGCCTGCTGGCCGTCGCGCCCCTCGCCGCGCAGCTGCCTGTGCCGCTGTTCTGCAGGCCCTTGGGGCCACGGGTGTACGTCGGGGACCCCCAAACGGTGTGGTGGCCACACCGCGTGGTGATTCGGTGGGGAGTCCCGGTCCACGCACGGTTTTGGGGCTCGGGTCGTTCTTCGAGGGTGTCTCGGGCGATTGGGGCCTCCGAGCTCCAAAACCGTGCGGTGACGGACCGCGCGGCGACGGACCACGCATGGGGTCGGAGGATCGCGCCAAATCGCCGATGCATCGGCGATGCGGCTCGATGTGGAGCCCCATTTTATCCGCGCTGGCTTCACCGATGCGCCGCCGACGTCGCCGATGTATCGGCAATGCATCGCCGATGCATCGCTGGTGTATCGTCGATGCTGCGCGAACCTCCGACCCCATCTACTCGGACCCCATCTGGGAGGCCTCCAGTACGTCATGTTCGTGTCGTTACGACGCGGCAGCGGCCCCGCCGCGGGCGCTCCAGGTTGAACGCCGCCAGGAGCCCAGGATCTTCCAACGTTAACATAGAAGGATCTGGCGATCGATGTGCCGAAGGTTGAGCGATCCACGCGGTGCCAGAGACCAACGCCAGGGGCGTCACGGCACGGACTCGCCGTAGGCGATCCTTCTTTCTTTCATGCCCTTGCTCACGCCCTGATCCCATTATGGGGCCCTGCACCAACCCCCATTCGAACGTCGATCGCCGAGAATGTGCCGTTTCATGATCGGCTAGACTTGAGGGGACATTTGATCAAAGCAAAGACAGCTTCTGCGCAAAAACATACATGTTTCGGAGGTCCGCGCAGATTTCTCGGGTCGGCGCTGGACCCCGTTGGCGGGGCTTCTGGCGCCGCCTTGGACACGCTCCATGCGCCAGGGAGGGGTCCAGCGCGGATCAGAAAAGTCCACGCGATAATGCGAGCCTTTATTGTTGCAGCTTCCTCGCCAGGGGGTTGTACGGCTCCCTGGAAATAAGTGCATACGAACATTTGCCTGCAGATGTGTATATCCGTACATGTGGGATGGAAGCTTGCTTAAGTGTGTCACATCTGATGCGCGCCACGACGATGCACACGCTTCTGTGATACTGTGTGCACGTGTCATGCGTGGCAATTCGAGGGCATGTACACATGTAAGCTCGGCAGTGACGATCTGGATGGGGAATGGCAGTATCAACGCGCACATCGGCATAATTAATTGCCATGCACCTGCCGCAAAGCAACAAACGCGCGGGTGGACATCTAGGCGCTAGATTCACGCGTGGCAAGATGCACAGACGATCTGGATATGTTTGATCTACACCCGGAAGAGATCGTGATGCCTCATGCAGATGGTCGCATATGTCGCAGAATTGCGCTACAACTCACGCCCGCCATCGTTCCTGGGAAGGCTACGCTGCTGCGTGGCACGGCAGCGGCGCTGCATGATTGTCAAGATGTCTGTTGGGCGACTTCCTCTGGGGTCTGCTCTGGGGCCTCCCTTCTGTGTGGTTTTCCTCGGCAGGCTCGGAGGGTCATTTGGAAGTGCGAGCGCAGACAGCAACCCCCCAGTCTGCCCCAGCTCTTCCCGGCAGCCCCCCCGAGTAGCCCGGGGCGGTCCCAACACTCCAACCACGGGGCGCCCAGCGGTCCACGGGCGCCGCCAGAGGCGGTGCCGGGCTGTTGAGACCGCTGCGGGCTACTCGCGGGGCCTGTTGAGGCCGCGACGGATACTTTATGTGCCCACGTGGGGATTTCTGTATCCCGTTTGGGATTTCTGTGTCCCCTGGAGTGGTGGTGATGGCCTTCTTGTGTCCCAATGGGGATTACACGACGAGCGACATCAGTGATCGAAAGTGAAGTTGCCCCCTGTTGCCGAACATTCAGTCTGGAGGATTTGTCAGCGAATCTCAGTTTGGCCTTTCAGTGCCCGCCATTATGGGTGGACGCGCTATCGTGCGCAAGTGTGCATGTCATCTTGTGCACATGTCATCACCTGCACATATGTAATTCGCAAGGATATATCCCAACCATTATCCTAAGTATCCCCCCAACCAAAATTATCACCAATATCCTAAACACTAGTCTCGACAATTCCCCCTCCAATGGTCAACAGACACTACCCGAGACAATATCCGAAGCAATCGCATCACGTTATCGCAATCAATACCCGTGACAACATCAGAAGCAACATATTCAATATTATAATAAACAGCTCCTAAGCTTCATCCTGACCAATACCCAAGCAGATATCATGAAACGCATCCTACGCAATAGACTTAGCAGCATCATCGGTACGATCCTACATACCATCATAAACATTATCAGAGAATAGATGGATTCGGTGTGTGTTCGGGATTCGGTTTTTTGTTCTGTATGGGCCCAGGGGGCCAAGCGGACAGCGACGACGACGACGACGAGGGCGACGTAGACGAGGGGGAGGAGGAATAAAACGACGATGAGGGGGCGGAGGGCCAGCACCCCCATCCGTCTATCGGCCCAAGCCAAGAGCAAGAGCAGATTAAGAAACGTGTCGGAGTCACAGAGCCATATTGACACAATCTTGGGGTCGTCAACTAGGGTTTGAAGGGGTCATCTTGGGGCAATCTCGAAGTCGTCTCGGGCTCATGGAGTCGTCCCGGGGTCACCTAACATCGGGGTCACGCGGTAGCCTTAGCTCAGTCGGAAGACAATGGGTTCGTCTCGGTGTTCTTTTGGGGCCGCAGGGTCGCTCTGGGGTCATATTGGGGCCATTGCTTAGCAGGGGTGGGCATCTTGGGGTGACAGGGGTAATCTCGTGATCCTTTCAAAACCCTCCTGGGTCCGTCCATCTTGGAATCAGCTTTCCGTTGCTGCCTCTCTCTCTCGCTGTTGTTGCTACAGACGTTGCTGGTTCTGGCGTCGATGTTGCTGGTGCTGCCTGGGCTGCCCGTGGTGCTGGTGCTGGTGTGGAATGTCGGGCCCTCGTGGAGCCGTCTTGGAGCCCCCGCGGGGCCCTCCTGGGTCTCTTGAGGCCCTGCGGGAGCCCCCTGACGGCCCTTAAGAGGCGTCCGAGAAGGCCAAGAATTCAACACACGTTTAACACAAACCGCCTCCTTGTTTGAGAGCGTCTCGCGTTAAACTCTGGGTCCTCTTGGAGCCATCTTGGGGCCCTCCTGGGCCCTCTCAGAGCCCTCTGAAGCCCCAAGAAGGCTTCCAAGAAGGCCAATAATGCAACGCATAGTTAACACAAACCGCCTCCTCATTGGAGAGCGTATTGTATCAAGTTTTAGATTCCGGGCCCTCTTAGAAAGCACCAATAGGGCGCAAGAAATACCCAAGAAGGCCCCAACATATATATATATATAGAGAGAGAGAGAGAGAGAGAGAGAGAAAAAAAAAAAAAAAAAAAAAAAAAAGGAAATGGCATGCGGAACAATGTCACAATTAACCCTCTCAGAAACGCAATTATCAACCAGAATTTGGCCAAGACGCACACGCACAGATATCCTGAAACAGGAGGCCCGTCACCGCATGCGAGACCAGATCCTGAACACCTGGACAAGATCCAACACACCATCCTCAAATATATCGTGAACAGCATCGTGGACAATATCTTGAACAGTGTTCAGATGGCCGCAATATGACGCCAATGCGATCGCAAGATGACCTCATCATGGTTTCAACCTGTCCGCAACATGATCTCAATATGGCTTCAAGCGTGACTCCTTGACTCCTCCATGGCGGGGTTGTCTGTTAGTTACGCCTGTTCTACACGCGCGCTTGTGATGTCGCAGTTTGATGTTCGTGGACTTCTGGTGCTTGGCAGCTGCGGTCCGCAGGGCGGGCGACGCGGGGCACCCAGGGATTACCCAGCAGACTATTCGGGCCTGTCGGCCACGGCATGCAATCTCTCACACGCACACACTTTTTGGTGTGCGGGTCGAGAGCGAGCCTCTTCCGGTTAAGAGCTAGGCGGGCCGCGCAAAGCACTAATTGGGGAGACAGGGCGCGGGCGGGCGGGGCCTCAGGCGGCCGGAGGGCGCGGGGTGCAGGCGGTGTTGAAGAGCTTGCACAGGAAAAGGTACGCCTTGGACAGGGGCCGGAGGCGAAGTCCCAGAGGGAGAGCGAAGTGGTGTTGCCGTCGACGGCGCGTCAAAATCACCATCCTCAAGTGCTGCGTGCGGAAGGACGTAACCATGTCGACATCCGGGAGGTAGAGGTACACCAGGTAGGCGAAGAGCAACAGGTGCCACCAACTGGTGAAGAGAGGCCCAGGAGATGAGGATGACCACGAAGACGATGTGCATCGTTGTGCCACCGGGTGGTCGGTATCTCACACACACACACACACTTCCCAATAATATACGACAATGGTGTAGATCAGCCGCGAATCGAGGCGTCGCGGTCGCCATCCTGTCGACCAGCGACGACGGCAGCCACGACGACGACGACGACAACGACGAGATATTGGGAGGTGTTTCCACGCGCGAGCGCGACTCGTCCTCATCCGTCCCCATATATTCCCACCCCCATCTATTCTTCTCCTGTCCGTTCCTGGTTCCCTCCTTCCCCTCGGCCTCCTCCTCCAATGCAGCGGGGCGTCGCGGCCGCCACCCTGCCGAACGACCGAACCAGCCCAGGTTGCCCGAAGACCATACACTCGTTAGGGTTCAAAATGATTCCCCAGAGGTTCCTAAGGATTTCCCATCGGAGGTCCCATCAGAATCCTGAGGGTTGCCGAAGGATCCCGCCCCCATAGGATCACAAAGGGGTGTCCGAAGGTTTTCTTATATGATTCCGAAAAGGGTTTCCGAAGGATTACTCGCAGGAATCAACTTGGTGTCCGAAGGATCCCCCAAAGGAGTGTCAAGGGCTTCCGACGGATTTCCCATTGGACTCCTCAGAGTCTCCCAAGGATAGCCTTTAGGATTCTTGTTTCGGAATGACTTCCCAGACTATTCCGGAGGGTTTTCGAATGACTTCTAACGGGATCCCGAAATCGTCACGAAATTGTTCCGACGCATGCTGGGACACAGAAGGCCCCATTCTGGACATCCCGAACTCGTCCAGATTCGATCTCGAATGGTCCTGGGGGCTCCGTGACGTTCTCCTGCTGGGTCTCTGGGGGGATTCCAAGAGTGCCCGCGCTTCGGTCGTTTCGGCTGCTTCGCGGTCAGCTGCGTTCGGTCGGCTCGGCTCGGTCGGCCGTCGTGGCGTTGCTGTGCTGCTGCGCCCTCCTGGGCTGCTGGCAGCCTGTCGGCATCGGTCAGTTTCGGTGTGGCTATCGGTCCGGCTGGGTTTCGATCTGGGTGCCGCCGTGGGGCCGTGGGCGGCCTTGGATTCTTAGGCGTCTCCTGCGGGCCTGACCCGGGCCTCCGAGCCCTGCGGGGGAGGCGCGGGGTCACGAGTGAAGGCCATGCTGCCACACGGTGTGGGCATGGCCGCCCTCAGAGGAAAAGTGAGGAGTGCGGTGTGACACGCATGCGACACGGTTCTGGCGCATGTGGTGCAAGCAGGTGCGCATTACCATGCCATGTTCACACACCAGGTGCAGACAGTATAACACGTCAGTGTCGTTTTGTTTGTGCCCCTTTTCTCGCAGCTGTGTTTCGGACCCCTGTCGCCCCCAGGCCATTGCCCCTGTTCTGCAAAACCCGGCGGGTGCGTTTCTGCGAGGAGCTCAACACGGAACACGAGGTCACCCCATATGCCGAGGTATACGGGCGGCATCCTCGACATTTTGTGTTCGACAGGGACTCTCACATGGTTGCCGCGGCGCCGTGCGGTTTCGTTGGCGCGCGATCTCGCTCCTGCGGGATGGATGAGGACGTTGATTTGGCACCTGAGGTAGACAGCCCAATTGACGGCCCGCAGGGGGATACGCCTGATGCATTTTGTCCCGTGCAGGAGGAGATTCGCATGCTTTGAGAGGACAAGCCCCGAGGGGTGCAGCATCGGCATGCTTCTCATAGCTACCGCTGCAATGAATGGAGGAGTTGAGTTCGACGTCGTCCCAGATAACCAGCTGAATCGCCGCTCCTGAGTAAGGTATCCATGTGCGTGCAAGTTGCTGCCGAGGTGTGGTATGCAGTACTGTACAAGATGTGGGCTCACTGCCCAGTCTTGTATGCTGCAGAACTCGCCTGAGTGGCGAGTGAACTGTTTAAGTCATCTTTCAATGAATGCATGGGCGATCATTGATTGTGGTGAGGGGTTGGAGAGAATTGGAGGCAAGGGAATCGAGCGGATACGAATGCAATCATGGACGCCCGTTGCGCACCTTCCGCCACAGAAGGCATATCGAGGATACTCCAGCGGGAAACTCATCACTCCAACTTGCATTGGTGGCATTGGGGGTCAATTATCCAGCATCGTTCGTGTGAGCGCTCCGTCCGAACACCGTTCTTCTGCATTGTGTAGACAGCCTCACATGTCACCACGCTCGGCATGCAACTTCCCCCCGTTCCAGTCTTCGTCGCCTTCCGCCGCGAGCTTTTCAGGCCAAGGGGAGGGTTTCCGCGCGCCCGTTTCGCTTGTGCGGTGCCAGAACGTGGAGACAGCGCCAGCATGGACCCCAACAAGAGCAAGGGCAAAGGCGACTTGGCTTCAAAGTTGCAACAGTTTGCAGCTGGATTGTACGCGCTGACGCGCGCATGCGTGACAGACCCAGCTTTCAAGGCGGATATACCGAAACCCGTGTTACCGAGGGAATTCAGAATGATTGTAGGCCAGCTGATTTGTCCCAACCCAGGCAAGATGCCCCCCTGCCAACCCTGGCAATCTCCTACATCCCGGGGAAGATGCAAAACCAGTCAGGCTCTTGAGGTATCACATGTTCAACATCACATGTTCAGCTTCTCTGTGGCATAGACTTCGAGCCCGCAAAGCGCCGAATATACCACATGTGCACAAACATGTATACACAGAGGCAAGGCTGCATCTCCCAACAGGGCTGAAATCGTGCCGTTCTGCCTGTGTATCCCGCTCTCTCTCTCTCTCTCTTTTCCTCTCCCCTGCGCACACAAATCCAATGCATGTTTCTATCTGTGTATGTATACTGGACATGTTAGTTTCTCCAGTCTCCCACCGCCCCACTACCATTTCTCTCCTCGCCCCCCCCCGCCATCCTCTCTGCCCGAGCGCAGCGCCCTGGCAGGAAGCCCGCGATGCGCACACATGGTTAGGCCAGGGTTGGATTTCTTGCGAGCCCTCAGCGGATCGAGACCCCGGGCACGAGGGTTGGCCGACCAGCCATCCCTACGAGCCCCTTTCGGCTTAGGGTGTGGGCTCTCCGAGTGCTGGTCTCGACAGGAACACAGATGTCAGCCAACAGCCAAGCACGCAAAGTAGCAGATCGGAGCGCGAAGAGAAGAACGGCAAGAACAGCTCCATAAGCAGCTTGGACCACGCGGCTAGCTCCAGAAATGATACCTTCTTGGATGATGCCAACGGTTGGCCACTCCGGCTCAGTAGAAATCGGCGGAAGGTTCTTAAAAATCAGTGGACGCGTTCTTGTCGGCGGAAGGTCGACGGAAGTGGAACCAGACCCTTTCGAAATAGGTCATCGCCAGCGTCCCTAGGTTCTAGAGTCATCCAGGCGAAAGTGAGATTGAGGTAGATCTCGTGATCTAAGAAATTAAATGTTTACCGAATCAAAACGCCGGAATCGGAAACGAATCTCGAGAACGACGAATCGAAATGCCAGAGCCTTTTCCCGGCCTTCAGGGGGAGGGGGAGGGGAACGGGTAAGGGTGCGGGGGGGGAGGGGAACATGGTGAGGGACCCCGGAACGGTACCTCATAGGTCGCTCGCTCGTCTGATGTTTCTGCCTGCGGGTTGTCCTATCATGCCGTGGCTCTCCAGGCAAAGGTGGCCGACCTGGCTACATGGAGGCGGGTGGAGGGCAAGAACGGGCACGTCCCCTACCTCCGCCCTCCCCCCATACCCCCGTACCCCGCCGCCCTCCCCCCGACCCCTGTCCCTCTGCCCCCCCGTGCATCTACTCCCCATCCCCCCGCTTCACTTCCCCCTCCTCTCCCCTCACTCCCCCATGCGCTCCCCATCTCCCCCTGCTTGGGCCTTTTAACCCCGCTGAGCCAATCCCCCCACATCCCTCCCCCTGCGCATCCTCTTGCACCCCTCCCCCTCCCATCTTGCCCCCTCTCGCTGCTCAGAGTATAGACATGCTTTGCTTGGACATCGTGCTGGTGGGCCTACTTCGTCGTACTCGTCCGTCCTGCGATTGCACGAGCAGCCGCACTGAGGCCTACCAGCGCGCCCCGCTGGGAAAACGAGCACACGCTCTCATACTCCCCTCCCTCCTGGCCCCCTTGCCTCTTCTTGGGGCGGCGGGCGGGACACTGGCACTCCCTGGCGCGCCGACTGCTCTCCACGGGCCGGGGAGCTTGGGAGCTCCTCGGCCCGCCTCGCGGCTTTTCCGCGCAGGCCTCCCCGAGCTGGGGGGGGGGCTGTCTCGAGCGGGGGGAGAGGGGGACCACACCACCAGGATGACCCCTCCCCCCCCCTGCGGCTCCTCGCGCTGTGGTGGTGGTGGCGCCCCTCCCCCGCTCCTGCAGCAAGGGCCTCGCCCTCGGCGCGCGCCATCGGCCTCGGCGGAAGCTGGCAGTAGCAGAACCCGCACCCTCTTGGTGCTGCAGGGCCCGCCTGCGCTCCCCTGGAGGGCACCCTTCCAAACGAAGGTCCGGTGGCCCCCCCTTGCGGGCGGCAGGCAGTGCTCGGCCTGGCCGAGGTCAGCTGGCCGAGTCAAGCCTGGCCGAGCTAGGCCTGGCCGAGTCTCGCCTGGCCGAGTCGTTCCCGCGGTGCTCTCGGTGCGGCGCGGTCCAGCATCTGCAGGCCCAGCACGTGGCCTCCAGCGACTGCTAGGGGGGGGGGGGGGGGCAGCGCAGCGAGAGGGAGGCAGAACGGGGGGGCGGAAGTCCGCCGGCCGAAGCTGGCGGATGGTCGGCGGACGGGGCCGCAGTGGACTTGGCATCGCCCGGACGTGTGATCTTTTCTTCGGCGAGGACCATCGAGGAGCATCCCAGATCATCTGGCAAAAAAGCACGCGCGGAACCAACGAATGCACGGGGAGCGGACGTTCGAGCGATGGCAACAGGAGGGAGTGAGACGTCATCCTTTTTGGGTCCAGGGTTTTTGGGGTCGACTGTGTGGGCTCCAGGCCCGGAAGTCTACAGTCGCACCGAGGTGTAAGCTCGAGGTCGGCTCGGAGGGGTACCCTGAGGTTCTTCGTGTTTGTTGGGTGCTCTTGTGCATCCTGGGGATATGTACCCTTGGAGGTTATGTTTCTTTTGGCCGGCGGTTGGTCTCATGTTATTGAGGGATGTTCTTCTGGCCTAGGCCCGACTGTGTTCTGAAAGCCACGATTCACTAAACATCGCCAGACGCCGCGGGAGGTTTGGGCGCGTCCTTCGGCCGCAGGCTGGGGCCGAGCGGGCCCTTCGAAACGATTGCGGGGGTCTCCAGAAGTCAGGCAGGCCTGGGACGAGGGCCATCATGCCGGAGCGTCCCAGATCGCTCTGAGAGCCGTCCTTCGGAGGGGGGGACACAGACGCAAATCACCGCTGATTCCCAAGAAAATATTGGAAAACATGGGACGTGGAGCGGGAGACGAAAATCCAGAAAATATTGAGAATATAAGGGATTCGTGGGATTTGTATCTATTTATCCGTGTGTCCCTGGGCCCCTTTAGCTAAACTTCAGCTTTAGTCCTGAAGCGTTATGACACGGCAGCGGCGATTGATACATCGTCCAGACCAGTTGGCTCTCAGGGATTCCCGACTTCTCCTCGCCTTGGCTGCGTCTCCAGAAGGCTGTCGATTTGGGAGGCGCCCTGGGGGTGAAAGAACTCCAAGAGCCCAAGAGAATTCCAGTGCCAACTGACTTCGTCCCTGGGCGCGCCGTCCGGTCTGGGCAGGGGCCGCCGCAGAAGTCCAGCTCGGTGTCTTCGGTGTGGCGCAGTCCAGCATGCGCGAGCTGCCTCCCGCTGCAGTTTGCACGCTCATGCCCGGGCCTCGGCACTGCAGTGTGACGCACAGGTGGAACGTTGACCATTGGCTACCCGCGTCTCCCTCCCGTTGCCCCCCCAACCCCCCAAAAACCAAGACGCATGCAGTGGAGACCCATGCCAAGAACACCCTGCTTGCCTTAAGGGTGCCCTTGGTTTCTTGGGTTTCGATGGTTTTGCTTCGAAGAGCGTGACGCTCCCACACCAAGGATCAATGGACGTCCTGGGTCTCAGGGTTAGGTTCCATGTGGGAGGTTTCTTGTGGACTGGCCTCCACTGTACACCCAAACAAAGGTGGTAGGGCAGGAGGTTAAAGCAGCGGCACCTGTCTGGCCTTGTCATACTGGCCTTGTCGTCGGCTCTCGGGAGAGCGGTTGCGGCCGCAGTTTGCGCCGGGCCTGCGCCCGCCGGGTCTGGGTTTCACCGAGGGGGGCCCTGTTGAAGGGGGGAGCAAGCAGGAAGAGTCGGCAAGGTGTGCTAGTAGGCGGGGGAAGAAGGGACCGTCCCACCAGTGCTGCGGGGCCTAACGTACGCAGTCATTCGTGGGGGCAGCAAGGCACGAAGAACGCCTGTCCACGGACCTCTCCTGGGGTCCGTTCTGACCAGACCAGAACTTCGAGGAACACACAGCCATGGCGACGAGGGCTCCCCAGGACGAGCACCAGTATCAATACCTTCTGCTCATCTGATCCTGGGACGGGGCTAGGACGAGGATAAATCCGTTCCAGAGCGTTCCAGAATTCTCTTAGAGCGATACGGAACGCTCTGAAAAGGCCGCTGCACCCGAGACATCCTCCAGAACACATGGATCTCAGGGATTCTGGATATATCATCGCCCAATTGATTTTCGTCCTGGCATCGCCTCCTCTGATGCTTCCAGCGCGCTCGCGTGCTTTTCGTGCCCCCACCAAGCACAGCAGCACGTGAGCGCATAGTTCGTCGTCGTCGTCGTCGTCCCTGTGCGTCGTCGGCGTCGTCGTCGTCGTCGTCGTCCCTTGGCGGCGTCGGCGTCGTCGTCTGCGGCGTCGTCGGCGTCGGCGTCGTCGTCTGCGGCGTCGTCGGCGTCTGCGTCAGCGGAGGCGGCCGGCGGCGGCGTCGGCATCGTCGGCAGAGACACCCCCCCAGCGGAGGAGCACGTGAGCGCGCAGTTCTCTTCCCTGCCAGCCTCCGAATGCATCGGCGCCGGGCGCCTCGAGGGCTGGTTCTCGACGCCGGCGTGGATGGTGGAGGGCAGAGGCCTGCCGTAGCCGACAACGGCGGCAACGACGACGACGACGACGACGACGACGACGACGACGACGACGACGACGACGACGGCATCGACGATGGCGACGTCGACGACGAAAACGACGACCACCTCGGCGCTGCCTGAGGATGCCCCATGGGTGGGGGGGACTGCTGCTTGGGCCCGCCGTGGTCGGTCGACGAACAAACTGCGGCGGCGACGACGACGACGACGACGACGACGACGACGACGGCAACGACGGCAAGGACGGCAACGACGACGACGCGCTGTGGATGCCCCAGGGGGGGCTGAGTGAGCCCGCCGAAGCCGACGACGGCAAGAACGACGACGACGACCTGGTCGGAGGAAACATATTGCAATCCGAGTAGGGTCTTCTTTGAATGCTGTTGGGATGCAGTTGGAGTCCGTTTGGAACCCCACTGGAGCCCAGTAACCAACCCCATTGGAATCATGTTGGAATCAGTTTGGGAGTTGGGTCCCCTTGGGATCCTGTAGGAAAACACTCGGGAACCATCGAAAGGGAGAGAGAGAGAGAGAGAGAGAGAGCCGGCGTGGATGGTGGAGGGGAGAGGCCCCTTTCTCCACGGGGCACCCCCAGCGAGCATCGGCGGCGAGCGAGGGGGGGGGAAATGACAATTAGAAGGCCTTCTCAGAAGGCGGCGGGACTTCTCAGAAGCCCTGCCGCCTTCGGAACGTTTTTCTGTGTCTTCGGGGAAGGCTTGGAAAACTTCTCAGGGGGCCGGGGGATTTCCGAGCCTTCTGAGAAGGCCTGCCCCTTCTCACTGCCCCCCCTCGCTCGCCGCCCAGAGGAGGGAGGAGGTGGCGGGAGGAGGAGGTGGCCTGGGGCAGCGCCACTTCAAGGGGGAGGGAGAGGCTCAGGGGGGACGCATCGGCGCCCACTTGCCCACTGATCGCCGAGGGGGGGGGGCCCGGCAGCTGCGAGATCCAATGATCGATCTCCCTGGCTTTAGCATTAGCACTCATATTGATTCATCAACCCCCAAGCGAGGAGGAGGGAAACCGCCGAGCGATAGTGTTTATCACCCCGGCAGATGGAAATGATCCAATCATTCCCCGGGGGTGACGGTGGGAGCAGAGTACGCAGAGCAAACGAGGATCCCTTCTCTTGTTTTCATCGAAGAGGAACCCTGCTTTGGTTCTCACCGACACCACGCAAACTTGGCCAGGAGAACCATCACAACCACCAGCCGAGCCTAGTCGACGACGACGGTGACGGACGACGACGATGACGACGACGTGCTACAGATGCCCAATGGAGGGTAGAGGTGCTGTGGGGATCCGCCGCAGTCTACGATAATCACGACAACGACGACGCGCTGCGGATGCCCCAGGAGGGTGGTGGGGGGCAGGGGAGGGGGCGCTGCGCTGGCCCGACGACAACGGACTGCGGATGCCCCATGGGTGGAGGTTCTGCGTGGGCCCGCCGTAGTGGAGGACGACGACGACAACGACGGGCTGCGGATGCCCCGTGGGAAGGAGGGGCTGCGTGGGCCAGCCGTAACCGGGCGACGAACGACGACGACGACGAAGACGACGATCTGCGCACGCCCCGTAGGGAATTGGGTGGTGCTACGTTGGCCCACCGTAGTCGGTCGACGAACGCTTTTGGCTTCGACGACGACGACGATGACGACGACTACGACGACGAAGACGACGACGATAGGCTGCGGATGCCCCGTTAGAAGGAGGGGCTGCGTGGGCCAGCCGTACTCGGTCGACGAACGACGACGACGACGACGACGACGATCTGCGCACGCCCCGTAGGGACTTGGGTGGTGCTGCATTGGCCCGCCGTAGTCGGTCGACGATTTTTTTGATTTCGACGACGATGACGACGATGACGACGACGCCGACGACGACAAATACCACGACGACGACGACGACGCGCTGCGGATGCCCCATGCGGGGTGGGGGGGCTGCGTGGACCCGTCGTAGTCGGTCGACGACGACGACGACGACGACGACGACGACGACGACGACGACGACGACGACGACTGGCTGCGAATGCCGGATGCGCGGGCGGTGTGTGGGGCCGCATGTGCCCGCCGTAGTCGACGACGACGACGACGGCGGCGACAAAGACGAAGACGAAGACGACGACGACAACGTCGTTGTTGATGCCCCGTGGGGGAATGGGTGGTGCTGCGTTGGCCCGCCGTGGTCGGTCGACAAACGAACGGCGATGACGGCGACGACGACGACGGCGACGACGAGCTGCGGGTGCCCCGGGGGGGCGGGGGGGGGCTGCGTGGGACCGCCGTGGCCGACGACGGCAACGACGACGACGACGACGACGACGACGACGACGAGGACGAAGGAATCCGAATGCAATTCGATTGGGGTAGTCTTTGAACACTGATGGAATGCGGTTGGGGTCCGCTTGTAATCCAACTGGGGCCCAGTAAATCTCTTGGACCCCCATTGTGATTCTATAGGGAAGTGGGTCATTCTGGCAGGCCGTAGGAAAACAATCCGAAACCATCGACATGGAGAGACATAGAGAGAGAAAGAGTGGCTGAAACAGGGGGGAGTCTGCGGATATGCAGGGAGAGTCTGCGGATATGTAGATTCCATATGATACCCCCATCAGGCGATTGTTTCTGCTTTTCTGAGGAGGGCTCCAGGCCAGAGAATACCACTGACCGTGTTATTCGGCCGCCAACACGCACGGGAAACAATTGCCGCGGGGGGGGAGAGGGGGCAAGAAGGAAAATGCTGAATCCAATTGGAATCCTGATTGGGTCCGATTGGGACCCTGCTGGAATCCGAGTGGGATTTGCTTGGAACCTCATTGTGGTATGACTGAAATCCCATCGGAACCCGTAGGATCCGATTGGCCTCGTTCTTGGTTCCTGTTACAAGGTCGATTGGAGTCAGACTGGGATCTCAGTAGGGTCCTATTGGGATTGGATTGGAATGTGATTGGAATGTGATTAGGGTCTACTCTGGATCCTACCCAGCTGTCTGCGGCAAACCCCGCCACCATGCATGTGCAACAGCGTAGCAGGAAGCAGGCTGCGTGCAGGAGCAGAGGAGCAGCGCAATTCCGACGAGTAGTCCGCATTGGGGCGGATCGTGATTCCGACCTCGTCTTCGTCCGCGCGGTAGGGAGGAGGAGGAAGAGGAGGAGGAGTAGGAGGAGGAGGAGGAGGAGGAGGAGCAGGAGAAGGAGAAGGAGGAAGAGGAGGAGGAGAGAACATGAGGAGGAGGAGGAGGAGGAGGACGACGACGACGACGAGGAACAGGCGTCTTGGGGTCTTCTTGAGGCCTCCTGGAAGCCCGTCTTATTGGGTTTTTGGCCCGACTGCCGCCTATGGAGGCCGCCTTGGGGTTCTCTCTAGGCCGTGGTGGTAACTCCTTGGAGCGTTTCAGGGCCGTTTGGGGGCCCACTTGGGAGTCCCTTGGGCGATCCGTGGGCCCTCTTGGGTTGATTTGGGGCCATCTTAGGTTGTCTTTGAGCTATCTTGGAAGCCGCTTGGAGCCCTCTTGGGCTCTCGTGGGCGGTTGGGAACCGAACGAGGCGAGAACCTCGCAACCCTTCAACAATGTATAGCTTCCTCGGGCTCCTCTTGGAGCCCTATTGGGCCGTCTTGGAAGCCTTTTGGGCCGTCTCTAGGCTATCTTGAAGGGCTCTTGAGCTGTCTTGGGCCATTTTGAGCTGTTTTGTTGTCGTCTTGGCTGTCTTGAAGCCGTCGTGGAGGCCATGAGGCTCCCACGAAGTCCCCAAGACCGATCAAGAGGCCCCCAAGACGGCTGCAAGAGGCCCTCCAGGAGAGCCCGAGGAAGCCAGCATGAGCTTGAGGTTCTAGCATGTTCGGGTTTCCGATCGCCCAAAATAGCCCAAGAGGCATCTCTGGGCCGTCTTATTGCTTTCCTGGAGCGCTTCAAGGCCGTCTTGGGGTCATCTTTTGAGCCCCTTGAGCAATATTTGGGTCCTCTTGAGCCGACTTTGGGCCCTGTTGGGAGCCGCTTGGACTGCCTTGGAGCTGTCTTGGAGGCCTCTTGGAGGCTTCTTTGGCCGTCCTAGGCGGTCGGAAACCCGAACAGACGAGAACTTCAAAATCTCTCAAAACCCAAACTCCAATCATTGGTATGGGCCCCCTCGGGCTGTCCGGGAAGGCATCTTGGAGCGCTTTGGGCAGTCTTGGAGGCCTTTTGGGCCGTCTTGGGGGCCTCTTGGGCAGTCGTGAGGCTGTCTTGAGAAGCTCTTGGGCCACATTGTCGTCTTGGCTGTATGGGAAGCCCTCCTGGAGGCCATCTTGGCCTTTTGGAGGCCGACAAGACCGCCAGAAATCAATTTCAGAGAGGGCGGTGGTCGAGAGGTGCGTGCAGGCCTAGAAAATTCTAAAAGACCTCCCGGACCTCCCAGACAACAGGCAAGCATTCTAACACGCCCACTCCGTTCAGGCACAGCGGCGGATTGGAATCCGATTTGAATTCTATTGGACTCGGATTGGGATATGATTGGGACCTCATTTGAATCCTATTGGAGTCCCATTGGATTCCGGATTGGTATTTGTTTTGAATATGATTGGGGTTGGGTTGGAATCTTATGAGGACTTGGTGGACCCCGCACTGAGGGGACCATGGGTGGCATATCATGTCCAGGGGGGCGAGAAGCGATATGGTTCCGCCGAGGGGGGGGGTCGATGATTGCATCTGGCGGTTGAGCCCACCCCGCCCCGGAACCCCACCTCGCCCCAGAGCGTGCAGATTCGCCATCGGGGGCCTGTCGCCAATCCATCGACGACGCATCGCCGCTTCCAGGTCGATGTCTCCCCCCCGAGCGTCGGAAGCTGGCGGGGGGCTGGCAGGCGCCAGCGGAGGTGAGCTGGGGGCGGCCCTGGCGGAGGCGGGGCACCAGGCTGGGGCCACATCCAGTCATATTGCTTCGAGGGCGACCTGTTCTTCCACATGTCGCGGAGCTCGAAGAAGAGAAACCTTGGCATCGCTCGGACGTGTGCGTCTCGGCGAGGACCATCGAGGAGCACCCTGGATCAGCGAGCAAAAAAAGCACGCGCGAAACCGACAGGTACACGGGGAATGGACGCCCGAGCGATGGCAAGAAACAGCATCAGCATAAGCTGTTGGCGGTCCGCGCAGATCTCTTGGATCGGCGGTCCGGCGCCGCACCCCGGCGCGCTTCGCGCGCCAGGGAAGGGGGCCCGAAGATCCAAGAAATCCGCGCGGAGCGCTGAAAGTTTGTGTCTACCCATCGGTCGTGGAGAGTAGGCACTTCTGGGTTCTCAGATCCCAATCTACTTTAGGCGCCTTCCTACTTCAATCATCGAGTGATTTTGTTCCTCTTCCCTCCTCTTCAGGGGGCGGGTGGAAGCCCCAACGCCTTCCTGCTTCATGTTTCTACCAACTTTTGTCCGACCGACGGGTATGGTTGTTTTGTTCCTCTAGGAGCCCCCTGCTCAGAAATATCAACTACCAGAAAAAGGACCCCGTCACCTTCGAGGCCGTGGCGCCCGCGCGCGCTGCCCGTGTTTCTCCAGGGGTCTCTTGACCGCTCGCCTCCGCCGCGGGCCACAGCTCACCGAGTCAACGACAGCTGCAGTGCTGCTGCTGCTGCTGCTGGTGCTGCTGCTGCTGCTGCTGCCCTTCTCCTCCTCCTCCTCCTCCTCCTCCTCCTCCTCCTCCTCCGTAGCCATTTTGGCTCAAGATGTTTTTGTCCTCGGGGCCAGAAGTGGACACCTCTGGTCCGAGGCTAGCTCCTGTTTCAGGCAACCCCAGTCGAGCTGCGCGCTGCTGGGGCCAAGAGTTCGTCTCCCTCTTCTGTTCGCCATCGGGCTGCTATGGGACGGGATGGCCGCAAGAAGGCAATCAAACAGACTCCTCGTCGTCGGCGCGCTGCATCTGGCTCTCCTGATTCGGGCTGCAGTGCTGGCTCTCACGTCACTCCTCCTCGCTCTGGTGCTCGTTCACGGCAACATCCTGACGGTGAGCTACGGGCTGCGGCGGCGGCGGCCCTTGCTTCCCCTGCACCATCGGCACGCTCCCGCAGCGCTGGCAGGGAGCCCGCTAGTACGCTGGCGCGCATGGAGGACATGCCGACGTTCCCTGAGGGTGAACGCACGCAAGCCGTTTGGGAAACCGCACCAACCTTTCCCTCGCAGGAGATGGCTGCAGTGCGCATGGCGCAAGCCGCGGCTGCTGCCGCCGCTGCGCTGCCTCTGGGACAAAGCGCTCCTGGCACGCCTGCGGGTCGGTGCGGCACTCCCGTGGCGGGCAGCCCACAGCGCGCCCTGCCAGGTGGGGCGGCCACTGCATCTGCTCAAGGTACGGCTCGCGGTGTCGACCCATGGGCAGCTGGGCTTCTTCGTGCACAGCTTCGGCAAGAGATGCCTGCAGTACATGACGAACTGCTCGCTCAATTCCAAGAGCGATGCCTGCGGGAGATGTCGCCGGTGTGTCTCAACTCCATCCAGGCCCACTTGCCTGGAGCGCTGGCGGCCGCCACAGCCCCTGCCTTCAAGAAGTTCGACGCGCTCGTTGATAATCACATCAACACCTTCGCGTCCAGGCTCGACGCCACCGACGAGAAGGTTGCCGCAGTGGAAGCAGGACAACGTGAGATGTTGGAGCGCCTCGCCAGACTCGAGGGTGAGCTCGACCTTGCGAAGTCTGCTCCTCCGAGGGCTCAAGTCGCTCGCACTGGCGATTGGGATAGAGAGATCGACCCCACCATCTTCACGGTCACGGCATAAAAAGAGATCTCTCTCATCCATGCGAGGGAGTGCTTGCAGGAATGGGCATCGGCCTGTGGGTGCGAGCACGGCAAGGAGGTGCGGCTGGAAGGCCCGCAGTTGGGAAAAGGTTTCGTTATTCGCATGCTCGGCCCGATACGCGCTTGGCTCGGATTCGGCGCTGCCAGAGTGCACTTCGCCTCGGATGTGGCCAGTGGCGGTCGTTTGCGATCATGGCGCCTGGCGGTCGCTCTATGCCTGCGCATGTCGGTCGCGACAAGAATCTGCGTGATCTCCCTCGAGGGCGCGCCCGCCGTGCACATCGGAATGCACTGGAAGCCCAGTGCCGCACCACTCACAATATCTACATTGACAAGGACGCTGGCATGCTTACCTATCAATGGGAACCCGTCGCGAAGATCAATGTTGCCCCCGGTGAAGCCCCCTCTGTCCTCTGGAACAAGAATGGCGTCACGGACACGGGCCTCGACTACGCATCGCCGGTGGCACTTGGCAAGGGAGTCTTCGCCCCGAGGCAGGTCGAGCGGTGTGGGTAACACTCTCTTCGGCGGCAACTCCATCGACTTCGTCGCGTGGAATGCTCGAGCGCTCTGCCACTATTCGTCATCGGGCATGGCGCGGCGGCTGCGCGCATTGAGTGCCCCCGTTAAGTCGAGCGCTGGCGAGTCTCCAGGAGACGCATGGCGCGCCCGCTGCTGTCGCCGAGCTCTGCCAGCGCATCGAGTCCTCGCATAAAGTTACCGGCCCCGACTGCGAGGGCTCGAACGCAGGCGGAGCCATTTTAATTCCTGACTTGGGCGATGCCCTCCAGGTCGAAGAGCTTTCATTCGTTCCAGGGCGCATTCTGACCTTGAAACTCTCATCCCCAACTTTTTGTTTGACCAATCGGAAAGCGCGCAATTTCGATATCCCCGCCTCGGCCCTCGCGGCCGTCAAACGTGCGATTTTGGCGCAGGCGTCAGTCGTTCGGTCG
This sequence comes from Prorocentrum cordatum, assembly GCA_963575745.1. Taxonomy (NCBI): domain Eukaryota; class Dinophyceae; order Prorocentrales; family Prorocentraceae; genus Prorocentrum; species Prorocentrum cordatum. Next base: position 144,501 of record CAUYUJ010000003.1, on the reverse strand, counting down.
CGCCCACAGCGCGTCGAGCTCATTCCCAACGGGGGCTCTAACATGGCGCGCTCTTCGAGCGGTTCCTCGCGCCTGCCGCGAGCAGGGGGCAGCGCCTGGAGGGCGATTTGGAAGCAGCTCACGGAACTCTCGTGCGAGGCCCCGACATGATGGCACCAGGGGATTTTTCTTTTCCGAGGCTTGTGTCGATCGTTTCTCCGCGGCGACGCCGCCGTGGATTCTCTGCGAGGGCCGGCGACAGGTTTCACGTTATGAGGGGCCTCGCGACATGTTTCTGCCAGGTGTCAGTGACCACGCACCTGTCACTCTCACGATGAAAGCTCGGCCACGGGCTATTGGTTCCACGGTACCCCCCCCCTTTCATTTTCGCCCTCTTCCGCGCCATGTCGTCGCTGATCCTCTGTGCCCAAAGCTTGTGGCTGAGCGCGAGTATCTGAGTCTTTTATCGACTGACCGTTGCGAGCCCCCGGGGCTCTTCGCTACGCTACCCTCTGCAGCAGGGTAGCGGCCAAAGCAGTGCGGGATCTACAGTTGGAGGTTCAACCGAGAGCCCTGGTCTCACGTGCCATGGCAGCTCGCTCGGCCGCTCGCTGTGTCTCTCGCCGAGATGTCCGCTTGGCTCGTTGCCTCCTCGCTCGCCGCGGATGGATTTGCGCTCGCCTTCAACTGTCCGACCTCCACGCGGGCGGAGGACAGAGCGCGGTCTCTTTCCTGGGCCCCGGAGCGCTCAACGATCTCCACGTTTCGTTGCAGCGCCAAGAGCGTCAGCAGAGTATTTGGCCCCTGGAAGCTGAGGCCAACAATGAGCCTCGCCCTGGCATGCAAGCCCGCTTCAGGCAGCGGCGCGCCGCCGTCGCGAGGCGCTCGAGGCTGCGGCGCAGCTTCGGGCGGCGAAAACACTTCGCTGGAGTGCTGGGCGGAGTTGGGGGCGGGGGGGGATCGGACGAGGTGATTTCCTTGCCTAAATGGGTTGCTCAAGAGCTCAATCGCTTTTGGGCCCCGATCTTCGCGCAGGAGACGCCGCTCCTGCATCGAGCCAGCCAATGTATCCAGAAGTTTGGACCGTCGGACCTTGCTTTTCGGGGCCTTCCTCCTCCCTGCCTCCGCGGGGTTGAGCAGTTCCTCCGGGGGGCCTGTTCCTTTGCCCCGGGTCCCGATGAGCTTCCGTTCTCCGTCTGGCGGCCATGGGCTGGTCCTCGAACCCTGCATCGCGTTTTGCTTCGGGCCCTGTCGGGTCATCTTATGTCCCCCGTCTTTAATGCCTCTCTCCAAGTCTTCATCCCGAAGCCGGAGGAGGGCGAGGACACTGCGGCGACGGGAGTAACCCGCGCGGGAGGCGAAGTGCGACCCCGCGGGCTGAAACATGCGTCGAATAAGGTGGCGGCTGCGGTTTTGAACCTGGCAACATGCCGCGCCCTCCAAGGCCATGCGCCTGAGTCTCAGCGCGGCCTCATTCCGCGCCGCAATTTTCTAAACAACGTTGTTGGTCTCTATTCGGCGGCTCGGGAGACGAGCATTCGGCAAAATCAAGATTCCCCCCAGCTCGCCCCTCTCCTTGCTTTTGATGTTGCCCAAACCTTCCCATCTGTTCGCCAGTCTTGGATGCTCGCTACTCTCGATGCTGCTCCCATTCCGCATGGTCTTCGGCTTGCTGTGCGAGTGCTCTATCACGTGAACTCTTGCTACTCCATGGTCGGCGACTCACTGGTCTTCTTGTACTGTATGTTGTCAGGAGTCCTGCTGGGGCGCCCGCTATCGGGTGCGCTGTTCATTGTCGCACTTAACTCATTCCTTGCCGACATGGAACGCCATGTTTCGCGCAAGAATCGGGGAGTGGTTCGCGCATGTGCAGATGATATCGGGGTGGTGGTGTGGAGGAGGGATGGGGTTCGTCACCTGCTTGGAAAATCTGTTGCGGTTCCGCTTCGGGCCCCTGCCGCGCCTTAGACATGTGCTGAGCTTCAGCGCGGCCTGGGCCTGATCGAGGAGTCGTGGAGCTTTTTTCTAGCGTCTGGGAAGACCATGCATCTCGGATGCCTCCCCGGGCCCGACGCGACTCCAGAGGATGAGTGGAAGGAGCCATTTGAGAAAACTCTGCGTCGCTCCTCTGCCTCGGGCGCGCGCGGTGCCCCTCGCGCAGTCTCGGTCGCTGGATATCGTGAGAGAGTTGTCGCAGTCCTGAGCTACAAGATGCAGCAGTTCCAGCCTTGCGCAAGTGGTCCCATGACCGAGCGCAGGCCCTTTGTTCGCATGCGTCGCGCGCCGTTCACTCCCCTTCGCCACGGCGACTGGTTTCAGCTCGCGCGCTGTGGCTTGCCCGAGGCTCCTAGCACTCAGGCCCTCGCGGCAGCCGCTCTCATGCGGTCGTCCTTACATGCGTGCTCCACGTGGCGTCAGAACTTGGAGCGCCTTCGTGCGACGATGGTGGGCGCGGGCGCTCTTGGTTGGTGGGGCAACGCATCTCTGGCCCCGCCCTTTTGGCGCCCCCCCGCCCCCCCCCCACCCCCCCCCCCCCCGCCATTGCCTCGACGTTGGACGAGGCAGCGAAGGGATTATCATCGGACCCCGTGCTTCGAGAGCGCGGAGCCGAAGCGATGCGCTCATTTCATTCCACGCCCCAAGATCTTCGAGAGGAGCCGCCTATCCGTTAGCAGGGTCGGTTCTGTCGCGTTTTCAAGTCCGGGCTCCCTCGGGCCCCTCTCGAAGCGCTCTTGGCCCAGAGGGCGAGAAGACATTTTAACTTAAGGTTGAGATTGTCGAGTGAGGATTGGGAGGCCCACAGACAGGCGCTTTGGGAAATCCCTTCGGCTCGGGCTCTTTTCGCCCCCAAGTCAGCCCTTGGGGGTTGGGCGACAGGAGGGGGGGTGCAACGCCCTTGCGGGCGTGTCTTCGGCTGCCCTGGGGATCCCGACCGCGTCTCCCATCGCGCCCGCCCCTGCTCTCGACTCCAGTTTTGGGCTGCCCGCGCTCTCCGTTCCCAGCTCCCCGCCCAGCCCGCGTTTCTCTTTGGCATTCGCGGCCATCACTTTGCTTTTATTGTCGCATGCTATCATTCTTACCGTCTCGCCTCTCGTCTTGCCTCCGCTCGGTGCCATCTCTGTTTCCATCCGCCCCCCATGCCGACGGCGTCAGAGAGAGCTGCTGGGTCGAGCGATCCTGGCACAAACTATCGTGGAGGCGAGGAAATACCAGATAATCACGACCCCGACGCGAGGCGCTGGCTGCTCTTTCTTGGTCAAGGGGAGCGTTTCAAGCAGCAGCAGCAGCGGCGGCAGCAGCAGCAGTCGCAGTGGTCAGGTCAGTGGAGACTGGTACCCTTTGGCACGCTCCACCTTCTCCTCCTCCACACCCCCCCCCTCCTCCTCCTCCTCCCCCTCCTATTCCTCCTCCTCCTCCTCCTCCTCCCCCCCCATCCCCCTCCTCTTCCCCCCCCCCCCCCCCCCTCCCCGCACCCCCCCCCCCCCCCCCCCCCCCCCCCCCTTACTCGAACGGTATGTATCCTACATGTTCCTGCTTCCTGCCTTGTCAAATGTTCCCCCCTTCCGCCGCCATGTAGCTTCGGGCGCGGAAACCGGCCAGCTGTTCCGCGCCCGTTCCCCCCTTCCGCCGCCATGTAGCTTCGGGCGCGGAAACCGGCCAGCTTCCGCGCCCGTTGCAGACGCGCACCGCGCAACCCCCATTCGTTCGCGCATTGCAAGAGGCGCCATGTCCATCACATCCGTGTTCCTAGTTGGTAGCGGAGCACAGCTCCGTTCCACCCTTCTCGCCACCATGGCCCGCGCGGCACCCCTGCCCGTCTCTCGCTCGCATTCCTCGACCTCATCCTATTCACCGCGCTCAGCATGGTTGATCCGAGTCGCGTTGCTTTCCGCGTTCATGCCCTCGTGCCCGCCAAGACGGACAACAATAACATTTAACATAACAAGTACGTTTTCGACAATTACGAGGGGCGCGACGCCCGCCAGCCGCCGCGTCTCGCTCTTCTCCCGGGGCGCATTCCAACTGCGGTGGAGTCGCGTTCGGCCCCGCGGGCCGGGTTTACGGCTGAAAATGAGCGCAGGCGGGTAGTAGCATCATTAAGTATTAAGAATGGGAAGTCAGTGGAGCGCTGGACAGCTATGCTGCCGCACATGCCAGGGACAGCGATTCAGGTCGGAGAGTGCACGCGTGCGTTCTCATGGCACGCGACGCATCGGCATGCCCACCGACTCCCTACAGACTGGCAGGGCGAGATCCCGATGCGCATTCCCCTGGACTTTCGCGCAGTTGGCGGCAGTCAGCGCAGTGGCGACGCGACGCACGAGGGGCATCACCGCAGTTACGGCGCAGGGCGCCCCAGGCGCGGTGACAGCCGCAACGACGCAACAGAAGACGAAACCCAATGCGCCAACGAAGAGGGACGCACTCGGGGCGGGAACCCACGACGGTTCCGAGGCCCATGGTCGGAGCAACGCCGTCGGTGGGCCCCCAGCTTCCAGCGCCTCCTTGACCAACGGAAGGGCCCCCACTCCGGATGGAGGGCCGACGGAGTGGGCGCGCTTACCTTGGCCAGCTGCCCCCCCTGCATGGACGCCGGCGGCGGCAACGGCAGCGCGACGCCCCTGCGCCTGCGCCGACGCATCTTGCACCGCGCATGCCGCCTACATCTTCATGCAGAACACCAGCGCCAGCTTGGTCCACTGCCCCGCGCGCCGCGGACCAGCCGACGTCATCGCCGATTTCCGCTTCATTGGCACAGATCGCGCGCGCGCGCGGGTCCGACACCTGCGGCGCCGGGCCGCGACGCGCCCGCCAGAGACGCGCCGCAGGAGACGCCGCCGCAGCAGGACGCGGCACCTTCTCCTCGGCGAACTCCAGCACCCGGGACACCGCGGCAAGATCTTCTGAGATCTCCAGGCAGTCTTTCCAGTTTCCCGTCCGAGTACCCTGCGACGCTCATTTGGACTTGCACGTGTCTCCGCACGCGCCAACGCCACATGGGATTGAATTCCCGCGGTGGCTGAGCTCGCCAGGCGCAGGCTTGATCCCCCAGAACGACTCGCCGTGCTACCTGGAAAGCACATCGCTTGCAGGTGGTCGGTTAGGTGTCATAGTCGACACCGGCGCCTGGACCAACCTCTGGGCCGCGCGATTCACCCAGATTTCGGCCAGGCGAGCCATGCTGGCGAAGCTCCAAGCCTCGGAGGAGAGGTTGTCTGCTCCATTATACGTGGCAGGAGTGGGCAACGGGTCACAAGTGACGAACTGGTGAATCCATTGCCCCATCGCCACAACATCGCGCGATGGAGCGACCACTCGGCACGGCGTGCTCGCTCCGGCCGTGGAGGGCACAGGCGACGCTATCTCTGCCCCGTTAGGTTGGCAATCCGCGGGGTCCAACAACGGGGCGGCGGCGACAGGCGTCAAAAAACAAGCGCCTCGCCTCCCCGAGACCGGGCGGCCGCGAGATCACCGGGGGCCCAGGCGCGATGCACGTCGGCATGGAGTTCGTTCCGGGCGGACACCTCTACATTCTAGTCGACGACGTCAGTGAGCTCCAGCCGCCCTCAGGGAGCCTGCCGCCCAAACAGCTCACGCCACTGGCAGTGGGCAGCGACGGCCAGGAGCACCACGACGCCGACGGACGAGAATTCGACCAGATCAAGACAAACTGTTCAGTCCGAATGCGAGAGCCCCAGCGCGAAGCGCGGGCTACGCCAGCTGCGACCTACGCGCCAGCTCCGACGCAAGCACCCCGACCTGCGGCTTGGAACTGGCACCCACCCGCATAGGAGCACTAGCGCCGCCGGGCGCATACATGCGCATTGCCCCGCGCTCAAATCTCGCGCTCAAGGGCATCGACAGCGCTGGCGGCGCGGGCCCCGACTACCGCGGGGAGGTCATGGTCACCATGTGCAACGCCACCTCGCGGGCCCACGCGGTCGGGCAGGGCCATCGCATTGCCCGGCGCATCCTGGATCAATGCGACGACGCCGAGATCGCGGTTCTCTAGCCTATCTCCATTGTCTATGTGGATCGTTTGGTTTCGAACACTTCGGCTGAACTTGCATGCCGAGCGACGCAGCCACCCCTGCCCCCGCAGGTCAGGGGGGCAACTATGTTGCCGACTGCCCTGAGGAGCCGACCCACCAGGGAATCGCCGGGCCCGACAGAGGGGGGCAGCAGGCCCGGGGCGCCCCGCTTGCGTCTTGGAACGGGGGCGGGACACATTGCAGGCATTGCAGCACCACGGCTGCCGCGTCATCCGCGACGCCGACTTTGATCGCGCGTCTCGGTCGTTATCGGACCCCGCGTTGCCCATCGCAAACTACAGCGCGTCGCGGGTCACTCGCGGCGCGAGCGAGGGTGAGATCCACCGCGTATTCGACTCACTGTCCCGTTGACGTGCCCGCGTCGAGGACGCAGTTACCAGGGTCGTGATCTCCGGCATCCACGGTTCACATTCGGTTCGCCCCGCCGCGAAGCAGATGACCGACGCGCACGCGCTCCTACTCCTGCAAGCACAGAGCATGCCACGAGCCATTCGCCCTAGGAGCTGATCGCAGCAGGGTTGCTTCCGCGATGCTCACAGGCGCCCCTGCACCCAGCCAGCTGTGCAAATGTGGCACCAATCTGGAGGGGCACGTCTACGGCTGGACGATCATGAACCGACGGATGTACCTAGCCCCGTTGCGCCGCGAGGTATTATTTCTTGCGCCCCACCGCGACTGCATTTCGACGAGCAGCGGCGCCGACGAAGGCGCGTTTTCGACGAGGCACAGCAACAGCTTCAACACCAGATTTGAGCACTACTTCCTGTCCAATGGCGACTGACAGGCGCGACCCCAAGCAGCGCGGCCGGGCTTCCACGCGGCGCGCCCACCACGCGAAGCTGCAGATTCAGGACCCCAGCACAGGACCATCGAGGAGAGTGTGATTTAAGGACCACCCAGACAAATACGACAAGTCATTCAAAATGGTCCCTCCCCTGCTGGGGGTCGACCGGCCATGGGGGTTAAGGGCAACTGCGTCGGCGACCCTGAGTCCGTTGTCGAACGGAAGGCATCCGGCGACTGCGCCGCCAGTGCCAAATCCGCAGCAGAGCGCATTCGTCAGGAGAAGAGGAAGATAAAGGAAGGCCATGCGCCTGTAGTGCGCAGGCAGGTCGTCCAAGACCAGCACGACGACAGCGGTTCAGATATCACAGGCGGCATCATCCGCCTTCTTGGCGCACCCGCGATTGGCGAGCCGAGCCGCGCCGACGGATGCGACGAGGGCGAACTCCACGGCAACCTTACCTCGGGTCTGCCCAAGTGGTGGTTCGCAGGATCGTCGGCCCCGGCGTCGGATCGCCACCTGACGGGCGCTCTGACGACATTACGGCGCACCGAGCTCGATGCGACCCAACACCACCTCACCCACTTCACCACACGCGACCGCGGCGTCGACGTCATCGAGGCGTGTTGCGGGGAGGCTCGAGCTGGCCAGTTTGCTGTCCGACGCCGCGCCAGGGTGGGCGAGAACTTCGACTTGGTCATCAGCTGTTACCTCAACGACGAAGACCAACAACGTGTAGTTGAGAGGTTCATACGACAGCGCCAACCTCCAGTGGCCCTCATGGCCCCCGCGCGCCGGCCATTCGGTCGTTGGGCGACGTGCAACTACGAGCTCATCAGCGACACGCGGCTGCGCCCCTACCAGGACGCGGCCCCAAGCGGACGTTTCTGCGGCCACATCATACGATTCCAGTTGGAGTTGGGCCGCTACTTCGTCGACGAGCCTCCCGACCCGTCGCGGCTGCGCCGCGAACCGCCGTGGGCGGACGCGCCCGTAGAACCCGGCGCGGGCAAGGTCGTCATCGGCTTGGTGCCATCTTGAGGAAAATCATTGGTCTCGTTGCCGATATCGTGGAAATCAGCGAACAGTTCGGCAACCTCCAGCGCCCGAACAAACATCCGCACGCCAGCGGCGAGGGCCACAACAGCTCCGACGCGCAAACCTCGCCCTGGAAGTTGGCCGAACGACTCGCGCATGAGATCGTGGATTTACGTCGCCGCCTTAGGCGCACGCGCAAGACGAACTACGTTCGCGAATGCGACGTCGCCGAGGCAGCCTTTTCCAGCAGCGGCGTTTGGGGCCACAGATGGTCAGATCCGAAGTGAGATGGCCGCCGAGCGCGCGCGCGCGCGCGCGCGCTTCCCGCGCTAGGCGCGCAAGCGCAACGCGCGGGCGGACTCGCCAACGCATTCCAGGGGCCCCAACACGGGCCGATACCCCCACAGTGCCCCCGCTCTCTGGGAGCGCCCAGGCTGCCGCGAGGAGAAGAAACGCGATCATCCTGCACGCTCGCGCGAGTTCAACGTCAGGCCGCGCCCGCGCGCCGGAAAACACCCGCGATGACAAGCACGACCTGGAGGACCACATCACCTCGTGCCACTTCCTCCTTAGTGGCGCGCCACCACCGGAGGTGCAATTTGCGCAGCTATCGCACGCGTGTCTCGCGCGATACCCCGCGTAGCGCTCGCGCCAGGTGGCGGCGTCCAAGCGAGGCCAGCCGGAAGGGGTCGGATTGCCAACCGATGCGTCGGTGGCTCGTTGTGTTGTTCATCTCGGCGCGTTCCCTGTGGCTGGTCTGGCTCGTGGTCCGGGTCCAGCGACGCAGTCGCCCGAACCAGGACTCTGCGGCCCAGCAACACAGTCGCCGGAACCGCTTCTCTGAGCCCCAGCGTTGGGGGGCGAGCCGGCTCCCGTTACGCCGCGGGCGCCCGTGGGGATATGACATTTTTCCCTGCGCCGCCAAGTAGATGAGCTTGCTGGTCGCTGGAATGGCGCCGCGTCGTCGGTGGAGCGGCCTCGCCAGCTGCTCTCAACGCGAGTTAACCAGCACGTTCAGTGCGACATCCTTCACTACAAGGACCACATGATCACGCATCTGATCTGCTGCGCCTTACGCTGGATCAACAGCCAGGAGATCGACTCCAAACACGACTCGACGCTGCTTGCAGCCTTCGACTGATCATGGAGCCAAATCTTCGGCGCGATGGATAGGTTTATCGTGGACAGAGAGGACGGCACGACCTCCACCTACTTCGTAAAGGAGATGCAGACACGAGGAGTCAAGTGGATATCCGTGCTCCGCGACAGCACGCTCGCTTCATCGAACGACGGGGGGCTAGAAGATATTGTAGCCAACTTCGACTCCATGCTCGCCCACGCCATCTTTGCATGTAGGAGCCTCACCCACGTTGGCGGCGTCGCGCCATGCAATGTCGTCTTCGGGGGTCACCTGGCTATGCTGCCACCGCTGGAAATAGACAAATCGGAAAGATTTGTGGCAACTATGTCGCCGGCGCCGACCCCATGGTGGGATTGTGCAGCCCAGCCGATTGCAGTAGCGACTCAGAGAGATCGCACTGCAACGCGCGATTGAGGCCGCGCCCATCTCCCGCGCTCGCCGCGCCCCCCAGACACGCACCACCGAGTCCCGAGAGGGCCGCTTCAGCGTTGGCGACCAGGTGGGGATCCACAGGCTTCCGAGCACAAAGAACGCACGCGGCTGGGCGGGCCCTGGGGCTGTCACGTCTCTCGATCCGGCTCGATCCTGCTCGAAGCAAGTACCGCCGAGCTGACGTGATCTGGAGATTGCGGGAGGTCCGGCCCATCATCGGTGCCGTCTCCGACGACATGGGCACTGGCTTGGCTCGGCTAGGACTGGCATGGCCTGGGGCCGAGTGGGGAATTTCATCGAGCACATCATGCCAGGCTCCGGCACCACGACCTTCGGCCAGTGGGAGGACGCAAGGGGTGTGCAGATGACCGCGCAGACGCGGCAGCGTCCAGACATTCTCGGAGCTTTACGCCACGTATCCCGCATATGTTTCCAGCTGCCAGACATGCGTGCCGCACGTCTACTGCACAGCCAGAAATCTGTGGGCGATTGGCCGTGCTGCACCCGCAGCCTAGCCATCATGCGTTACCCTCAGAGTCTAGGCGACATTCGGCATAGTCATTTGGACGGCGTCGAGTTCGACACCTGCACGCACATTGGCGAGCAGTAGCAGGACGCTCGCAGTGCACATGACGCTCATGGCGGCAGACACAAGACAGGGTCCAGATGGGGTGTTCGATGATTGTGTCATCGACGCCCCTGAGGACGCTGTCAGCACCGCTGGGGGAGGATCTCCATCGGCAGTGTAGGCCATTCCTCAGGAGGTAGCGGCTTCTCTGGCCTTATCCAACAGGTGATGTTGGCCGCGTGGCATGAAACCGTAGAAGCAGAAGACCTGACTCAGGAGTCGGAGGCGTTGGAGAGCGGCGACAGCCAGCTGATGATGCCCGCTGCTGTCGACCACGCCGCGGCCGGCCTTGGCCGAGTGGCCCCAGCATTTCAAAAAGCAGCGCCAGCGTCGAGCCATCCACGCGCAGCGCGATTATCTCCTGCGCGGCGCCGCCATGGACGACCACGCCACGCTAGAGGAGGAGGAGGGCGAACGAGCAAGACGCTTGGAGATGCACCTCGACCCAGTGGCGCGCGAAGCATTCCTGAGCTTCAGCGAGGAGACGCCCACCAACTGCATTGCAGGCGCTTCCTGCACAGCCGCGCTCAACGCGCGCGCCGCCGTCGAGACCGCAGCCATCAAGCGTGACGCCGATCTTCTGGCAGAGGAAGAGGTGTCCACCATAGAGGCGACCGCGGCCATTCTCGAGGAGCTCACCATCGATGCAAATGTTCCGAACGGCGACCACTCGAGGGCGCGCGAAAAATCATGGTCTCCGGTCACGTCTTCAAGTGGAAGCACCGGAAGGGCCCCGACGGCAAGAGAACGCGGATCATCGGGCGTCGCGCGGCGCTCTGAGGCTCCGCGGCATGGACGCCGGCGCGCCAGGGACGCTCGCGGGGGCAGCCGCGCGCGCGTCACAGCGCGCGCTGTCCTTGGAGGCGGCGCGCCGCCCGAACTGGGTCTTCGTCGCCGCGGACGTCGAGAAGGTATTCCCGCGGGGCATGATTCGTCCCGAGATGAAGGAACGAAATGAAGCACCAGGCGAGGTGAACTCCACTCTGCTGCCCATCCTCATGCAGGCGCCCAATTGCGATGAGAGGGCCGAGCGCCTGCGCTGCATCCGAACAGGCACGGGCTGCAAGGACGCACCCGCGAGCCGAGCCTTCTCCGTGAAATTCCCCCAGGTCGCGCGCTCGCCAGAGCGCGGCGCCAAGCCCGCCAGGTCGGGCCCAGAGTTCGAGGTCATGCGCGAGGCGTCCAGCGACTGCGTTGCCGGCGAGTCAAAGTTTGCGGCCGCGTTGTCCAATCGCGTTGACGGTCCGAATACCACTGGACAAAGGAATCGCGTCGATAAGGTCACCCGCCACATCTAGAGCGTCTTCGGCAAGATGACGGGGGGATGCGGCGACTTCACCAATTCCGGCGCCAACCGACACCGCAGCCCCGACGGCGCCGTGACGCTCGACCAGGACGAGTGCATCGGCGCCCCGATGCCGACCAGGCACGTCGACCTGTTGCAATCGAGGGCCGACGGGCCCGCAGGATGTCAACTACCCGACCTCTTCGTTTCATTGCTTGGAGCAGCTGCTTGTGCCCTGCCCGCCCAGCACCACTTCGCAGCTCGCATTGCGGCGCTGCGCCGGGCCAACAACAAGCTGCTGATGCGACGCGCCATGCAGCTCAATTATGCGGTCTGCGCCATGCAGAAGATCAAGGCGCGCGTCGCCTTTCCTGCCGTAAAATGCGCTGGCCAGATCTGCGCGCTGCGACGGGTTTTTTTCATGCGGGAGGAGGAGACGGGGCACGGCGCGAGGGACACCGTCTACATCCGCATCGGCAAGTACCGCAGCACCAGCACGGAGGTTTACCACCTGCACGATGCCGTGAGCCGATCACAGAACATTGCGTGTTTGTCTCCATTCGGCTCCGAGATGCTCGCAGCACGCGGCGCAGCTGACGGGCTGCAGGCCCACTTCCTCGCGCTCCACGAAATGATCGGGGGCCCAGTCTCAGCCGAGGAGATCAGGGAACTGAGGGAGGAGAAAGGCTGCGCCATGCCGGCAACCCTGGTCGTGGACGGGATGTCGGTCTTCGCGGCCATTGCCATGGATCCTATGCGTCCACCTTCAGAGCACGGGCGGTGGCTCTCCGACCAGCTCCGTATTGAGAGTATCGGCCGACAGCTGATATTGGACGTGATTCGCGGGAAGCTCAAGTGCGACCACGCCACGGTCAGACTGAACGGCGAGAGGCGCAAGAAGACCGTGCCCAGTTCCCGCGACAGCGACTTCAGGGCGGATGAGGAGAACGTTTCGCCGACGGGATGAGTAGCCGGAAGCGTCGCTACATGTATTTCGGCTGCAGGACGTTACACGGGCGGTCGCATGTCCCGGACTGCGCTCGCGATTGCGACATAGTGAGAGGCAAAGACAGCCGCATAGCGTGAGTTATTTTCGCGAATGCGACGTAGCAGGACATGTGATATAACGCCCGCATAGGCGAACTACGTTCACAATTGCGACTAGTGAGTCGTGCAAGGAGGGGTTGTTTCTGAGAGCTGCGTTCGCGGGGCAGCAGATTTCTGGCGCGCAGCATTTGAATCATCTTACTGCGTTCCTGCAATTGTCTGCCCCACCCTTCCTCCTGAATTAGCATGGACATTGTCGGGAGTAACTCCACCCTTTCCACTTGCGCCGTGTCTGCGATTGGCGCCGTGGGTGGCCATGTGCCTCGGGGCGGAGTGAAGGCCGTCATCTACGGGAGTTGCCGAAACAGGCGACGTGCCCCATCGTGGCAACTGTTTATGAGGCCTCGTTGGTTTCGGTACGGTTTGCGTGCTGTCACCGACAGGGCACATGCAGACTCGCTTGAGCACCAGACTCGCGCGGTAGGTCTCGTATACATCACTGCCCTTTGCCTTGTCTGCTGTTCTCCCTGTCCGCGGCCATTTGGCTCCGGGCACAGAAGCTGGCCAGCTTCCGCGCCCGCATTAAACGCGTATTCAGCAGTCCTCGTATTCGTCCGCGCTTTGCAAAAGGCGCCATTTCCATTACATTTGTTTACAGTAAAACAATATGAATACTACTCTTCTCTCTCCCCTGGTGGCGTTCGGGAAATGGCCGGCCCCCCTCCGCGCTCTGGTCCCGGAAACGGGTTTTCGCTTGGGTTTCACTGATCGGGGGCCCACACCGTGCGGTGAGTCGGTGGGGATTCGGGGTCACCGCACGGTGTTGGGACTCGAGTCCCTTTTTGAGGACGTCTCGGGCGACGGGCCTGCGGGGTCCCAAGACCGTGCGGTGACGGACCGTGCTGTCAGGTCTTGGGGGAATTCGAGGTCACCGCACGGTCCGTCACCGCACCGTTCCGGGACTCCAAAGCTAAAGCGTTGGCTTCATTTTCGGGCCACCGCTCGTTCCGAATCGTGCTCCCGCTGCAGCGATGGCCTCATTTGCGCGCGTCCGGTCGTTTCGAATCGTTCTCCCGCTGCAGCGTTGGCGTCAGTATTCCCAGCGCCATGCCACGGCATGGTTTTTGATCCTTCCAATTTGGTCCCAAAATCTAGAAAGTGCTTCCCCGAAAAAACCGTCCGAAGTGCTTCCACATTCGCTGTCGACTCGTTGGTTTTCTGGGCCGCAGAAGCCCCCCCCCCCCCCCCGACTCTGGGGCGTCGCCACGCCATGCTATGTCAGGCTACGCGTCCTCATTTCCGCGCTTCCGCGCTTCGGTTTTTCCAAACGGCTGCTCTCGATGAAGCGCTGGCTTCGTTTTCGGGCTACCGGTCGTTCCGAATCGTGCTCCCGCTGCAGCGTTGGCCTCATCTCCGCGCTTCCACTCGGTCCGAATCATGCTCCCGCTGCAGCGTTGGCGTCATTAATTCCAGAGCAATGCAGCGGCATGGTTTTCGGTCCTTCCAAGTGGCCCGCAAATCTAGACAATGCCCGCCCGAAAAAACAATCGAACGTGATTCCACATTCGGTGTCGATTCGTTGATTTTCTGGGCCGCAGAAGCCCCCCACTTTGGAGGCGTCGCCACGCCATGCTATGTCAGGTTACGCGTCCTCATTTCCACGTTTCCGCGCTTGTTTTTTCAAAATGCTGCTCTCGCTTAAGCGCTGGTTTCGTTTTCGGGCTACCAGTCGTTCCGCATCGTGCTCCCGCTTCAGCGCTGGCCTCATTTGCGCGCTTCCAGTCGTTCCGAATTGTGTTCCCGCTGCAGCGTTGGCGTCATTATTTCCAGTGCCGTGCCACTGCATGGCGTTCGGTCCTTCAAAATAGGCCCCGAAGTCTAAAAAATTGCCTCCCGAAGGAACCATCGGAAGTGATCACACATTCGGTGCCGATTCTTTGATTTGTTGGACCGCAGAAGCCCCTCCCCCTCATTTTGGGGCGTCGCCAAGCCATGCTATGTCATGCTACGCGTTAACATTCAACACCGTGCTATGCCATGTAATGCTATGCCATGCTGCGACATCCGATTGTGCGAGTAGGCAGGAGATCTGCGCCATGGTAAGGGATGGGAGGAAGGGGTAGGACGTCAGATATGACGCGAGCGCACCTAGCTTGTCATAGTCCCCTCCCCTTCCCCCTCCCCTTTCCCCTCCTCCTCCTCCGCCTCCTGCTTCGCCTCCTCCTCCGCCCTCCTCCCGTGCCCACGCAGATGCGAATGTACAGTCAACACGTTGAAAATGAACCCGCGGTGGGTTCAGGAGGGGCTCGGGGTTTCGGGTCGTTCTTCGGGTCTGCGTCGTAGGACCCGTTTGTGGCGTCGGCCCGCTGTGGCCAGAATTGCCCCCTCGTTCTTTCTGTATCACGCGTTCGTCACGGTGGCACGAGGGCTGTACACGCACGCGTGTTCAGATGTTATTTGCCGACAGACGCGTGCAGTCGGCCCAGATGAGTAGTTCGACCTTGCCAAATCAAGGGCAACCTTGTGTCCTTTGCATCGCGCGTGGTGTCCACTGCAGTCCCGGGGCAAGCTTACCCTTGTGTCCTGTGGTTTTTAAGGCCATGTTGTTGGCGAAAGAGTCGTGTGTTCTGTCGCGTGTCTTATTCAATCAATTCTGCCTGTACACGTGACAGGGTGCGCGGATGTGGCTTGCATACGATACCCCTGATTGCGTCTGGTTCTCTTCTGGTCCTGGCGAGGCCTGGGATCTGTGAAGTGAAGGGCGGGGTAACTTGAGCACGGGCGCATGTAGCGAAGACATCTTTGCGAGGTCCGCATGCGTACAGAGGCGAATTGCGGAATGCGCAATTGGGCCTCGCAGTCAGCAGCGGAAGAATTTTCCAGATTTGCAGACGTCTCACTGCCAGTGGCTAGGCATCCTCCTCCCCCTCATCCTCCTCAACCGTCTGTGGGGTTACGGAGGTTCGAGTGGGCCCTCCCCGAAGGGTGAAATCCTACGCCAACCACCGAACAGTACAAAAGAAATGTCAAGCTTTGCAGAAAAAGATGTCACTTGCTTCCTTTCCCTCTCGGCCTACCCTCGCAATATTGATTCGTTTCCCATTGTTCTCCATGGTCTTCGTTCTGCCCTGGAGGTGCTAGAGTTCAACGGGCAGTGCGAGGCGGTGAAACTGCTATTGCCCAGACAGGTGCGTCCGGGCCAGATGGCAACTCGAAGTCTCTTGGCCGAAGAGTGCTGGTGAATGGAAACGGCTTGCTCGCATTGGAGTTATGGTCATGCGTCGGTTCCACAGACTGCGGTATTAGAAAACTACCATGGGAAAATGCGCAGGATCGGTGGACGTGCCCAGCATCGCAACGTCTCAGTGTACTTTGCGGAAGGCACCAGTAGGCCGACGAACCTGCGCAGGCAGTTTTGTTGTATATTATTTGGGCGTTTTTCTCGGACACATTGCCATGCCATGGTTGCAGTGTCTGGAACCCGCGCCACTTGTCTCTCTTCATCGCTGTGTCATTATCAGTAAGGCTTCGGCATGCAGTGATCATAACGGCGCTTGGCATTGCAGGAGGCGAGTACGCAGCAGCGGCAGTATTTGGCTCGCGCGCGCAAGAGCAGACGCGCTTACAGAGCAGAAAGGCGTGAATGGCAGTCTCAACCAGACGCGCGAAACGCCGCCAAGCAGCGGAGCGTCCCGATCGGCTGTATCCGTCGGAAGGGCTCGATGTATACACCACGCAGTGTGGTCGGCCAAGGTGTCGCCAATGGACTCGGTGAATGAACTCGGTGTATAGACCAGCGTCCCAGATCTTTTGCCGGCCAGATGGCTCGATGTATACGCTGGGACCCACCCAATCTGGTTGCGCGGGTAGGCGGTGCCCCGCGCAGTTGGGCGCCGGTGGCCAGCGAGTTAGTGCATTGCCACTGGGGGCAGCACACTCGGACGCCTGGTAAGGGGAGGTAGGGCTTCGCTTTTCCTGGTGCCGGCTTGCCCCCTGGGAGCCCCGTGAATGTCGCCAGGAAGGACAGGCGTCCCGCGGGAACCCGATCTTCGGTGTTTACCTCTGTGGTTGGCCCCCCTGGGCCCTCCACGGGCTTCGGGGCTACCAGGATCGATCCAGGATGAAAAACATGTCATGGGGAAAAGCCTCCTGGGAGCCTCGGGCGGGTGGCAATGGGGGGTGACCCCAACGTGGGGTGAATAAAGTTGGCCCTAAAGGGGCCCTTTAGGGCCCCTTTTGGGACCCTGCTGGCTCCAAGAGGAGCCCTTAAAGGGCCCCTTCAGGGCAGTTTTTCCCCCCATTTAGGTCACCCCTCTTTCCACATGCCCGATATCCGGTCCCGTCAGGGCAGTTCCTTTCATGCCACGAGTGTTTCGAGGGAAGCGACTGGGTCCAGCGCGAGGGCTCCGTAGAGCAAAGTCCAGGTTGTTCCCGGGCAAGAGTCAGAGCCCATCCAAGGGGGCATGAGGTTCCCCAATGCACAAGGGTGGACTTTGAAATCGTCGGGAAGTTTCTGGAGGGCGTTCGTGGCATCGGATTGGTCCTCTGATATACGCACCGGGCCCTCATCTGCAGGAACCGATAAGCTATCCTACAGCTCGGATGCCCGATGTTGGGGAATGGATCGATTTTCACATCTCGTCGGAGCGGTGCACGCTCATTTGAGAGCGACGGTTGAGCCTTGTATCGACATGCTTGCCAGCGTGGATCCCGAACAATTGGTTGTGGTACTGTGGATGTGTAAGCTGCGTGGTGTGCAAGCGTCTCTGCGGTGGTTCTGCGAAGCGCAAGTGTGCATCCTCGAGGCACCCCAGCAGGCGGCAACGACCAGCAACGGGCGGCAACGGGACGGAACACGGCGAATCCTCGGGACCCCCTCTGCGGTGGCGACGGGCGGCAATGCCTCCCAGCGGACCCCCAGACAACCCAAGGCGGCCCAAAAGGGTCTCCAAGAGAATTCTTGAGGCAGCCGAGAAGGCACCACGAGGAGACAAGAGGCAACCCCAACACCGTCATCTCGAGTTTTGCCACCATATTTTGGACCCCAGGAGCCTCCCAGAGGCTCAAATACAAGAGGAAATCCAAGGGGATTGCCAGAGCCGGAAAAAACGACCTGCAAGATACCCCCCAGTGTTTTCCCAAGCGATCTTGCGGCGAGGCATCTCATGAGGGCCCGCCTGAGAGGCTCCCCGATCCCCTGGCGCAGGGGCCGTCAGCAGGTCAGCAGAAAGACTCGGAGTGACACGTTGATCCTTGGAGACCGCCTTGGTTCCAGGTCCCCGTTCCTCCCAGACTCCTCCCTCCGTCCCTAAGATGCACGAACGAAGCGTACGAGGGAGCGGAGGAGGAGGAAGAGGAGGAGGAGAGGAGGAGCAGGAGGCGCCTCCCCCACCCCCTCCTCCTCCTCGAGGCATCTGGAGTGCCCTTTCTGGCTCCTGGGCCCTGCCCCTCCCCTCTCCTCTGAGGCCCTTTGGAGGCGTCCTCCCTCTTCTCTGGTTGGCGGGGTCTTGGCTTCTAGGTGCCGTCGCGGCGGCCGCGCGTCGGCGCGGCGCGGACGACGCGTGGGCGGACGCGCGTGAAGTCCGCGGGCTTGCGGCCCTCCTGGGGAGCGAGAGAGAGAGAGAGGGAGCAGCCGCAGCAGCAGCAGCAGCAGCAGGAGGAGGATTGGATACCGATAGTTGCGATGAAAGCGGTAGTGTCCGTGGTCGCGGCCATTACAGCAACGGTTTTGGCAACCGTAGCCAAATTAGTGGTGGGGTCGATTGCCGTGCAATGGCTGTGACTAGAACCCAAGCGCGCGTTGTTCTAGCAACACGTGAGAAGGAGTGCATGCACATTGCACGCGACAGAATTAGCTACGCTACACAAAATGGTCGTGACACCGTCTTTGCCCACATTGCTATTCACGTCGCCGTCTCTTGCCAGAAATGACGTGTTGGTATCTACGGTAGGTTCGCGTCGTGTCGACCCCGCGGCGGGCGTTCAACGTTGAACACGCCTGGCGATCCAGAATTGGTCGACGTTGAACGATCGGACGTTTCGGAAACGGTCGATCCTTCAAGGTTGAACGATCCCCGCGGTGTTTGGAACCACCGCCGGGGTCGACACCACACGAACTTGCGGAACACACATTGCCATTCACGCCGCCGCCTCAGGACGGAGCTCGGGCCATCTAAGGGCGTGCCAGATTTCGAACCACCCTCCCATGACATCGCGGAATTTCCCAGGTGCGCGGGAGCGTCCCTAGGAAAGAGTGGAAATGGGGGTATGAGACCTTCGAGCATGCTAACCTTGAGGAGGATTCAGAACTTCAGGATAAAAACGTTCGTTCAATCTTGTAGCACGGTGGCAGATGTGTTGTAACTGCAGGTGTAGACGAGCGAACGAGAGGTCGATGCTTCCCCGAACGAAGGACGAGAAGCGGAGGAAGCAGGGACATTCGGACGGGGGTGGTAGCGGTACGGCATCGGGTGATGACGTGGGGAAGTTCAGAAGGATAGCCTATACCGATTGGTCCTGGAGGTGATGGAGATGGAATCTGGCGAGACGGAAGATCAGTTTGACTCTGCGAAACCAGAACCACGTGATTTAGTTGGTCAGCGTATAGAGGGCATCGTGAGGTCGCAGTGGCAGCTCGTGAAGAAGCAGAGCTGGGGCTTCTGCGCCTCTGAGCATTTTAAAGGACAGGTGTTCTTCCACATCACCGAGAGCCCAGATATGGCGGAAGTCGAATTCGAGCGGGAGGACGCGTTCTGACTCGGGAGAAGAAGAAACTACGGTTGCGCGAATAGTTAGCAACGCGGGCGCGAAGGTCACACATCTGATTCGCCTTCTTGGATGGGGAGAGACAGATAGAGATAGACACACACACACACACACACGCACGCACGCACACACACACACACACACACACACACACACACACACACACACACACACACGCGCGCGCACCCATGCTACGCGTGAGGCCGCACGCGAGATCCTTCCCGTTTCAAGGATCCAAATCGACAGAACGTTGATGTCCTTAGCAGCCATCCAGACTCCCTGTGTTACATCCTGTTTTCCATCCGGTTTCCAGTTCGGGTCAATTGCACAAATCGAAACGCGGGAAGGTGAATGAACGTTCGGGGAATAACAAGGTAGGGCGTGTGGCGGGTGCACGTTTAGGGGGTGGTAGAAGATTGCTGAGCAGAGCGAAGCGAATTGAGATTGTTTCATCCTAGGGTGTTACTGACATGTGTGCACGCTTTCTCTTGCCAAACGAGGAGGAGAAGGTCCTGAAATGTGTGGGCATGGGCAGGCGAGGCATCTTCTTTGTTTAGTGTGTTGGTGCCTGGTTGTGTGTTTCGCCTCAGGCTCCCTCGGACCAAACTTGCATGTGTTTGAGTCATCCAAGCTGCGGTCGGAGCAGCGATCTTGATCCACAGGACCTCGTGGAATTCGAGATCTACCTCGGTGGCAAATCGGGCAACGACGTGCGGGCCAGAAATATGGTTTATATTGGTTCCGGCAAACGGGTTCAGATCGGGCCTAAAAAGTTATCTGAGAAGAAGTTGGCCCAGAAGGAAGCTTGGAAGAGGAATTGGAGAAAAGGGCACCCGCCAGACTGGGAGTGCAAGAACTGCATGTTCACCAACTTTGGCCGGAATAAGATATGCAGGAGCATGGTGCCGTTGCTGCTACAGTCGTACCGAGGTGTAAGATCGAGGTCGGTTCGGGGAGGGTACCCTAGTGTTCTTCCTGTTGGTTGGATGTCCTTGTGCATCCTGGGGGAGGATACCTTTGGATGTTCTGTATGTTTTGGCTGGCGGAGGGTCTCATGTTCTTGAGGGATGTTTTTCTTGCCTAGGTCCGACTGTGCTGCTTTTGTTGCTGTTGTCTTCCGCCCATGATATCTCACTCGACGCGTGGGGCAGCGAAGCAGACAGATGTTGGACGGGGCTAGGGACGGGGATCAATCCGTTCTAGAGCGTTCCGGAACGCCCTCGGAGCGATCCGGAACGCTTTGGGAAGGCGGCGCCCACGACATCGACCAGAACCGTCGGATCTCCGAGATTCTCGATTTATCTTCCCCAGATGCTATCTTCGTCCTGGCTTCGTCGTAAGCAGAGCAGACAGACGACCCTCTCTGCTTCGGACTTCTCCGCCCGCTGCTGCCGACCCCTCCACCTGGCAGGAAGTGCGAGATCGGCCAGAGGCCTCCCAGGGAGGAGTGGCCCCCAGAGGAGGACGACTACGACGACAACACCGCCCCGCAGATGCATCCGGGTGACTGGAGGCACCTTGGGGCGGAGAAACGTTCGTCCTCATATTGCGTTGTCCCTGAGATCGTAGCGATGCATTTTTTCACACCGGGCGTTTTCGCCCAACTTCGGGCCCCGGGACCCTCACAGATCGATCCAGCTCGAAAAATGACGCAGAGAGATGGAGTCTGGTGCTCCTGATGTTGCAATTTTATCGCAACGTCGGATCTCAGGGGTGAACCTCGAAAGGGGGCCATCGATAAGGGGAGACTTGTGGGTCTTCGCAGGTTCTTCTGGGTTTGTTTCGCAGAGCCTTGCGGAAGGTTCCGGATCTCGGAGAATTGTAAGTGCGGTGTGTCCATCACCTTCCCTAGAACGCCGCCTCTACTGGAAAGTCCACGCCATGAGGTACCTTCCCAGCATGTACGCCAGCCCCGGCGCCGTTGGTTGTTGTGGGATCCGCAGCCCCGGCGCCGTTGGCACAGGGAGCGCCTCAACGCATCAACGTGGCAAGAGAAGTTGGTAACAGGTCAGCGGCGCCACAAGGTCTCCAGGAGACAGAGGCGTACCACAGCATGCCTTCTGATTGAAACTTGCACTGGTCGAGTGGAATGTCAGGAGTGCTTACCTTGCGATATAGCGCCATCGTGTTTGACCACGGTGTCTCGGAACACATTCACGTTGATATATATATATATAGAGAGAGAGAGAGAGAGAGAGAGAGAGACAGATGTATCGGATTACGGTCTATGTGGCGCGCGCCCGGCATCATGTATGAAATGGGCGTTGACCTAAACACTTGCCAGCTTCCACCACTCGGAGGCGCGCCCGGGGGGGAAGCGAGATGGGGCAGGCCCTCTCAGAAGGCGGCGGGGCTTCCCGGAAGCCCTCTGGCATCCTGAGCGAGTTTCCTGCAGATCCGGGGCAGACTCAGAATACTTCTCACGAAGGCCCGAGGCCCGAGAAGAAGGAGGAGGAGGAGGAGGGGGAGGAGGAGGAAGAGGAGGAGAAGGAGGAGGAGGAGGAGGAGGAAGAGGAGGAGGAGGAGAGGGGGGAGGAGGGGCAGGAGGGGGAGAGGGATGAGGAGGAGGAGGAGGACCAGTGTAAGCCCAAGAGTCATGAACAATGTTGGAGTAGACCCTCCCTCCAGGCTCCCTCCTCACAGGCCCCTAAAACGGTGCATTTCCTCTGAGGGAGCTGCCCCGTAGGAAGACATCCGTCTGAAGACCCAGAAGCATGCCAAAACATTGTTCTCGGGATTCGGACGCCACGGATCAAGCTGAATGTTACGTACTTGCGATCCTGAATAGCGCCAGAACGCCATTCTTGGGACTTTAACACCGCGGATCAACGTAACTGTTGCGCCCTCCTAATCTTGAGCCCTTCCAGAAACAAATTCTGGTACGCTGATCATGGGAATCCGTGAACATCTTCGAATTGTAAAACGAATGTTTGAGGTGCTAAGGCGAGAGCCACATTTTGAAAAAGAGCCGCCCTCAGTCCGTGAAACTCTTGCGAATGTTTAAAGCGAGTGTACGCGGCGCTCCGCCCCCTATTCCGCGAACTTCTTGCAATTGTTTGAGAAAGAATGCACGCGGCGCTAAGGCGAGAGCCACATTTTGAAAACGGCCCGCCCCCTATTCCGTGAAACTCGTGCAATTGTTTGAAACGAATGCACGCGGCTCTAAGGCGAGAACCACATTTTGAAAACGACCCGCTTCAGGGTCATAGAGGAAGTCTCAGGCGAAACGCCCGGCCCGCCCTAAAAATTGGCTTCGGGGTGCGACAGGGAGAAGTTATTTATAAGGAAAAGACATGGAGGAGGATGCAGAGGAGGAGGAGGAGGGTGGAGAGAGCTCTGAGAGGAGGAGGCACCTTCTCGCTTCCTCCCTCTGCTCGCCGACGCGTTTGGCTTGCGGGTCGCAGCTCGGGTCTCTCTGGCGGCCGCTCGGGGCGATCCGGGCACCCTGGAGCGCTCTCGGCGAGGCGCAGTCGCTGGAACGCACCCCGAGGCCAGAAGACCGCTGGGACCCCACGAAAACTCCGGAAACAAACCATCACCTCGCACCCGAAGGGTCCCCCCCCCTTTTCAGGTTCGCCGCCGAAGCCGGTGGGGTGGACGGGGGAGGGGCGTGGTCGGCGCTTCGGAAGGACGCACCGACTTCGGCCCGGATCTGGGGCCCGGAAGGGGCCCCCCGAAGCCTTGGGTGCTCCCCGCGCGTCGCCACTCCCAGCGCAGATCCAAGAAATCCGCTATCCCTGGCCTGGGCACGAGGAGGGGGCTTGGCTTGGGGAGGGCAATGATTGTTTCTTGGTCAGGAGCCTGTAATAGAAGAGCCAGGAGGGGAAAGAAGAACAGACACAATGAATCGTCGATTCCGAGGAGGAATGTTGGAACATTTGGGAAGTGGAGGGGAACACGAAGCTCCAGAAACTATGGGAAACTATGGGGACTCATGGGATTCGTGCCTGTTTATTTGCGTGTCCTTGGGCGCCTTCAACGCATCGCCAGAGGCAACCGTGTGGTCCCTTAGCTTGCCATGTGAAGAGCGCAGTCGCCGATGCATCAAGCTGGGGAGGGACAAAACTGGAAGACCCAGCCGTCAAGAACCGCACCTCCACTCCATGGAGCTATAGTTCCGAAAAAGCTTTATAGAGACAGCGGGTCGCATGGACAGCAGCAGTACCAGCAGAGAAAGGGAAGCAGGCGGCAGGGAGGAAAGAGGAAGAGGCAGGAGCAGCAGGGAGAGAGGCAGGGAAGCGAGCGAGAGAGGAGGCAGCAGAGCAGAAAGGAAGGAGAGCACGGCAAGCAGCGCACAGTAGCAGGGGGACGGGAGACGAGAACGTCAGGCCAATTGAAATCCAGAAACGGTATTAAGAAGCGCGGATCGCCTGCCCCGCAGCGGCATCCAGATACGGCCCACGCCCAAATCATCAGTGGAACACGTGCAGTCACGCGGCGAAAGAGAGAGGAGAAGAGAGAGAGAGAGAGAGGACGACGGGAGACGAAGGGGCGGAAAAAACTGGGCAGAAAGCTACGCAAGTCGAATGAAGGACATGTGTGGTAACATGAAAAATGGGTCGTGGCGCCCATCGCCCGACCAGGCCGCTAGAGCGCAGCGATCGCTCGAGCCAGGAACGGCCCCCAAAGAGTGCGGCTCACTGGGTCGGGCGGCCGGGTGCGAACCAGCTGGCCCCCAGATGCAAACATCGGAAAACTCCAATTAGCGGAGCACGTGCAAAGAACGGGGGGAGAGAGAGGAAGCAGAAGAACATACCCAGAGAGGCTCGCCACAAGGCGCACTACAGACAGGCAGCCTTCAGGTCGCGGGGATAAGAGCCAGAGTCGGAGACACAGACGCTGTCGACCAGGCCTCGCACTGTAGATGGCGTCTTGGCATGCCTCAGATGCTGGTGTAGGCGCCGAGACTGGTGCCGGCGTCGGTGCTGATGTCGGCAATGTTTGTGCCCGCGCTTGTGCGGCGTTGGCGCTGGCGTTTGTGCTGGTGTCAGTGCTGGCGTACGCGCTGGCGTCGGTGCTGACGTAGGCGCCGGCGTTGGTGCTGGAGTCGGTGCTGACGTCGGCGCTGGTCAGGTGCAGGCGCTGGCGTTGGTGCAGGCGTCGTAGGCCCAGGCGCTGCTGCCAACGATGGTGCTGGTGTCGGAGCTGGCGAATGTGTCGAGAAGGAGCTGGCGCCGGTGTTGGCTTCTGCGCTGGTGTAGGTGCTGGGGTTGGTGGCGTCTGGAGGTTGGTAGGTGGAGCTGGTGGTGGGAAGTCGGAGGGATGTGCTGGCGGATAATGAATGCGCCGGCACGCGGGGAAGCTTGCAATGAACCAGAGTCGGGAATTCAAGGGGGTACATCGCCTCGGAAATCAAGGGTAAACTGCGCCTCGGGAATTCAAGGTGGTACAGCGCCTCGGGAATCCAAGGGGGTACAGCGCCTCGGGAATCCAAGGAGGCACAGCGCCTCGCACTGTAGTTGGCGTCTTGGCGTACCTCAGATACTGGTGGAGGCGCCGAGGTCGGTGCAGGCGTCGGCGCTGACGTCGGCAATGTTGGTGGCGATGCTTGTGCGGCGTAGGCGCCAGCGTTGGTGCTGGCCAGTGCTGCCGTACACGCTGGCGTCGGTGCCGACGTAGGTGCTGACGTTGGTGCTGAAGTCGGTGCTGACGTCGGCGCTGGTGCAGGCGGAGTCGGAGACGGCGACACTGTCGTCCGGACCTGGTGCAGGAGTCGGAGCCGGAGTCGTGTGGATAGCAGCTGAACCCAGAGACGCTGTCAGCCAGACTTGTGCTGGAGTCGCAGCCGGAGTCGTGGGGATACGAGCCGGAGTCAGGAACGGCGACGATGTCGTCCGGGTAGTGCTGGAGTCGGAGCCGGAATCGTGCGGACAGGAGTTGGAGTCGGAGACGCTGCCGATCGGACCCTGTGCTGGAGTCGGAGCGGGAGTCGCGGGGATAGGTGACGGAGTCGGAGACGGCGACGTTGTCGTCCAGACCTGATACTTGAGTCGGAGCCGGAAACGCAGGGGGATAGGAGCCAGAGTCAGGAGTCGGAGACGTTGTCGCCCAGATATGTTGCTGGAGTGGGAGCCACAGCCCCCCACTCCCCAAAAAAGTGTCCTTGGGCGTCTTCTAAGAGTGGGGGAGAGGAGGGGAGCGACGAGACGGCAGAATCCTCCTTCTGCTTCTCTTCCTCCGCCTCCTCTTCTTGCTCCTCTCACAACGAGATGTCATACAGTCAACGCGCCTAGTGTAAGGACGCGCGCCTTCATCTAGGATACCATTGTGTCCTTGCCTCTGCGACCCGGATTTCGCTGGTTCCACTGGTCGCCCGCCGCCCAGAAGATCCCAGTTTCGGCTTCCAAGGGCCTTGCGTCCTTACCACCCGTTCTTCATACAACTAACTGCTCCTCCGCCGCCTCATCCTGCTCCTCCTGCTCCTCCGCCGCCTCCTCCTCCTCCTGGTCCTCGTTTTTGACGTTGGCCATATTTTAAGCGAGAGTTTGTTGCGTCGTGAAAAACAGACAGTGCGAGGCCTAAAGGAATAAGATAATAACACCTGGCTGGCGCAGCGACAAAAAGAGAGGCATGAAGATATTGAAAAAGACCGTGGGCCCGCAAGGGCACAGAGTATGCGCCAGCCAGGCAGTGAAGTCCCTCTCCGTACATGCCCTGCTCCTCATGCTCCTCCGCCTCTTCCTGCTCTTCGCCCGAGATGTCATAGCTGCAACGAGCTGCAGTTCTCGAACCGCAGCACGTGCCGCCAGTGCGGCGCGAACAAGCCGCTTTTCCAGGTAGACTGGTCGACACCCGCCGGCAAACAAGAGCACTGGTCCACCGGGGGCGGCTCCAGCCACAAGGACCTCGTCGGGACGGTCGTCGGCGTCGTCGTCTTGGGCCGACGGCGTCGGCTCCGGGCGGGGCTCCTGGCATCGCTCGGGCGTGTGCATTTTGTCTCGGCGAGGGCCATCGATCAGCATCCTAAATCATCTGGCGAGGAAACGAAAAGCAGGAAACCGAGAAATGCACGAGGAAGGAACGTCCAAACGATGGCAAGGGCTCCAAGAGGGATCGCGGCTAGGCGGCAGGTGCAAGGCCTCCTCGCAGCTGGGTGCAAGCTGCTCGAAGTGCTCGACGTCGGCGGCTCTCGGGGATACGAAGAGGGGGGCGCGAGGATCTGGCCGAAGCCGGCGCGTCCCACTGGAACGCCGGCCACAGCATCTCCAGCAGAATGTGTAGCGGCAGATTTTGCGGCAAGCGCCCAAATATCATCAAAACGATGGAAGAACCAGTTCCGTTTCGGAATGGTCTCGCTATTTTTGATGACTTTCGATGGTTGTTCCTCTAGCGCTCCTCGTGCACCCAGGCGCTTGGGGTGGAGGGGCCAAGAAGGGGGTTCGCTCCTAATTCAGCGCCCCGTGGGCCAGTAGCTTGAGTGTGCACGTCTGATGGGCCATCATCTTGTGACACAGTCTGTGGGCCGCTCGCGAGCGCGGTGCTCGGCAGCATCGTGGACTCCTGACCGCCGCTCTACACATAGGGGCAGCACCGCAAGTCGCACGACGAGGCACGGCCCCCCCCCCCCCCCCTCTTGTTCCCTCTGCTCCCGTCCTCTCCCCTATCCCCTCCCTTCCCTCCCTCCCTCCATTTCTCCATCGGGGGAAGGAGAAGCGACACCACCACCACCAGAGGGCCACCTCCAGCCGCGAGGTCCACGATGCCTCCCCCCAGAGCTGGGGGACGGAGGCGTCTCGAGCAGGACGCCGCAAAGCAAGGGGGGCCACACCGCCAGGCAGGACCTTGACTGCCTGGCTCTTGCTCCTGGTGTTGGCATCGTGTTCCCTTACTCCTGTCTCCAGCTCCCGCCCCTCCCCTGCCACGAGCTACGTCACAACAGGCACCCCTACCATGCGAACCCTACAGTTCTCTGGTTGGAATTCCGTGGGCGCCATGTGTGTGTGGTATGTGTGTGTGTGTGTGTGGCATGTGTGTGTGTGATGTGTGTGGTGTGTGTGTGTGGTGTGTGTGGTGTGTGTGATGTGTGTGTTTGTGTGTTTGTGTGTGTTTGTGTGTGTGTCTGTGTGTGTGTGTGTGTTTGTGTTTGTGTGTTTGTGTGTTGTGTGTTTTTGTGTTTTGTGTGTTGTATGTTGTGTGGTTGTGGGTTGTGTGGCTGCGTGGTTGTGTGTGGTGTGTTGTGCTGTGTGTTGTGCGTTGTGTGTTGTCTGTGTTGTGGTGTGCGATGTGTGCTGTGTGTTGTGCGTTGTGTGTTGTGTGTTGTGCGTTGTGCGTTGTGCGTTGTGCGTTGTGCGTTGTGTGGTGTGTGGTGTGTGTTGAACGTTGTGCGTTGTGCATTGTGCGTTGTGCGTACTGCGTTGTGCGCTGTGCGTTGTGCGTTTGTGCGTGCGCGTTGTGCGTGCGCGTGTGCGTGTGTGTTGTGCGTGTGCGTGTGCGCGTGCGTGTGGGTGCGGGTGTGGGTGTGGATGTGTGTGTGTGTGTGCGTCTGTGTGTGTTTTGTGTGTGTGGGTGGGGGGGGGAGGGGGTGGGGGGGTGCGGGTGCGGGTGCGGGTGCGGGTGTGGGTGGAGTGTGGGTCTGGGTGTGGATGTGGGTGTGGGTGCGGGTGTGGGTGTCAAGCTAGCCAGCTCGAGCGAGTCAAGCATGGCATGCCCATTCCCACCCGCCCTCCCACAACATAAGAAACAGTGATGGCACAACTGGGGGCTGCGCGGGCATTTCAGTGCGAGTGGAGGATACCCCAGGACACCGCATTGACGTCAGCGCGGGATGTGCGCCGCGTCCCATATCCGCCACGCATTTCGCATCGTCGACGGCAAGGCTGGCCATGTTGAGAGGAACAACGGCCACGTTCCACCCTCCCACAACATAAGAAACAATGCTGGCGCGACTGGGTGCTGGCGCTTAGTGGTAGTAGTAGTAGTAGTAGTAGTAGTAGTAGTAGTAGTAGTAGTAGTAGTAGTAGTAGTAGTAGTAGTAGTAGTAGTAGTAGTAGTAGTAGTAGTAGTAGTAGTAGTAGTAGTAGTAGTAGTAGTAGTAGTAGTAGTAGTAGTAGTAGTAGTAGTAGTAGTAGTAGTAGTAGTAGTAGTAGTAGTAGTAGTAGTAGTAGTAGTAGTAGTAGTAGTAGTAGTAGTAGTAGTAGTAGTAGTAGTAGTAGTAGTAGCCCTGAGTCGCCGAAAGATCGTTCCAAGACGCCCAAGATGGCCTCCAGACGGCCGTAGCGCCAAGAAGCCGCGGGGAGCCTCAGGAGGCCCTCCAAGAGCCTGAACAAGCAAAAACCTTTTAGGCATTCGTCACCCCAGGGCCTCCTGGAACGCCCCGGCGCCCAATGAATTGGCGAGCTAAAGACGTGCGCCGAGCCAAAGCGGGAGCGCAACTTTGATAAAATTTCGCTCGGCGCCCAAGCGAGAAGGTCATTTCATTCACTTCGAGCGGGGGGGGGGGGCGTGCCGCGCCCAATTCTTGCCATGCACTTTTGCGGGGTGGACGACAAGAACAGCTACGTGGGCAGGGAAAATCAGCATGGCATTGTTTCTGACAAGTAAGGTGGTCCCTCCCGCCTTGGGGTTGCCCCAGAAATCCGCGCGCCATGTGCGCCGCGCCCCATTCCTGCCACGCATTTCGCATCGTCGACGACAAGACAGGCCATGATGAAAGCAAAAACGGCAACTCTGTATTGTTCTTTACCGTCAGGATGGGAGGGCCCGCGGCCCGCATGGACGTCCGCGCGCGATGCGCGCCGCGTCCCATTCCTGCCACATATTTCGCATCGTCGGCGACAAGGCAGGCCATGCTGAGAGGAAAAACACGAAGACCTTGTATTGATTTTTTACAGTCAGGATGGGCGGGCCCAGATTGACGGCCGCGCGCGATGTGCGCCGCGTCCCATATGTGCGCCGCGTCCCAGTGTTGCCACATATTTCGCACCGTCGGCGACAAGGCAGGCCATTCTGAGAGGAAAAAACGAAGATTTTGTATTGATTGTTTACAGTCAGGATGGGCGGACCCAGATTGACTGCCGCGCGCGATGTGCGCCGCGTCCCACTCCTGCCACGTGTTTCGCATCGTCGACGACAAGAACGACGATGTTGAGAAGGAAACGGCCACTTTGTACTGATTGCTTACAGTCTGGATGGGAGGTCCCGGATTGGGTTGCTATCGGCCGGAATACGAGGCAGGTGGGGGTATATAGTCATAAGGAACAAGGATGTGGGTGCGGGTGCGGGTATGGGTGCGGGTGTCGGTGTCGGTGCGGGTGCGGGTGCGGGCGCGGGTGCGGGTGCAGGTGTGGGTGTTTGTGTGGGTGTGGGTGTGGGCGTGGGTGCGGGTCAAGCTAGCCAGCTCGAGCGAGTCAAGCATGGCATGCCCATTCCCACCCGCCCCCCCACACCATAAGAAACAGTGATCGCACAACTGCGGGCTGCGCGGGCATTTAACTGCGAGCGGAGGATACCGCAGGACACGGCATTGACGTCCGCGCGGGATGCGCGCCGCGTCCCATTCCCGCCACGCATTTCGCATCGTCGACGACAAGACTGGCCATGTTGAAAGGAACAACGGACACGTTCCTCCTTCCCACAACATAAAAAAATGTTGGCGCAATTGGGTGCTGGCGCGTAGTGGTAGGAGTAGTAGTGGTAGTAGTCGTAGTAGCAGTCGTAGTAGTCGTAGTAGTCGTAGTAGTCGTACTAGTCGTACTAGTCGTAGTCGTAGTCGTAGTCGTGGTAGTAGTAGTAGTAATCGTAGTAGTCGTAGTAGTCGTAGTAGTAGTAGTAGTAGTAGTAGTAGTAGTAGTAGTAGTAGTAGTAGTAGTAGTAGTAGTAGTAGTAGTAAGTAGTAGTAGTAGTAGTAGTAGTAGTAGTAGTAAGTAGTAAGTATAGGTAGTAGTAGCCGTAGTAGTAAAGTATTAGTAGTAGTAGTAGTAGTAGTGTAGAAAAGTAGTAGTAGTAGTAGTGTAGTAGTCGTCGTAGTAGAGTAGTAGTAGTCTATATAGTAGTAGTAGTCGTAGTAGTAGTAGTAATGTAGTAGTATTAGTATAGTAGTATAATAGTATTAGGAGGAGTAGTAGCTACTCATACTACTACTATACTACAACTACTACGACTAACTACTACTACCACTGCTACTACTACTGCTACTACTACTACTACTACTACTACTACTACTACTACTACTACTACTTCCACTATTACTACGATTACTACTACTACTACTACTACTACTACTACTACTACTACTACTACTACTACTACTACTGTTACTACTACTACTACTACTACTACTACTAATAGTAGGAGTAGTAGTACTATAGTTTGGTAGTGGGAGTGGTAGTGGTAGTGGTAGTCGTAGTAGTAGTGTAGTAGTAGTAGTAGTAGTAGTAGTAGTCGATGACGTATGGGTGTCGTGTGAAGTCGTAGTCGTAGCAGTAAGTGAGTACTTAGTAGTTAGCAGTTAGTGTAGTAGTAGTAGTAGTAGTAGTAGTAGTAGTAGTAGTAGTAGTAGTAGTAGTAGTAGTAGTAGCCGTAGTAGTAGCAGTAGTAGTAGTAGTAGTAGTAGTAGTCGTAGTAGTAGTAGCAGTGGGGATACGAATCGGTAGTCGTACTAGTAGCACGAGTAATAATACGAATCGTAGAAGCAGAAGTACTACAAGTAGTACAAGTACTCGTACGAGTAGTAGTACAGAGTAGTAGCACGATGGAAGTAGAAGTACTGGAAATACTTGTACTACTGCTCGACTAGTAGTAATGCCATTGGTATTACAATTTGCAGAACAAGTAGTAGCAGGAGTAGTAGTAGTAGTAGTAGTAGTAGTAGTAGTAGTAGTCGTCGTAGCAATGGTACTAGTAGCACTAGTCAGGATGGGAGGGCCCGCGGCCCGCATGGACGTCCGCGCGCGATGCGCGCCGCGTCCCGTTCTTGACACATATTTCGCACCGTCGGCGACAAGGCAGGCAATGCTGAGAGGAAAAACAGACTTTGTATTGATTGTTTACAGTCAGGGTGGGCGGGCCCAGATTGACTGCCGCGCGCGATGTGCGCCGCGTCCAATTCCTGCCACGCTTTTTCGCATCGTCGACGACAAGAAAGACGATGTTGAGAAGAAAATTTGCTACTTTGTATTGAGTGTTTACAGTCTGGACGGGAGGTCCCGGATTGGGTTGCTATCGGCCGGAATACGAGGTAGGTGGGGGTATACAATAATAAGGAACAATGATGTGGTTGGGTGGGGCTGCGTGGGTTGGGTGTGGGTTGGGCGCGGGCTGGCTGGGTGGGGCTGGGTGCGGGCTGGCTGGGTGGGGCTGGGTGTGGGTGTGGGTGGGTTGGGCTGGGTGGGGGTGGGTGGGGTTGGGTGGGGCTGGGTGGGTGTGTGTGTGTGTGTGTGTTTGTATGTGGATGTGTGGTGTGTGGGTGTGTTGGTGTGTGCGTGTGTGCGTTGTGTGCGTGTGTGTTGTGCGCGTGTGTGTGTGTGTGTGTTGTGTGTGTGCATGTGTGTGTGTTTGCTGGGGGGGGGGGAAGGTGTGTGTGTGTGGGGGGGGGGGTGCGGGTGCGGGTGCGGTGCGGGTGCCGGCGGGCGGGGGGGGGGGGGAGAGGAAGGGGGGGAAGGGGGCAAGGGGGGGGGGGTGTGCGGGGGCGGGGGCGGGCGGGGGCGGGGGGGGGTGAGGAAGGTGGGAGGGGAGGGGGGGGGGAGGGTTGGGGAGGGGTGCGGGTGCGGGTGCGGGTGCGGGTGCGAATGTAGGTGTGGGCCCTCTTGGGGGCCTCTCGAGCCAACTTCGGCCATCTTGGTGGGTACCTGGCACGTCTGACGCCGTCGGGAGCCGTTTGGGAGGCCTTTCTGGGCCGACTGGGGGCCCTCTTGGGGCGCTTCGGGGCCGTCTTGGAGGCCATCTTGGGCGTCTTGGAGGCCATCTTGGGTTTGTTGGAGGCCTCTTGGGCCATCTTGGGGCCCTCTTGGGGCCATCTTGGAGGCCACTTGGGCCGTCATGGGGCCCTCTTGGGGGCCTCTTGGGGCGATCTTGGGGACCTCTTGGGCCGTCTGGGGCCGTCGGAATGCCGAAAATGCGCGAATGCCAAAATCCTTCAAGAACCTACGGAAAATAAATAATTTCGGTCTCTTCGGGCCCTCGTGGAGGACTTCTTGGAGGCCTCTTGGGCCGTCTGGGAGGCCTCTGGGGGGCCTCTTGGGCCGTCTTGGACTCTCTTGGGCCGTCTTGGAGGCCGTCTTGGACCATCTTGGGCGGACTTGGAGGCCATCTTGGGCCATCTTCGCGATTTGTTGAGGATGTCCCGAGCGAACGGCAGTTTCAGGCATCGACTGATACAGTTTCCGGGTGGCCGGCGGGACGTGCCGGAGCCCCAGGGGGAGTTCTTTTGGAAAAAGAACCAAAGGCCAAAAGCCATATCGTTCGGCACGCCAGGCACCCTTTTGCTAAAGCAAAAGGGGGCGGCGGATCCAGCTGCCTACGGTAAGTCCCGCCACCGTGGCTGGGTTGTGGGTTATAAGTCTAGTGGATGTTCGTTGGGATCTCAGGGGGAGCCTCTCGGAGGCTTCTTGGAGCCGGTGTTGAGGCCTCTTGGGGGAAGTTTTGGAGCCTCTGGAGGCCTCTGGGGGCCTCTTGGGGGCCCCTGGGGGCCTCTGGGGGGGCTGTTATTTCATCCTTCTTGCCACCCCCCGCTCCCTCGCGCGAGAGTTCCCCGCTGAGCTCCGACGAGGGTGCCGCTCTCTTTCGCTCCGCGGCGGCGGCCCCGCACTCCTTTCGGCGGTCGGCGGTGCCCCCCACCCCCCCCCCGCGGCCCTGAAGGAGGACACCTCGTGGCAGGAGTGGCAGCAGTGGGGCGAGGCGCGCGGGCGGAGACCTCCATTTGAAGCCGATGTTTCCCCTGGCCTCGTCGTGCTCGTCCTCGCCCGTGCGCTCTACGAATCCCCTCCTCCTTATCGCTCTTCCACTCCTCCTCGTTCTCCTCACCCCTCCGCTCCTCCTCATCCTCCTCGCCCCCTTGCTCATCCTGCTCGCCGCGTTGGGCAAGCGTGAGCAGCATTGCCTGTGGCGCTCTTGTGGGGAAAAATTGGAGCGAGCCGACTTAGGTCACCTTGGCGACAAATTACGGTCGCAGGTTGGTGCAGACAAAGGCCAGGTATTGAGGTCAAGAGCAGACGTAGTGCCACGTAAGGCAAAGAGTAACCGACCGTACGATCGAGCGGAGGAGGAGGAGCAACGAATCACATAACCATAATCATGCACATGATCACATCGAAAGAAAGAGGGGTACACCAGACGGAGTGAACGAAATACAAAAGAGAAAATATGTGCAACGGCTAGCCCGGAAGGTAGCCGTAGAGTTTTGGCAGACACAGTGTGTCATCTTTCCCGTCCCTCCGATCTATAACCTCGCATCCCGCCCTCCCCATATCAACGGTGGCCAAGTCGGTATGGCTGGCCGAGTGTGGCAATATGAAGCATACGGGAGCTACGAGAACTACGATCACGACTACAAAAACAATGACCATTACCACTATTACAGTTGTCAACTGCTCTTCGATGCTTCGGGCATGCACGCCGCCTCTCACAAAAGTGTGAGGCGCGAAGGCGGGCATTTGAATGTGAAATGGAGCCACCCTCCATTCGTGTAGTTGTTCCAAGAAGAAAAGCCCCCTCTTTGGGTTTAAAGCATAATGAGTTTGGGAGCGAGAGCTACATGTTCAAGAGCAGACCGTCCTCGATTCGCGCACCTGGTAGCAATCGAAACCTTGAAAGTGAAGCACCGAGAAGCACGTTTTGGAAACGAACCGCGGGCCATCCGTGTAGCTAGTTGGGAACATGTAACACGTGTGGGAATGAGCGCCTGCAGCTCATTAGTTCGCAGATGTGTCCCCCAACGTTTGCCTATGTGCTTGAACATACAGAGAGGGGTGCGATGTCCGTGCCCATTTTGGCTCAAGCCGTACGTACTTCACAGCCCCTCCCCTGTCAATCCCATCTAGTCATCCTACATCCCATTCTACTTCCCCATCCCTGATATTTCTTGCTGGTGACCATTCTGCGCGGAAGGGGCTCGGAAGTGGGCAGCAATACATCCTGTGCTGACATCGTGGGGAGACAGTGGTGGCGGAGCGTCGGTACGACCGGCGCTCTGTCGACTTTCTGCGGGCCGATGCCGGCGGACGAGGAGATTGCTGATAACCAATCCCGAGGATCCGGGCAGAGCGGCCATGGGCCGGTAGCGACGGCTATTGGGACAGCGAGACAGTGGGCAGACGAGGACGGACGCATCAGGCTTTCAGATGAGCAACTACGAGGCCTGCTCGAGAGTGCTCGGTAACCAGAGCCGATTGCGGAGCAATACCGCATCTCGAGCCCGCTTTCGGAAGCGCAGCTGATGCAGATCCTCACCTACGTGCGTAGCCAAGCTCAACAGCCTAGTCCAGAGCCCGAGGCGGACGACAGGCGAGCCGAGGGCAATGCACACCGAGAGGACGAATGGCAGCGAGACGGAGCAGACCCGTGGGCCAGGGACAGAGCCGCAGCCGGCTCTGCGTCCAGCAGGGCCCCCGAGCGGGCTGACAACGATCGCTGGTGGCATAGCCGCTGGAGTTGGAGCGAGAACCAGAATGACGGCAACTGGAAGTGGGATGACTCCAAAGATGGCGGCTGGAGCTGGAAAGAGAGGGGCCGCAACGTCGCGGACCCCGAGCCGTGGGCAGGATGGCCAGAGTACAAGCTATGGCGACGCAAGATCATGAGGTGGCGCCAGAGCACGGATGTTGGAGAAACCAAGCACGCCGATCGCATTCTGAAGGTGTTGCCCATGGACCTCCAGAGGAAGCTGGAGGACATCCCAGTCGACGTCTTCATGTCGTGGGAGGGCGCGCAGAAGGTGACCGACCGCCTGGACCTCCTGAGCGGTGAGCGCGTCGGGGATGAGAAGCGCAAGGCCGCGAGGGAGTGCCTCTTCTCCTTCCAGAGGCGCCAAGGCGAGGGCTCGACGGAGGACGCCGCAAGGATAGACTTGGCCTTCGACAAAGTCGGCACATTGGCATTGCCCGTGCCAGAAGACTGGACGTTTATATTATTAGAGGAGGGCGTGGGACTGGACGGGCGAGGCCAGCAGCTGATGAAGGTTCCCATGGCCACGAAGGACTCGTACCCGGACGCCCTCGAAGCCATCCGAGAGATGGACGTGACGAGGAAGGAGCACCTTGCCCACCAGAGGGCACGTACGTACCACACAGATCGAGGAGCTGCGTCATCGTGGACATCACAATGGACGAATAATGAGCCCAGCTACTCCGTGGACGATGACGACGACGACGACTCGATAGTAGACTACGACGACGCATCAACCCTCAACACCGAGGGCGAGCCGAGATCTATTTGGCCATCGAGAAC
This sequence comes from Prorocentrum cordatum, assembly GCA_963575745.1. NCBI lineage: Eukaryota > Dinophyceae > Prorocentrales > Prorocentraceae > Prorocentrum > Prorocentrum cordatum. Next base: position 108,969 of record CAUYUJ010000003.1, on the reverse strand, counting down.
CTGAACCTGCACGATGACGAGCTGCCGGCGGCGTTCGCTAGCATGCAGGAGGACAGACGTAAGACGTGGAAGCAGAACAGGGGCCTCAAACGAAATATGAAGGTCGATCGCAAGTTCTTCGACAGGACGAAGGAGACGGTCAAAGTGTCGACTTTACGAGGGAATAGAGGTCACCGGGGCGGGGATGGCACCTTTCGCCAGAGGAAGACAAGACTCCCGCTTCCGGAACTCACCAAGAAGACCAGGTGTCGGAAGTGCAACGAGAAGGGCCACTGGGCGCGTGAGTGTCCCAAGCGGAATGGCCAGAGTCCTAGTGCCAGTGCAACCGCAGGAGGGGTCGCGAACGTCGCGGGCTTCGTCTTCGCGAACGTGCTGGACCCTATCGCGTCGGAGACGGAGCAGATCGAGAGGGGCCGGGCCGCGCAGGCGATGGCGCTGCTCACGGTTGAGGCCGGGGAGGCAGCAGTAGACGCAGCCGCCGGCCAGGGCCTGATTGGGGCCCAGGCGCTCGAGCGACACCCCCAGAGGCTGAAGAAAATAAGCCTCGAGATCCCTTTGGTAGAGCCTAGGAGCAAGAATGCCAGAGGAGTAGGAGGTGGCACTAGGGTTTTGCACGCGGCCCTGGTCCCGACCGGAATCCAGGGCAAAGAGGGCATAGTAGAGCTAGACGTTTTGCAGGAAGAAGTGCCCCCGTTGCTTCCAGTAGGCCTTCAGGAGATGCTAGGTTCCAAGATAGATCTCGACACCAGTGTCATGACTTTGAGGCGCCTGGGAGTGGAGACCCCCATGAGGGGGATGCCCAGCGGCCACGGGACAATTCGAAAAGACGAGTTCCAATCCCCCAGGAACTTTGGGTGTCCAGCCTCTCTGTTTCCGCGGCGCCCTGGCCTTAAGGAAAGCGATTTTCAGCGCGACAGCGCTGTTGGGGCATGCAAGGCATCGACGATCGTCGACCCCCCCTCTCACCTCTTCCACTTTTCCTCCTCCCACAGGGCCGAATCACTCAGCTACGACGGTCTCGGGGGGAGGTTGGGGCTCGGTCTGGGGGTCCGTCTGGGGACCAGAGGGCCCTTCGGCGGTTTTGGCGCGCCGACAAGGGACAGCGAGCCCAGTGAAGATCCAGGGAATCGCTCCGAAGACGGCGTCGCAAAGGGGCTTGGGCAGCCTGGATCGTCAGCTAAAGGATCCAGACACTCAGGGACGAGGAGATGCCATGGGGAGATATCGCGACGAGATGGTGAGCGGGACCCCTTACAGAAGAATGTCATCCACAGGTGGGCGGTGATATTTATCGCGGCGGTTCTTCTGCTACAGCGGTTTGGCTCGAGTCTTCGAGCCTCAGAGAGAAGCGAAGTCAGCCCGCGGCGAGAGCCCCGGCCGAGAGGCTCGCTGCAGTTCAGAGATGCCAAGTGCACCGTCGGTCGGCAGCGCCAATGCCGGCCAACCGCCAGAGAGAATGAAGAAGCAGCTGACCGAGGCGCAGCGTCGTGCTCAGCGACCATCGACTCTGGTCGACCACCTGATGGACCCGAGCTCCACCTGGACGCACGCTGTCACGGGGGCGCAGGCCCCGTCCAACCTGAACCGCAAGGAGAAGGATTGGGCTGCCATCGTGGGCAGCATAATGTTCTGGCTCAACAAGCTTGCCGACGAGTTCGGGCGCACGATGCCCAACAAAAGGTTCTGGCCCACGAATCTGGTCAAGCGCCTGCGGGTGATCCCGGACGCGTTCTACGCGTGTCGACACCTGCCCACCAGCGTCCAGCACGGATGCAATGGGCATGGACAGTGGCGGGTCTGCTCGTCCTGCACTATGCGGGTCGCCTGCCGGGAGGTCGAGCCCGAGAAAGGCAAGCCGAGGATCGACGTCTCGTGCGTCTGCAAGCGCTCGACGGCAGCGTGCACCTTGTGCGGCCAGGGTTCCGCCCAGTATGGGGGCCCCTCGCAGGACTGGCAAGCCCCGGTCAACGCGCCAGCCCCGCCTCCCAGGTCGTTCCAGGGCGAAGTCGTGCCAGCCCCCCCAGCCCTGGCCAGCGGCTCGCGACCGTCGAGCAGCAGAGGAGGCCTACATGAGCAAGGAGGAGCAGCCCGACGCCGCGATGGAGGACGTGGAGGAGCACGCTCGCCAGGCGAGAGCTCAGAAGCGCAAGGACTCGAGTCAGGCTCCAGCCAAGTGCCCGATGATCGAGGGGGCGGCGAGCTCGGACGACGCAGGAAACTCAGAGGAGACGCTCCAGCTCCCCCAGAACATCGCGGCCAAGCAGGAGGCACAGGACCGCGTGATTGCGGGCCTGCAGAGCACCATCTCAGGACATATGAACGCCTCGGCCACGATGCAGTCGCAGCTCCAGTCGAACTCGCAGCCAGGAGCGCCATTGAAGCCGCAGACCGAGACCCCCACACAGCAGGAGACGCCGCAGTCCGCCTTGGCGCACCAGCTCAGCCCGCAGCCAGTCCCATTGGCGAGCGCTCAGGCGCGAGGGCCGGGACACGGCGGGGCAGCAGCAGCAGCGGTGGCAGGCCAGGCGGAAGAAGTCGGACACCAGGGGCCTCCGGGTCTACTTCAACCAGCAGGAGTTCCTCCAGGAGCACCGCAGATGTCGATCGCCACGCCGCCCGCCCAGGTCAGGCAGGTGGTCGGAATCGGCATGGCGACTCAGGCGGCGGGCCTTCACGACTGGGGGATCGTCGGGACGGCGCCCGTGACCCCCGCCTACCCGTCGCACGGCCTGCCTCCTCAGCAGACGATGGCGCCAGCGGGCCCGTCGGTTCCCTGGCCACCACCGAAAGGGTATGCATCGCAGAGGAGCCTGATGAAGAAGGACACTGCCAATCCAAGGGGTATCCGCGACAAGGAAGGCCAGCTAGTGTCTTCGTCCACCATCAGCAGCATAGCGACATTTCCTTCACTTCAGCCATCGCAGGAGCCGGCGCCAGCCACGCCGGCGGGGCACCCGACGGCGACAGCTTGGCAGCAGGAGGCTCCGCAGCCAAAGGAGCGCCCTGGTCGCCCGCAGCCTGGCAGCGGTCCGAGGACGAGCGAGCGTGGGAGGCCCAGGAGCACCAGAAGGACGTGGAGAAGCGCAGGCTGGCCCAGGAGGGCTGGACCCCGACGGGGTGGCAGGACTACCGCTACGACAGCAGCGACGCCAAGTGGAAGTGAGTAGGGCAGTGAAGCCATCCAGTACTAGTACCAGTATAGGGGATCCCAATCACCCAAACGAATACACCATGGAAGCGCGGTCCTGGGAGTCTTTCATTAAGCTATGCCCCCTCTCCGAGGTTACCGAGCTGGGGGGGGGGTCAGGATAAGATCCGTTTCAGATGCAGGGAGCTCGATGACACCATCTTCAGCGATTTGAATTCCGACGACAGGGAGGTTCTCTTTAGCAAGCGAGAGTGGAAGAGTATATCTGCCGATTCGGGGGCCCCTAGCAAGATCAAGAGTATCAGGGTTCAGCTGAGGAGGCGAGCTTTTGCCGAGGTGTTCTCGCCGCCAAGAATCGCCAGGCACGCGGGGCATGCCGGCATCAGGGGCATCGGCAGCTTCGATCAGGAGGGGGGAGGGGGCTTCAGAAGAGAGGACCACAGGCGGAGGTTTAGAACTCGTCTCAGGGAGGAAAGGCCGTGGCTGGTGGCCCTAGAGCCTCCTTGCGACCAGTTCTCGATAGCTCAGAATGGCCAGCTTCACCAAGAAGTATCAGAGCATCAGCGCCGAAAGCACGCCGAAGCTCTGGTCCTTCTTGGTTTCGCCATGGAAGTGGCTTTGGAGCAGCATCAGAACCATAGAAAGTTCGTCTTCGAGCATCCGGCCAAGGCCAGCTCATGGTCCACGAACGTTGTCCGGTTTATTTCTGAGCTCCCAGAGGTGCAAGTCGCGGATATCGATATGTGTCGCGTCGGGGCTTCAGTCGCCAAGGGTGGGGGGCTCTCGAAGAAACCCATTAGGTTGATGCCCAATTGCGAGGCTTTTCTTCTGCGGCGTTTCGAGGATGCCCGATGCCTGGGCGACCGTCCTCGCGCCCAGCTTATAGGAGGAGCCATGACTTGTGCGGGCCGAGTCTACCCTCCTAAGTTTTGCAGAGCCCTGGCAGAATCAATCCGATCCAGCACTGAGGAGGCCCACCCTCCTCCGACGCCGGAGCAGATCGCTCGCGCCAGGCAGCCAGAGCATAGGCAGCCCCACGTGGCCGCGAGCTTCCCGGCGGAGGCGGGGGAAGGCCAAGTCGGGGAAGAGCCTGGTCCCGAGGAAGCCGAGGAAGACAACCAGGTTCCCTCCAGGCTCGAGATCACCCCGAAGGTCCGAAGAATGATCCACAAGGTCCACATTAATTTGGGCCACCCCTACAAGGAGGTTTTCATTGAAATCCTGAGAGCTGCCCAGGCCAAGCCGGAGGTCTTGCAGTTTGTTGGCGATGAATACCAGTGCGGGGATTGCGCTGCCCACGCCCGCCCAGACAGCACGCGACCAGCCGCCGTTCCCAGGACTTTTGAGTTCAATAAGATATGGACGCCTTTTGCGCTGCCTTTCAGGACCAGCAGCTGGCCTTTCTCAACGTGATATGTTCTGGCACTAACTTTCAAACCGTCGAGATGTACGATGGCACTGCTCTGGGGGCCTGGAGGGCGCGCATGAGGCGTTGCAGTCGACCCTTCGGGGCCCCCCCCTTGCCATCGCGGACGGAGGACCGGAGTTCAAGGCAGAATTTGAGCGGGGAATAGAACGCCCAGGAGTTTTGTAACACTTCACGGACTCGGAGAGTCCGCGGCAAAACGGCCGGGCCGAAAGGCGCGGGGGTTGGGTGAAAGACATCCTCGCGAAGGCTTCCGAGGGGGTTCTCGTCGCCACGCCGGCCGAGCTCGAAACTCCTCGTTCATGAGGTCGTCTCGGCTAAGAGTTGGTACCTCCACAGGGGGGAACTCACGCCGTATCAACTTGTTTTCAGGATCAACCCCAGAATCCCGAACGACCTCACCGGGGGCGACCCCCTCCAGGTCGCGGGGGCCGAAGATCTCTCTCCCGGATCCTGGGACAGCGACGCGGCAGCGGCTGAGCACGCTCGTCGCGATGCCATCCGCCGTCTGGCCAGGAAAGAGCTCTTCGAGAGCTCAAATCGGCGGCGCTTGGCGGATGCTGTCCGCTCCTCGGTGCGTCGAGAGAAGCATTTCAGCCCTGGGCAGTGGGTCTACGTCTGGAGGAGGGCACCCAGGGGGGGCCAGAAAACCTTTGCGCTGCAGAAAGACAGACGGGTCGGTCCCGGGCTTGTCGTTCTCCATAACGGCACTTCTGTGCGGGTGGCGATGCGATCTAGACTTTGGAAGTGTTCTACGGAAACAGTTAGGCGCGCCACGACCGAGGAGTCCCGGGGGGCCGAGATTCTTTCCGATGTTTCAGTTCAGATGTTGCTCAGGGATGCCCAAGCGAGCAACCATCGGGCGGGGGCCAACGTCGCCGCGGAGGGCCCTCCTCCGCCAGAGGCCTGGGGGCCCAACGCTCAGGTCGCAGAAGCCGGGCCGGTTGAAGCCCCACCTGCCGAGCAGGACCCAGGTGCTGGACCCGAGGGAGCGCTTGGAGAGCCTCCACTTCCTCCTCCAGGACTGTCAGAGGGCCCGGGAGAAAGCATGGGGGGACATCCGGCAGCGGAAGCAAACGGAAGTGCTCTTCGACCGATCCCAGAGGAGAGTCGGCTCGATGAGGCTTCGGAAGCCACCGGGGCTCCCGGCGAGGAAGCGGCGGAGGTCTCCGACGTCAGTCAGTCCAGACAAGTGTCCAGCGGGGGGGATTCAACTACTGTCGTTTCAAGGGGTTCCAGTAGGCCTGAAAGCCGTTCTGTTTTGCCCGTCGCCAGAAGTGTCACCGACAGGGGCGGCGGTCCAGGCGAGACCAGTAGGCGTAGGCAACCAGCACCTCAAGGGGAAAAACGAGATAGGGGGACGGGGACAGTTCTGGGGCGTCGGCCAACCTTCCTCTTGCCGCCTCTCCTTCTTCCTCTGCTCCGCCAGTTAGTGCTCCCAAGCTCAATGCTTCTGACACGGCTAGTCGACATCGCAGCGCGGAGCCAATAGACCCCGGTCGGCTCAATCGCCCGATGCAGAACAGCGCTCGGCGAGAGCTGCTGGAACTGGGCCCCAGGGCTCAGAGATCCCGCACTCTTGGAGAGAGGTTTGGCGGCGCCACTCCAGGCAGAGCCCAGCAGCAGGCCCATGAGCTGGAAACGCGGCCAGCCGAGGATCGCCGCTCCAGGTCTCCCGAGAGGCCGGAATCCCGGGCGGAGACTCTTCGGGCCTCCCTGTGTGACGGGGAGGTGGGCCAGGAAGCTTTCTGTAGTCAGCTTGACGATGAGGTTCGAAACGAGGGTTGGACTGGGAACTGGTGTACCTACTCGAACGGCAACCCCGACGTTGAAATCGTCTTGGGACCGGGGGGGGGGGGGGTGATCTTTCTATACTCGTGAACCGCGGGGCCGAGGTCAGGCAGTTCGACGAGTCCGATGAGAACGAATGGAAAGCAATTGCCGAGGGCACTCGCGCAGCGATCGTTCACCCCCCCGATCAAGCCAAGGAGCTGCGACGTCTCTTTCCCGCCAGGATCGTCTCCAGTAGGATGGTCAGGAGATGGAAACCCCAAGAGGGGACGCAGGCCCCCCCCAAAGCCAAGTCTATATGGCGCGTGAGGGGCCACCAAGACGAGGACGCGAGCGAACTTCAGGTTTATGCCCCCACTCCGTGCATGGAAGCCCTGATGCTGTTGTTGGTGGTCTCGCTCATGTACAAGCTGTGCATCTACATAGGGGACATTAAAAAACGCGTTTTGCCAGTCGGAGCCTCTCAAGAGAGCCAGGGGGGGGTTCGTCGAGCCCTGCGAAGGGGTTCCGGTTCCCCCGGGGTCCCTCATCGAGTTGATCGCTCCGCTTACGGTCTCGATGACGCGCCCCTCGAGTTTCATCAGACCGCCGCTAATTCTCTCCGGTCTCGATGTCATGAGCGGACTCGCCTCGAACCGTGCTGGTTTGTGGAACGGGCCAAGCAGGCCCTCCAGGCCCAGGTCCTTGTCGAAGTGGGCGACTGGGCCATCGCGTTCCGAGAAGGGTGCGGAGAACTATTTGAAGCCGTTCCAAGCTAGGTTTATTTTTGGAACGATGAAGAAGCTCGACGCCGCAGGCGTCGAGTATATTGGCAGGAGACCGCGTTTGGGCGGGGACAGGGCCCTGGTGGACCAGGAGAAGTACATTCTGGAACAGCCTCTGAAGATTCCGCTGGCTCGGGGTCGGAGGGGAAATCACGAGGCCCCCCTTGTTGGCGGCGAGGTGGCCGCTTTCCGGTCGCTCGTGTATAAGCTGCAGTGGGCGGGCCGAGAGTCCCGCGCCGAGGCCGCGGGCGCGGCCTCGATTCTTGCCGCAAAGGTGAATGCCCACTCTGTCAAGGACCGGTTGGATGCCAACAAAATTATGGACCACCTGAGGTCCACCGCGTCCCTCCCCATAATAGTCTGGAGATTTCGACCAGGCGGTTTTGCGCTGGCCACGGCCGGCGACTGCGGTGGAGCGGGGGCCGAGGACAAGAAGGGGGCCCCTCAGCATCCACAAGAGGCTTAGCATATTTACATTGCCGATAATTCTTTGGCTCACGGGCCCCGGGCCCGAGTGACCCCGATCGCGTGGCGATCGGGAAAACTTCGCAGTCAAGTGGCGTCCGCTCTGGCGGGCGAGACCCTGTCTCTTTCTAGCGCTTTAGGCGAAGCGGAGTGGCTCCAGATTTTGCTGCTCGACGTCACTCGCGGCAATGTCGTCCACGAGCGGTGGCGGGGCAACCTCGGTCCGTTCGTTAGTCTTCTTGAGGAAGACTGCGCTGTGCTTGGCGAGCCGGTGACCGGCAATGTCAGCGTCGTGGACGCGAAGGGGATCTATGACACCCTCTCGAAACTCACGTCGGGGACCATGTCAGATAGGAGGGCCGCCATAGATCTAGCCGTCGTTAGAGAGACTATGGATCGGATAGGGAGTGCGATCAGGTGGGCGCCCCATCCCCGCATGCTTGTCGACTGCCTCACCAAGGCCGATACGGCCAAGACGAATGCTGCCCAGCTCGCTTTACTCAAGCCGGGCATGCTTAGGTTAAGATCCGAAGACGGTTCTCTGACAGATCGTAAGGACGACCCCCGAGTCAAGAACCGATCCAGAGCCGAGCCCAGGCGACAGTTGCAGTGAATCCTGCCCTCTGTCTCGCCTCTTTCACCTCTCCGTTTTCAAGGCACTGGCGAGGCGGAAGTTCTCTTGCATGTTTTGGAGCGTATCTTTCCTGTCCAAGTGTTCTCGTTGCGCCCGTGATTGCCCTTTATTTCGGGAACGCCAAGTGGCCAGAGTGTGACCTGACGCGGGGGCGTGGACTCTTGTTAAGTCAGGCCGCTCCGCCTAGCCACGAGGACGGTGTCCGAATTGCCGTTTTCTTGCGCTCTCCAGTGCCAGTACTGCTAGTGTGAATCGTTTGAAGGATGCCAGATGGGTCTCGGATGTCGCACCTCTATTCAAGCCCATTATTTTTCGGGGGACTGCGGGAATGAGCGCCAGCAGCTCATTAGTTCGCACATGTGTCCTCCGACGTTTGCCTATGTGCTTGAACATACAGAGAAGGGTGCGATGTCCGTACCCATTTTGGCTCAGCCGCACGTGCCTCACAGCCCCTCTCTTGCCAATCCCATCCAGTCATCCAACATCCCATTCTACTTCTCCATCCCTGATATCTCTTGCCGGTGACCGTTCTGTGCGGAAGGGGCCCGGAAGTGGACAGCAATACATCCTGTGCTGACATCGTGGGGAGACACATAAATGCACGCTGCCTTAAGACGAGAGCCACACAATGAAAACGGATCGCCCTCCAGCCGTGTAATTGCCAGTAATTAGAGCGCGCGCGGCGCTGAGACGAGAGCCACATTTGAATATAGGCCATCCATAGCCCATCCACGATCCGTGTAGCCTTTTCTGTGGTGGAAACTTGTCAGATATATACGCGCGGCCCCGGGGCGACAACCATGCTTTGAAAAGGGCCGACCATCCGTCCCTGTGGCCTTTGGATCTTTCAAGCTTCAGGGTCTTGGCCTGCAGGGCCCAGACCGCGCCCTACTGACACGCCTGGCGGTGCGGCGAGGACGAGTTCTTTCGTCAGAGTGAGGGGGCCGAGCGGTCATTCATTGTCCATGGATGCGCGGCTGAAGTGTGATTCCGTTGTGCGGATTCTTGCTGGATTCTCTGACGAATAACTTTGGATGTTCCCCCCTCTCCGGTGCCCATTATGTTTTTTTCCGGTTGAAGTGCCTCCCCCAGGGCTTGCACCATGTTTCATATCAGGGTAAGTCGTGGGGCTCAAGCTGTGCCCCTGGCCCCCAGTATACAGAACGGCTCCCGGTCGAGAATTCCTCACGACGTGTTGGTAACTCGCGCTCTCGCGCAGGAGTTCTCGACAAGCAATACGGGAATCGCATTCTCGTGTGGCATTTCTTGACAAGAGATTGAGACGTCGAATCCTGTTCTCGCTTGGGACGTTACTGCGATTTACTTGGGTATCGCGCTTCTACTTGCAATTTCCTCGCTGGTCATGCAGGACCGACGCTTCAGCGACTGGCCCGCTCGAACCCAGCCGTTTGGGCCCGACTCGCCCGCAAGGGTCCGCCAGCCCGACCCGCTACAGACATTCAGGTAAATTGGTACGATTTGAGATTCTGGCCTGAAGCTTCACATCGCACGAGTTGGCAGACTGTCGGTCCAGCCAGTCAAGGGGCCGTCGGGCCAGCCAGCCTGGGGAAAGGGAGTTTGGCGGCAGGTCGCGGGCGATGGACGCAGCATCGTGCACCCGACCGAAAACAAGCGCAGGGCCCCCCGAAGACATTGAGGAGGGTCCCCGCTCGGGAGTGTCAACCTCGCCTAGGTCGTCGGATCTGGGCGGGGATCCGCTACGGATCCTATGCGGAACTGGCGCCTGTTGGACGGATCCACTGCGAACCCGATGTTTGTTGGACGGATCCGAGTAGTGGAGACATGTTGGGATAATGCGTTCGGAACGGAACCTGTCGGACCACTGTTAAGGGCAGCGGAGGTCCCCGAGGACGACTTACGCAGGTGCACGGGGCAGGCGCGACGGGTGGGGAAGGCGCCATCTAGAATTTGATTGAGGCGCCCCTGCTGGAGTTTTACTTCGCTTATCCTCTGGGTTCGCGCGCCCTGAATACTGGACCGCGCTGTCGCCGCCGTCGTCGTTGTCGTCGTCGTCCGTCTCGCCGCCGCCGCCGTCGCCGTCGCCGTCGCCAACGTAATTCGCCCGCGGGACTTCCTGACCGTGCCTGGGCGAAATCGCACCGACGCACCTTCCTGAGACTCGGACTCCGGTCGTGCGTAGATCCAGTCACGATCCCAGTCCGGCAAATCGTACCAAGTTTATTGGATTGCTTGCAGTCTGATTGTACCGTTTGTTTCTTTGCTCCTTTCCCCCTCCTGTCATTGTATGTCGCGTTCTATCCTTCTCTCTCCCCCTTTTTCCTTCCCTCCTCCTTTCCACTGTTTTGGGGTCTGTGCGCCAATGGCGCGCGGCAGGTTGGGAAGATATCCTCCCAAAGGGGGTATCATCGAAAACGAAGAGGGTAGTTTTGGGGGGATTGCGGTATACATGTTGAATGACACGCGAGCAGATGTGCACGAATAGCTGTTAATTCATTGTTGAATTATCAACTCTACAAAACAATTATTGTTGATCCCCCGCGGGTGCCCATGTATGTTTTCAAATGAAGGGCTCATCCCGGGGCTCGCACCCTGTTTTTTTACAAGGGAGAGCCTTGCGCGTCAGATCTGTTTTCTGCACCCCGAACTACCCACACAACAGCTCCAGTTTGATATCTCCTCACAAGTAATGCATACTCGCGCTCTCGCGCAGGACGTCTTCACAATTTATCCAGAGAGTCACGCTTTCCTTCCGCATCGGATTGCCTCACGATGTATTGGGGGATCGCGCTGCAGTTCAAGACTTCCTCGTGGTTCATGCAGGACTAACGCTTCGGCGACCCGCCCGCTCAACCCGGCCGTCTGGGCCCGCCCGACCCGTCCCGCCCAGTTCGTTGTTTGTTTTCCTGCTGCTCCTAACACCCTTCTTGCTCCATCCCACTCCTGGTCATTTCTGTCGCGTTGCATCATTATCTCTCCACGTCGTCTCGTCCTGCCACCTTTCGCGAGCATCTCAAAACCAAAAGTCTTAGAATGATTGTTGGTGCTGGATGTGTTGTTGCGTTGTGTTGGTTTGTTGTTGCTGCTGCAGTTGTGGTGTTGCTTGTTGGTGGTGGTGGTGTTGTTGCTGTTGTTGTTTGTGGTGTTGTTGTCGTCGTCGTAGTCGTTGTCGTCGTTGTTGTTGGTATTGTTGGTGTTGTTGCTGGTGTTGCTGGTGTTGTTGTGGTTGTGGTTGTGGTTGTGGTTGTGGTTGTGGTGGTTATTGCTGATGTTGGTGGTGGTATTGGTGTTGCTGTTGTTGCTGGTGGTGTTGCTGGTGGTGTTGTTGGTGTTGTTGTTGGTATTAGTGTTGTTGCTGCTGCTGTTGTTGTCCCTTCCGCGACCCACCCCGCGACCAATTCGCCCGCCCATGTACTCTTATCCGCAATTTGGGCGTGCTAAGTAAGGAGGAGTAGGGGTTGGAGGAGGAGGAGGAGGAGGAGGAGGAGAAAGAGGAGGAGCAGGAGGAGGAGAGGAGGAGAGGAGGAGGAGGAGGAGGAGGAGGGGGAAGAGGAGGAGGACAGGAGGAGGAGGACGGGGGGGGAGGGAGGAGGAGGAGAAGAAGGAGGAGGAGAGAGAGAGGGGAGAGTGAGGGAGGAGAGAGGAGGAGGAGGAGGAAGAGGAGAGGAGGAGAGGAGGAGGAGGAGGAGGAGGAGGAGGAGGGGGAAGAGGAGGAGGAGGAGATGAAGATGTGGATTGGAGGGGGATGTGGAGGAGGCGAGGAGACGGAGGAGGAGGAGGAGGAGGAGGAGGAGGATAAGGAGGAAAGGAGGACGAGGAGGAGGAGGAAGAGGTGAGGGAGGAGACGGAAGAGGAGGAGGATTGAGAGGAGGAGGAGGATAAGGTGGAGGAGGAGGAGTAGGAGGAAGGAGGACGAGGAGGAGGCAAATATAGAGAGCCTATGTAGGACTCCTAGGACAGTGCGTTTGCTGAGATCCCCGAGGCCTCGGAGTGGGGCGCGGCGAACGCGCAGTCCGCAGCTGGGCGGCCAGGCGCGCAGGCGTCGCTGCCGAAGGCGGCGACGCCTCATCAGGCCAAGGTTTTGCTGCGGGGGGAGGGGGGGGGCCTCTAGGAAGTTCCAGCAGGCAAGGAGGACGAGGGAGGAGCAGGGTGAGGAGGAGGAGGAGGAGGAGGGGGCGGGCCTGCGATGCGGGATGTCTAGCGTCATGGTTCTGCTAGTCGTTCTCCTGATCCGATGGATGCTGCCAACGGTGACCCATGGACAATGGCACGTGCTGGAGGTGAACAGTCAAGCGACTCGGCCCTCCGTCTGCACCCGTTGGTGGAGGTGGAGCTGTACCACCGGCATCGCCAGGCTGGATATCCAATGTCGAGGTGCTCCCCGCCAGCTTCAAGAAAGAGTTCGAGCTCACCATTGACCAGCGCATGGAAGAGGCCACGGGTTCCATGATCACACAGGTCAACAACTGCACGACCAGTCTGGTCATGGCGGTGGCGGAGTAGCAGGAGAATGTCAACTCGCAGGTCCAAGGAGAGTTGGTCGAGTTCAGGCGCCGCCAGAACGAGGTTGAGCGCGACCAGCAGCTCATGCGTGAGCAGCCCGAGCAGATCCGCAAGCAGGTCTACACACCAGAGGCGGCCATTCCCATCAAGGGCATTCTCGAGCTGGACAGGAACCTTGATGGCACGATTAGTCTGGAGATGTCGGGTGACGCCAATGCGGCCATGCGCAAGGTTCAGAAAGCTCGTCGGCATCTCAAGATGCCCAATGGTGAGTGGAGGCACTTCAGTGCTGACACTATCGAGGGTGGCTCGTCTCGTATCTTCTTGGGGGTGGACAAGGCGGCAGGAATGGTACGCAGAGAGATTCAAACCAAAAGGCTCTCGGCAATGGTCACGGAGCTCCACCCGCATTTGCGCTTTTGACATGGTCGTACGAAAGGCAGCGTTGTAGCGCAATGGGTCCCGACAGTTCGTCTGGGGGTAGGTGAGGAAAGGGACCCAGATACGAAATTGCTCTGGAACTACGGCTCCGTATTAAAACAGGGCATCGACAAAGACGCGGTCCTCTCAATATCCAACGGCGTCTTCCATGTCTCCAAGGAGGTCCGGTGGCGAATTTAATTCGGTCATGATGCCCGGGACACTCGTACATTGTTCCACCTTTCACCGACCCGTACCTTCTTCAGGTCATTTCTAAGACAGCATTCGGTTTTAGCAGTACAAGAAGTTCATGGCACACCGGAAGAGTGGCACCAACATGCCTAGTTGGTTCATAACAAGGCTGCGGTTTTCTCATCGGTTCTTCGCCACGGCGCGGGCGACGTTGCTATCATGGCCGTTGGTCTCAGATGCAGACTTGGCGCTGCAGCAGGGACGCATACAGCACGCGGTCATCATGCTTGGCTAAGCCGCTAAGCGCCGAGGCCCCAGATTCGTCGCGGGCACGACACCATTCTGGCAATCTACAACATTCACAACTTCGGTATCAGCGCGGACGACACCTAGAGGATCCTGGCGCGCATATCGGCCGAGGTAGAGATCGCAGAGGCCAGCCTGGTGCGCTCGAAGGTCATGGTCATGGGCGACGTCGACTTCCATGAGAAAGCGGCGATGTAATTGGGTACTCCTGGGATCAACAAGGGCTCCATGGCTGCTCCGCGATCTCGCGAGCGGACACAGGAATGGGCGGAACCATTGGGATGCGCGCCGGGGCTCGACCCAGAGCAGCCGACGCACTTCATCGCGGGGGGCCAGAGGCTCATCCAGGTGGACAAGATAAATGCGAGCACGCTAGGCTGGCTCTTGCCCCACTGGATCCTTACCGCCACGGTGCCGGGTGCCCCCGAGTCTCTGTATCAGAGAGGCATATCAGACCAGATCATGCCCCATGCGGGCGCCACGTTTGGGGTGCGCAGGCAAAGCCTGAGCATGAGCAGCCCATCCCGCAGCATGTCTGTGAATCGCCTGCCGCCCAGCACCATCTCTCTGCGCGCTCGCAGCCCCCCCCCCTCCCCCCCTTTCGCACCCCGCCGCCCTCAAATGGCGCGAGCATAAGCGTCTGCTGAGAGAGGCCGCCAGAAGTTCCCCCAATCGGGCCCAGGCCTCTGAGGCCAAAACCAAGTCTCGGATGTTTCGCTTGATTTCCAGGGCGTTCAATCAAAATGAGTTGCTCCTCGCCTCTCGCCCCTTTGCCGCGGCCTCTGCTGCTGCTGCCGCCCACTGGCAAGTGCTGCGGGGGGGGGGGGGGGGGGGGGGCGGGCGTCTATGAGGGCGGCCGTCGTCTATCGTCGCGAGTATGGGGCCCCCCAGCAGCAACTGCTCGCTCGAAGGTTAGAGCTGACTGAAACAGCAGCAAGGGATTCCAACGCCTGGCAGGGGAAGAAGAGATTGAGCGCGCACGTGCGCGCGCGGCGTCGTCGAGGCAAGCTCGGGTCACCCAACAGGAAAACGTTACCCCTGCAGGATTATACCACTCCTGAGGGCCGATCGGTCTCGGAGACCCAGGAAGTGGCGCCTGCGCCGCGCTGGCGCTGGGCCCCTCCCTGCAGTCAATTTGAAGGGCGCCCCGCTTTGGCGCGTTCGTAGGTATCTTGAGAAGCACGATAGGCCTTTTCAACTGGAATGATTTCTCCCCCCCCCCCCCCCCAGCGTTGCTCGGATCCGGATGGCCATCCGGACAGCCAAATTCACGGCGCCAGGCCCCGACGGGTTACCGCTCGCTGCGCGGCGCCACCCATTCGCAGCGGAAGTACTGCATGATCCAATGAGTGAGATGATTTCTGGGCGACCTCTGCCTGTAGGATTGAATGATCATGTGCATTTGCTGGTTTTCGCGACAAGCGGAAAGAGGGGGTCTGCTGTAGCAGGGTAGCGAGAGAACCAGCGTCGACCCGACCTTGGCCCTTTACACATTCGGACATGAAACTCATCTCGGACTCATGGTAATCACAACATTAAGCGAATGATCAGTGGGCGTGCGCTGCCCGACCAGCAGGGGGTTCGCGTAGATCGCAGTTCCCTGAACAATGTGATTCTTCCTTTGGACGCGTCGGCCAGAGTCGCAGGAATGCCCGAGGAAGCATCCGTGAGGCACCCGCTCCTTCTCATCATCATCGTCATCCTCTTCGAATTCGGCAATTCCGTTCCCTCCCTCTGCCATTGCTACTTCTGGGAGGTCCTTACGGATGTAGGTTTCCCCCCCTAGGTTTCCGCTCTCTTATGCAGTCCACGCACGTGTTTGCGCGCGTTGTTGTCCGCCGGTGGGTGTTTTCATTTCGTTCGGTATGAGAGTGTCTGGGGTGATGCAAGGAGATCCCTTTCAGCGGCTTGGCGTGGGCTCTCGCAATGTGCCCTTACACTCTGGGATTCAAGAGCGCGCCCTGATCGGTTCTCGGGATCGGAGAATCGACATTCTCATTGCGCGCCATGCCCCTGGCTGGACAGGTCCCGATTGCGGCATGAGCAGAAGACCTCGGGGCGTAGACCGCCCTGCTGACGTCGATGAATTGCCGGATCTGGTCATTCGCGAGCGGGCCGAGGTCGTTCGGGACATTGCCAGGCAGCAGGCCGCCCCCTTTGTTAGCAGTTCGCTGGTACAACACGTTGGGAGCATCTAAGTTCTCGCACTTGTGCCAGCCTATCCCGATGCCGCACCAGGTGTTTCGATGGGGGCGGGTGGACGACTGAGCGAGGAATGGCGCACGTGGACCGCCAGCGCGTTTTTGGTTGCTCGGCTGAGGGCGCGCGAAGGATTCACAGGCCCACTGTATGAGTTGCCCTGCCTTGTGGCCGGCAGTTCATCAGTGGTTCATCAGGCCCGGTTCCTTGATCGCCCGATGCCGTATCATTTGGACTCGCGAATCGGCTTGGCCAGGAGCCTCTCAGACGAGGAGCGCGACTTGGCATGGCAATGCACGAGCATTGAGCACTACATATATAACGCACGATGCCACACGCTCTCATCGCCTCTCGACTTCCCAATGTGTGCGCGATCTGCTCGTGCACAGGCCTTGCAGCAGGCTGAGGCAGGTCAGTAAGACTCATGGACCTCGATGCGCACACGCGCGATGTAGGAGGAGGACGAGGAGGATGGAGGGACGATGGGGAGGGACTCACCCTGGCAAGTCTGAGAGTCACCAAAGCGGTGACTCACCCTGGCAACATAGACTCACCCTGGTCTAGACCCCTTTTCCGCAGCAATCGTTTGACACTTCGCGTGTACCCACCATCCAAAGACAATCACCAGGCGAGTGGCCTGTATGAGGGATGCGTTGCAGCATACAATCTAGGAGTGGCCCGCATCCGTCTTCGCAGACTTTGTTCCGAAGGAGAAGGATGGAGCGCAGCAAGGAGGAGGAAGGGAAATGAAGAGGACAGGCCGAGAAGGAGCAGGAACCAGGAGCAAGCAGGAGGCGCACCGGTGACCCGCAAGGGTCCCCCGTGCGTTGGTGGTTCTGGGGAGCGATAGAGTCGGAGGAGATGAGAGGAGGAGGTAGGATCAGTAGGAGAAGTAGGAGGAGGTGTGGGGAGGCAGGGGGAGGCAGGAGGAGGACGGAGGAGATTGGAGGAGATATGGGGAGGTAGAGGGAGCTAGGAGGAGGATGTCGGAAGAAGCCAGCACGCGGTCAGCATCCCTAGACGCCGACGAGGACGACGACGATGACGACAGGAGACATTTATCGAGGCCTTTGCGGATCTTTCGCTCTGGGAGTTTCTTGGAGACCTCTTGGGGTCATCATGGAGCCGTCTTGGGGAAATTCTGAAGGCGTGTGAGGCCCACGAGGGGCCCTCTTGGGGGTTTCTTGGGGCTCTCTTGGGACCCTCTCGGGTTTTTTTGTTGGCCCCTCTTCGGAGCCTCTTGGGGCCATCTTGAAGACCATCGATCAAAGAAGGGGGGTGATACAAAATGGTCTCCCCGTCACAGCCCTCAAAATCGCCTCTTGGGCCGCTCTTCGGGCGCTCGTGAGCGCGTTTGTGGCCGTGTCGGGGCCCTCTTGGGCCCCCCTTTGGGCTCCATTGGGCCACCTTAGAATCATCCTGAAGCTTCTGAAACTTCTCGCAAGCGAAAAGGCGAGAATGCAAAACAACATGGATTTTCTTCAGATGTTGGAAGGATGTTGGCCCCTTAGGGGGCGTCCTTGGAAGGCTCCATGGCCACTCGCAGGCTATCTTGACTCATCTTGGGCTGTCTGAAGCCGTCTTTGGGTCGTATTGGGCCATCTTGGACGTTCTATCGCCTCGCAAAAGCACCCTTCCAGACCCAGCGGGAGGGGATAGAGGGAGGGGTAAACCCCTCTCCTAGGGGGAAGAAGGGGGTTGGCAGAGGAGGCTCGCTAAACCACCTGGCGCCCGAAAGGGCTGCTGGGATTTGCAAGGTGGGCGCCTCCCACCCTGACCTGCCGGCTTGCACGCCAGGCGCCGAAAGTTGTTCGAAGGTTCAGCCGGTTGGCGCCTCGCGTGTAGTAGCTGCTGCCTGGATGACACAAAGGAATGGGCAGTGCACGGCGCGGGGTTTCCTGCAGGTGGGCCATTGTTGGTTTGAATGTTCCCGGCTAGCGCAGGACATCATCGAGCATCGCGAGGCGTGCCCTTTCACCTCGACACTTGAAGCCAGACCCATCGGCATCCGAAACGTCAGTCTAGAAACCTTCATGTGCCTCGATGCAGCCGACGACAGGCGCTCATCTTGCCGGCGCTTGCAACCTTTGCCGTGTTCAAAGCGTCGAGCAGATTCGCGGGACGGTGTCTCCTCCTGGAATCGGTCGTCCATGTCGCCTTTGAGCATTTTTGCAAGGCTGGCGCCGAAGGGTACGGACCATTTGTACAGATATTGCATGTGCGCTGGGTTCGCTAAGCTATGCATGGGTGCTTTTCTTGTTTGTTTTCCCTCGCCCTCTTCTTCTCCGCCTCGCTCCATTTCCCCCCTCTTCTCTGGGGTGTTTGTTACTTCTGTGATGCCGCTATGCATCCAGCAGGTGGTGCGCGCGGCAGCGGATTTTGGCAAGTACGCTGCCCATTTCCCCTTCCTCCTTCTTGACCTTCTGATGTCGTTTACTGTTCTGCGAGATCAAAACAGCACCGGAATATGTGGATCACTTTAGGCTTGCGATGATGCGTTCACTGGTTGTTGCGCTGTTGAAAAAATGGGGGGGAAGAAGTGGAGGATATCCTGACCACCACTATCCCATTCATTGTCCCTGCTAGCCTTGATTTTTGCCAACGGCAATTGTCACAATTAGCCTTACTAGTTCCTATCTAGACACAGTAGCCCTGATTGTCACCAATGCTGGTTGTCACCACTCCACCCTACAAGTCCCTGTTGAATACACCCTAGCCTGTTGATGCCAGCGATTGTTGGCCTTCACGCGCCCCGGGTAGCCCCTGCTAAACTTGGGCAAGTACACGCATTGTTTTTATGTTGCAAGAGATGTGATTCACACACGGCGACGTCAAGGTACATTGGTCAGGTGTCTTGTCCCATCATGTGCTGCCATGCGTTCCCCCGCACCCCGCTGCTTCTCATGTTCGGGTGTTGCAGAACGTGCCCTTGGTCCAAGATTATCCCAGGATTTCGGAGGACGCCCCCACGGTCTCCAGAGAATCCCTTACGAGGCCTAGAGGGCCCCGCGGGCTCCAAAATGGAGCGAAAGGCTGGGGACGCCTTGGGCCAGGGGCACCTTTAACAACCCCCGACCTGTGGTCTATCTGCTTCTGGCTGGCTCGCTAATCGGGCAATGGAGGTGGCAGAGAAGTTATTTGGGCAGCTTGCGCCCGATGGGGACAAGAAGGCGCAGATATCTCTGTGCATGGGCGCCTTCCAAGACCTCATCAAGGAATGGGCGGAAGGGGAGGGAATGACGATCGGGGGAGGAGTCAGAGCCATCAGCGAATACGGTCGGACCGAGATACAAACAAGATCGACGTCGGTTCAGGGAGGGTAACTTGATGTCTCTCGTTCTTGTAAGCGTTTATTGTGCATCCTCGGGGAGGGTATCCTCGAATATTCCTTGGTTTGGCCTGCGGAGGGTCTCATGTTCTTGAAGGATGCGATTCTGTCCTAGGGCGGGCCGTACGTGGGCGAATATTCAGCATTTAGGCAGAAGTGTCGGGGGAAAGCCTGGAGGACGAGCGAGCAGCCATTGGGTGCTCAGTTCGCTCAGGAGGAGCACGGTCCTCTCGAGGAGCCAGGGGTGTAGAAAGTACAAAGAGAGGGTTGGAGAACGAGGACGAGTCGAGCAGACAGTAAGCGATCGTGCAGACAGGGAGCGAGCAGTCGATCATCAGGGAAGCCAAGACCGATGGTGCGTGCTCTTTCCCTCGTCCTCCTGCCGCCCCCTGCCGCTCCACCACCTATATCTGTCCTCCCGACCCCGTTCTTGACGCTTCCCCTCCTCTCCTGCGGCTTGCATGCCACGTGACCCTGCCAGCAAGGCACGGCTTACCAGGATCGGAGATGGCGGAATCGGTGGAGGGAGAAAACCGGGGACAGAGAGAGAGACAGACAGACAGAGAGAGAGAGAGAGGAGGGTGCGAGAGTTGACGGTTGGGCAGAAACCATGGCATCAGTCGAGCTACGTTGAAGAGGGCGATTGTCGCGAAGAGCAGGTGGAAGGGGGCCTACCGAGGGTGCAGATGCGTTGCACGGAGGAGTTTGCGAGGAAGATTGCAGACTGCTCGGAAAAGTCGAGACGGGGTGGAAGGCTACTGTTCCGAATGGGGAAAATACAGAAATCGTCGAGAAGGTCAAGGGCCTCATCGGAGAGGTCGCGGTTAGCATATGCAGATTCTTGCATGCAGCAGTTACCTGGCAGCTGATACAAATTGTAATTTCCTCTTTGAGCCCGTCCAGGTGGGATTCGTAATGCGCACTTGGGGACATGCGCACTGACTGGCCTTCCCAAACCTTTCACGTGGGAGGTCCTCGCAAGTTACTGACTCTTGAGAAGGACGGCGAACCCAGGGTATGGTGCTTCCGCTGCCAAAGTTGCCATTCCCTGCTGAGAGTGGTGTCTTTGCCTCAGCACAGACGGCACTATCAGCCCAGAATTGCTTCCGCCGTAGCGCAATCCACGTGCCCAGTTCAGTCTGAGCTTTCCTCCCCAGCGCCAGCCACACCCCCAACCCAAAATAGTGTCATCGCCTGGGTGCCGGCCCTGCCCCTGTCCTGAACAGTCGTCGCGCCCCAGAGCTTACCTTCCCAGAATTCCCAGCAGCACAGCCCACAAGTAGTAGCAACAACAGCAGCCAGTGAAGCAACAGTGGCACAAGTACGGGAAGCAGTGGCAGCACCAGTAGATGCAGTAGCAGCAGCAATAGCAGAGGTGGCGGCCTGCGTGAGCAGCATCAGCACCATGAGCAACAGCAATAGCGTCTTCATCGGCAATTGCAGCAGCAGGACACACAGGAGTAGCGGCAGGAGTGGAAGCAGCATCAGCTGTGATCGCAGGACCAGCAACACAAATGGTGACCAGCGTTGATAGTTTGACACCGCCACCGCAATTACATTTTGTCCTGCCTGTACTGGTGTGCACCTGGAAGTACTCTTGGCTCCGGTCTGGGGGGGAATAGACGTCTTCTTGCGCCACACGAGGGCCACGAATCAGCCGCCGAAACAAAAAGTAGTGATGCTGGGCCCGGCCGTTCCGCGCTGGAGAACGCGCGGATTCGGACGCTGGCCAATTCCGCACTGGTGGGCGCGAGAGTCCGCACGCCCCCCAAACAAGTCCAGATGGGTGCTTTCACGGGCGAAAACATATCCTAAGACGGAGCGATGGGAAGGCGAGAAGTTATTTTCACATGGATTTGGGGCTGTTCACGGCCCTACCTACACGCACCCTACGAACGCCCGTGAACAAACATGTATCCTAAGACGGAGCGATGAGCAGGCGAGACATGATTTTTCACCCCACCGCGGCACGCTCAGCACGCCACTCCAAAGCTTCTCCGCCGCCGACGGTGGCAGCTGGGCCTCGCACAAGGGCCCCGGGTCACCGGGGCACCGGGGCACCTGCGAATTCAAGGTGTCGAGGGCCAGCATTCCGAGAAAACATTCCCACACCCCGTAACCTCGGTTCACATGTAAAGATTGGGACTTGGGAGCGTGGGACTCTATTGCATAATATTTTGGACGAGAGACGGACGTGGGAGCAGGAGAGCATTCGGGCAGCGGGCAGGCACGGGCTACATCGGCGAAGCCGTCACATCTCAATCTGACTCGTTCATGGGCGCCGTGGCCTGGAGCCGTGTGAGCCGACGATTTGGATGGCTGCCAAGCTGGCCGCATTCCACGGGTTGCTCGAGCGGATACTCTGGAGGATAAGTCGTAGATCATGTTTGGCTTCTCGTCCCAGTCGTTTCACTTCTGGCAGTAGTTTGGCGTTGTGAACTTTCACGGAGTGCGGCTTGCTGTGTCGTGCCATGCTCTTACTCTGTGTCCACCGGCCTCTCCTCTGGATCTCGTCGATGGACCGCCTTTTGTGCAGGATGTCGTGACTCGGTCCACTACCTCGCAGCATGTGCACTGGTCCCATCCAACTGATTTGCTTCTCTGACCATATCTGTCGCCATACTGTGCCCGCCTTTGCTGCGGTGGTGTTCAACACGAGCGCGCTTTTCAGGACAGACCGCGCGCGCTGCGCCAGCACCGCTGCAATCCCCAGGTCGTCAATGGCCACGCCCTGCTCCTGACCCCTCGTTACACTCTCTCCTCGATGTCGTCGTCCCAGCAGGATCGCCACCTTGATCGATCTGGGGTCCTCTGGGTCTCTGTGGCTCACGTGGGCGTCCTCGCTCCTCAGCTACAGCCAGTCTTGTTCTCGCAGGTAGCAGTCGTGAGCGAGCAGACAAGCCATCCCTTCATCAACGCGACCTCGCGGAACGGCTTCGCGTGCTACGAAATAGATAGCCTCAACGGAGGCGGGCCCCCTTTCCCACATATCTGGGTATTTCTCCCAACTGTGTAGAACTCTCAGTGCGATGGGCATCTCGGACCTCCATTCGGGGAAGATGTGCATCAGGCCGTGATACTGTTTGATGCCTCAATTCAAGGGTGCCCGCTTCACAAACCACTGGTTGTCCGGCTCGGCGGCCACCGTGAGATCTCGCTCTCCTGGGCTTGAGAAAGGTAGATGCTTTAGGTACACGTCGCGCAAAGAGGGCTCCACTTCTTTGATGTACTCGCTGTTCGTGTCGTCCTGCACGGCGTGGACAAGCAGCCTGAAGGGGCGCTCCAGCTTGTCGCCGCCCAGGGAGTTCCTTGCGATGGGCTTCTCAGCGGCGGCGTTCTCGACAGCCATCGGGCCCTTCTTCTTCATGGGCACGAAAGGTCGCCTACGCACGACAGCTTGGGTCTTTGCGATTTCCGTCTCGTAAGAGCCCTTTCTTTTCGACGCGAGCACATCTACAGCTACCATGGCTAAGCTCACTCCTGAAGGTAGGTCCATGTCCTCGGAATCGCGGTCTCATCGTGCCTCTCGTTCGAGTCGTCCGCTGAGGTCGCCTGTCTGGCCGCGCTTACCCTGGCGGTGCCGCTGCAGGTCGTCGTGGAGACCAGCCGGCTCAGAGATGCAAGTCTTGGGCGTAGTCGTCGTGCATGCCCCTGATTTCCATTTGGTCGCCCAACAGCTTGCGGAACGGTTGTTATTATTCTCTCCTTGTTCGCTCCTTGCCGTCGTTCGCCGTAGCTGTTTAGGTACACGTACAAGGATCGTGGTTTATGGGCACCGCGGGCCCATTGGAGCGAGAGTTGAAAGGTTGCGGACTGTCGTCGGTGTCGTCGCCGTCCGTCCTCCTCTCTTCCCTTGTTCTCTTGAGTACATTTACTCACAGCTTAACGGACTATGAAAATCATGTCAGAGACACCTATCCTGAGCGAGGAGACCAATGTATTAGCTTCATCCTCACACCCCACTCTTGCCAGAAACAGCGCTCCTCTTGCGAATGATTGGCTCTCAGCCGAGAGCTCGATTGTCGCATATGATATGCAAATGACCGCAGGTAATGATCGGATAATTTTTCCTTCGGGGATTGCACGAGATCGTTCTATCATCCCGACAAATGACGTAATGGGTCATATTCCCCCAAGCGCTCCCGTCATTTCTCTGCTTGACGACCCTTTTTGTCCCGACGGAAAACAGCGACACAGCATTGGTCCAACCAGTGGACGAGGGGAATAATATCCATCATGAGCTCGTCAGCCGAGCTTGTTCTCGAGCAGACGAGCCTGAGAAAGCTCCGTGGTCCACTCCAGCGAACGTGGTCGATCGCACCTCCGCTGCCACCGAGAGGCCGGTCACCTGAAGCCTCCCTGCAAGAGCGATCGCCACCCATCGGCGTTCTCCCGCCGTATTCGTGAACCTCGTCGCCCGCAGCATGATGAGGCCCTTCTTGTCCTCGGACCATGGACGATGATAGGCTCTGCACCATCGCTGCGGGGGCATGGACGTATGGGGTTCCACCTCCTGCTCCTCGTCGGGCTCGACGCACACCCCGTCGCCGGCGGCGATGGGAGACAGCTCGTCCCAGTAATACGCCTCGAAGTGGTGGGCGGCGCAATCCACCCAGCTGTCCACCGCCTCTTCGCGCACCAGCGAGGTCCCCAGCGCGCACACGGCGAACAACAAGAGCTTCGTTGCTGAGATGGCCTCCCGCTGGGACGGCTCGCTCTGGCAGGGGAAAAGGCTTGCTTTCGTCGAAACTTGAGCCCACGTGAAATGGACGATCTCTCGCAGCTCGGATCACACTTTGGGCTCTCCCACCCCCCTCCGTCCAACCGGGGCCCAAGGGGGGGGGAAGCTAGGCCAAAAGCAGAGCGTAAAGTTCGGCATCAGAAATTTGACGCTGGATTTGGGCTGCTCATGGTCCTATCTACACGCACTTTAAGAAAACCTTTTTAACTTACATACATCCGTATCCACGGCTTCGCGGGCTGGGCCTCTGGGCCGCGACCCCGCGGATACGGGGCGTTTTGTTCGCGGATGCCCCGCGTGGAAGGTATCCGTGCGACCGCGCATCCGCAGATCGCGCCCCGGAATGCAGACCGCGAGGGCGCGGATACGGGTATGCGCGTCGCAGTGATGTGTACCAGGTCTCCCCCAGGGGCGTGAAGAGTGTCGCGATTCGCGCGGCACGGCCTCGGCAGGAAAGCGGCCGTTTTCTCCAAGGGTGGCCCCGCGGGGGCGCGGAGATAACCGCGCGCTGCGCATCGCGTGGCGGGCTTCGCGGAGTTAAATGACATGGGTAAGTACGATCGGACCGAGGTATGAGATCGAGGTCGGTTCGGGGAGGGCACCCTATTGTTCGTCGTGTGTGTTGGATGTGTTTGTGCATGATGGGGGAACGTACCCTCGGGTGATATCGTGGTTTGGGGTATTTTGGCCGGCGGAGGGTCTCATATTCGTGAAGGATATTATTATGTCTTTGGTCTGGATATGCACCTGGGGAGGTCGCACCGCAGGTCATCCCTTCTTGTGATTGGGGTTCACAAGGTCTCGCTGGTGTGTGAGAGTCCGCGCGCCCCCGTCTTAAAAAATCTGGTTCGGAAGGTTCTCGCTGTTCCTTAGGTCCTTACATGGCTTCTCATTCGGCGGTCCTGGTGCACCCAGGATCTTTAGGGGCCCCGCAAAAAGCTTCGTCCCATACTCAGCTTTCCTTATGTTTGCAGTCTTGGGCCCGTTTGGGCCGTCCGGGGCTCTTACAGACGACCTCTTGCGGCCGTCGGAGGCTCTCGCGGAGCCATGTTCAGAGGGATCCAGGAAGAGCTAAAAGCTGCTTGAGTTCCTTAGGTTTTCGATTGGCTCGGCCAGTCTGGGATTACTCTGCGGACCATCTTGTGAGCTATCGGGGTTTCCTTCGATACGCACGTGTTGAAACACAACCCGTGCCTCACGCACGTGTCGACCCACGTTTTGGCGAACGCATCGCGCCAGACCCACGTTTCCAATCCGCGTGTTGAGCATCGAAGAAGTGGGTGAAGATGAGCCAGTCTATTTCGAAGCAGGCCCACCAGGACATGCCTCAGCACTCTTTCGGTCGGAGGCGCTCATTGGGGTCCAGCGCCAATATAGCAAGAGCCAACTCGCAAGATGCCCTCATCACTGTCGCACGTTCGTGTTGAGCTCCGCATCAACACGCTACGGGCTGCGTGCTGCGTGTCGGGGGGCTAAAAAAAAGGTCGTGCCATTTGGCGTCTCGGGCGGTCCTTCGGGCTCTCTTTGGCCGCGTGGGGGCTCCTCCGGGCGCCCTCTCGGGGCCCCTCGGCGTGCAGCTATGGGTCAGCGCGGGAGGACGGCGAGCCAGCGGGGCGGCTTAAGGGTGAGGACGGGTGGGTGAGGAGAGGGGGGGAGGGGGAGGAGGAGGCGCCAGACGACTGTACCACTGCGACGAGGAAGAGGAGGACGGTGAGGACGTCGCCTGTGATTATCGTGGTTAGGGTGGTGATGGCATTGAGGAGTAGCGACGATGGCGATGACGAAGACGGTGACGAAGACGAGGATGGCGGTGAAAGAGAGAGGAGGGCAGAGGGCAAACAGGAGGTCGGGCACGGGAGGTATGGTGGCAATTTTGAAGCCATGTGCCATGAGTTGGGGGATAGTTTGCCAGCCAGACAATTGGCAAATGGTTGACAGTCGGACCGAGGACCGAGGTAACAGATCGAAGTCGATTCGGGGAGTGTACCGTGCTGTTACTCGTATTTGGTGGATGTTCTTGTGCATCCTGAGGGAGAGCACCCTCGAATGCTCTTCATTTTGGCCGGCGGAGGGTCTCACGTCATTGAAGGATGTTTTTATGTTCTAGGTCCAATTGTAGCCAGCCCATGTGTCAGTCTGCCACGTGGTATGCAAGTGAATATCCGAAGCAGGAAAGTAGTTTGGTCAGCTGGTCGTTGTTTGTTTGGATGTTCAGTTGGTTCGCTAAGCATTTGGTTGGTTGATGTTGTTGGGGCTACTGGTAGTTTGGGAAGGTGGTAGTCTGTTGCTCACGTCGTTCTAGCAGTGGGAAAATACCTAGTCACGGGAATCTGGCCATCACCCTCTGACGCGCCTGGATAGAGATTGTTGGCGCCCGATGGGTTGACGATCCGTATTGGTGTTGCAGCAGGTATCTTGTGGTCTTCATCCGATCACGCAGGGAGTGCCTCAGGACGGTTTCGGAACTCTTCACGGTTCTTATGAAACAACCTACGGCATTTCATAATGCATCAGGAGCTCCTCTCGACAGCCTTTCGGTTGTGTCGTAGTTTTCGGAGGAGGACTCCAGACCTCGCGAGCACGTGCTTATGCTGAGATTCTTCGGGATGCCTGGGGAACCCGTGGGACTCTTCAGGGCCCTCAGTGGGCCCTGAAAGTCCCACGGGGTCCTCAGTCCTTTGAAGTTCTCAGGGCATCCTTCGGATTTCCGAAGACACCTGTCGGAATCATACGAGAAACGTGCGCCAGATGTGTCAGTTGACCCAGACGCTGCACCCTCGGGCGCCATACGCGCCAGGGCCCCGAAGGCCCCGCACCAAAAGCTCGTCGCATCTGTTGTTATGTTTCTGAAATTGATCGGAACCGGGCCTATCCCAGTCCCAATTGATTTCTTCGATGTCAAATATGTGGCGAGCCGACCCAAGCCCCCCTCATATGAATTTCGTTATGTCCGTTTGACCGAATTGGGTTTTCCTCGGAAGCGAGCCGGCCCCAGGGTGTTCAGTTCCAGGATGTGCAGTTATATATGTTCAGTTGTGTTACCAGTCACAGCTACGCTGCTGCACATGGCGGTATGAGCGTAACAGTAAAATTCCTCACATGGCCGATTGTCTCTGCATAGGCATACAATGTGATATGTACCCCCCCACTTTACACCGAGATTTCATATCTGCCCTGTGTCTTACACAGAGCTAGGAGGCCCCGACCCCTCGCAGATGTCTCATGCTCCATAAATTATCTAGGAAGAAACATCAGAAGCGGGCTTGCCCAAGCTCCCCATAGATGTGTTCGATGCTCCATACGGTGTTCAGCAGCCGGATGCACCAAATCCTTACCCTTTATTCTTTACCACTTGCCCCCTACCACATGATCAGATGACTCTGGGCCCCGTAGCAACAGTAGTAGCATGAGCAGTGCAGGTGTGATATTTGTGGTATTTACCGAAGGCGGGAGCACCTGAAGTGCCGTTGTCATGGGGGGGACCGCGTGTTGTGAACAGACTCGCGGACTACACATACTGGCGCACGACCAGTAGTAGCAGTAGCAGTAGTAGTTGTAGTAGTAGTCGTAGTGGTAGTAGTAGTAGTAGTAGTAGTAGTAGTAGTAGTAGTAGTAGTAGTAGTAGTAGTAGTAGTAGTAGTAGTTATAGTAGTAGTAGTAGTAGTAGTAGTAGTAGTAGTAGTAGTAGTAGTAGTAGTAGTAGTAGTAGTAGTAGTAGTAGTAGTAGTAGTAGTAGTAGTAGTAGTAGTAGTAGTAGTAGTAGTAGTAGTAGTAGTAGTAGTAGTAGTAGTAGTAGTAGTAGTAGTAGTAGTAGTAGTAGTAGTAGTAGTAGTAGTAGTAGTAGTAGTAGTAGTAGTAGTAGTAGTAGTAGTAGTAGTAGCAGTAGTCGTAGCAGTAGCAGTAGCAGTCGTAGTAGAGGCAGTAGTAGTAGCAGTAGTAGTTGTAGTAGTAGTCGTAGTAGTAGTAGTAGTAGTAGTAGTAATAGTAGTAGTAGTAGTAGTAGTAGTAGTAGTAGTAGTAGTAGTAGCAGTAGTAGTCGTAGCAGTAGCAGTAGTAGTAATAGTAGTAGTAGTAGTAGTAGTCGTCGTCGTCGTCGTAGTAGTAGTAGTAGTAGTCGTAGTCGTAGTCGTAGTCGTAGTCGTAGTAGTACTAGTAGTAGTAGTCAGTAGTAGTCGTAGCAGTCGTAGTAGCCGTAGTAGTAGTAGTAGTAGTAGTAGTAGTAGTAGTAGTAGTAGTAGCAGTAGTAGTGGTAGTAGTAGTAGTAGTAGCAGTAGTAGTAGTAGCAGTGATAGTACAGGCAGTAGTAGTAGCAGTAGCAGTAGCAGTAGCAGTAGCAGTGGTAGTAGTGTCTGGCAAGGGCAGCAGAAGCTGTAGCAACATCACAGAACCGGTACAATGCAGGTCTTGGTCAAGGCTCCCCTGAGGACTCAAGCACCTGGGTGCCGTTCATGGCTTATGTCCATCTTGCCGAATTGACAACACCGCTGGCGAATCACGAAAGGGCTGCAAGCTAATTCGTAATATCTGTATATATATATATACATACGCGTCTGGCTGCCAATGCTGTCTTGAACATAGTTGAATACCCCTGAAGCCGACGTGCCGCCCAGCTTTCGGAGCCGAAAGCAAGCTGATTCGCAAAGGTACGGGCGTACTTTTCAAGGTTGGACATTGCAACGGCTTTGGCCCAGTCTTCTCTGCGCCGTGCCCTCGCGCCCAGACGCCCTTCGGCTTGTGTCGATCTTGGGAGCAGATACCGCGCGTTTTCGACAGGTGAATGACGTGTTGAAAGAAGACAAGAGTGCCAAGCACGCCTTCGCGATGCAGATTAGCAAGCACCCCTGGTTCCTCAACGTGGGGCACGAGGTGCGATACCGGCCCAGCGCCAACCTTATAGAGATCTCAAGGGCTCCGGGCTCAGAGTCTACAGATCGCCCTTCGCCGAGCACAGAGTTCCACTCCTCAACAAGTGGCAAAGTTGAGGAAGGCCATCGGAGCAGCCCTGGTCTTTTGCGACCTGGCGCTGGATCACTGAGTTCAATCGTTCGGTCTCCCTCTCATCGTCGTCGTCATCCTCATCGTCATCGGCATACTCGTCAACCTCATCATTACTATCGTCATTAACAATGTCATTATCGCCACCATCATGAACATCACCATCACCATAAACATCATCATCATCAACAATATCAACACCATCAGCATCAGCATCATTAACATCTTATGTTCACCATCGCGGCGAAGTCCATACGGCCAGGTTCGTTCATTCGATCACCCTCTCATCGTCATTATCCTCGTCCTTTTCGGCATCATCATCATAATCATCACCAGCATCATCATCGCAATCGTTCCCTTGATTATGACGAGGCCATCTGGCCAGGTTTGTCCGTTCGATCGCCCTTTCAGCGCCGCCGTCATCCGCATCATGCTGGCTGGGCGCATCCGTTCGCTTTGATCTTCGTCCCCACCCTTCTTCTAACCAGCATCATCATCGGACGATGGTGCGCCAACGCTGAACTTACCCCGGTTCCGCAATATGGTCTGGATTCACAAAGAGTTCTTGAAGAAATGACATCCACTTCTGGCGTATGCTGTACACTGTGGGAGACCCGGCCTCGTGCGATTACTACCGGCCAATCAGTTTGTTGTTCATCGGGTACAAGGTGTTTGCCATGACATTGTTGCGTTGTCTAAAGAACGCGCGCGCCGAGTAAACAAGACCTGGAAACCGAACTTGGCTTCACAACCAGACGGAGAACGACAGACGCCGTGTTTGCGGCATGGTGCTTGGGCCACTCGAGATGGGCGGATAATGCATTTCGCTTTAGACTGGGCAGACTTGAGTTCAGTTTCGCCAGACGCACTCGCGGTGTCCGTGGGCAGGTTTGATTGCCCCGAACAGGTCGTGCAGATGATCTTACATCAGGGAATGTACAAGGACCGTACTTTCGTGGTTGCAAACGTCGGCCGCACATCGTCCTCGCATGTGCAAGCTGACGGCATCGGCCAGGGGTGCGGGGCGTTGCCACCAAGTCTCTTCACCATTGTCATGACGATGATGTTAACAAACGCTTATCTTGACGTGCAGAGCAACCTTGACAACAAACCGCAAGAAATGTTCGCGTGAGAGCTCGTATACGCGGACGGCGCGCCGTTCATCGGCAGTGATCCCGAGTTGATGAAGCCATGAGCTGATGCGCTGCGTGGAAGCACGTGGTATGCATGATGGCTTACAGATCAGTTAGGAGAAGGTTGAATTAATGGGCGCGGGGACGAATGCTCCAAATCACCGTGATGTCGTGAAGACTTGGAGAGCACATCGTTTCTCACATATCTCTGTATTTTGCTGCCGGCAGACGGCACGAGTGGATCCGAGCCAGGCTGGAGGTTTGATGCAGTGACGTGCGATGTTAAGACGTTGCGTACGGTTCTGTCCAAATCAAATACCCCAAGGAACAACAAATCTGATGTTCAACGCTCGCGCGGTATCCAGGCTCACATATGTATGGCTTCCTGCTTTTTTGAGCACAGCTGAGGGCGACGCATCGACAGATGGTCGAGTCACATCTGCGTACATCAGCCGCGTCTCCAATACAGCGGTGCTGCGGAGGTCTGGAGGGAAAGAAGGGGAACGTGCGTGTGCCTCGCTACAGGACAGGTGTTCTCCACTGCGCAACTGGCCCAGAAACCAGAATCGGACCCGGTTGCTGCGCTCGGAGCTTGCACGGGGAATCATGGCGTTTCGCAAACCGGCCGTCCGAGGACATCGCGTCTGTCCAAGAGAGACATGGGGTCATTGTGTCTTAAACAGGTAACTCCCCAATCAGTGCTTGCATTGAAGGGGTCCAGCGGAGACTGAAAAATTTGGCGCAAGTTCCCGGCCGATTTCAGTGGGCGGCCAGGTTCCCAGGTTCCCGGTTCCGGGTTCCATGGTTCCTGGTTATTGGTTATAAGGCCGACTTCGGTGGGCGGCAGGGTTCCTGGGTTTCCGGGTTCTCGGATTCTTGGTCGATCTTTTCATCGATGTGTTTATCGGTCCCACGATCGAATTCATTGTCGACCTCATGATCGATCCCTTCGTCCATCTTACCAAATATATAGCATTATCAATGTCATGATCGTTATGATTACCGATTTCACGATCCATACCTTTATGGATCTCACGATGGATCTCATTCAATCGGCCTCACTACCGGTGTCATGATCGATCTCACGATCGACCCTTTTACCGACCTCGCAGTCGATCTTGCTATCTATCGCGCGATCGATCTCCCTATTGATAGTGCGGTCGATTGTGAATGGTCGATCGGTGGTGCGACTATCCAGATGCCTTGCGGCAAATACCACCGCCGCGCCGGCAGAGGCATCTGGGCGCCGGCTGGTCGAATGGTGATGACAACGAAGACCCAATGCCGACGATGATGATGGTCAAGATGATGAGAATGATCATTTTAACGATGATTGGGTTCGATGATGATGTTGCTCATGATACGATGCGAATGACAATGGTCATTGGCAAGACGAGGCGTTAGAAAAACTCCGTCAGACCCGGCACCTCTCGACTTCGTTTCTGGGAGCTCATTCGGCCCGTCTCGGGGTTGTCCTGGGCTTCCGTGGAGCAGTCTTGAGACTCAAGAGGTCCGTCTTGGGGCCCTTTTCGCCGTCTGCTCGGTCTCTTCGGGCAGTCGCGCCGCCGTCCTGAGACCGTATTGGGCCTTCGACAGGCCCTCTCAGGTCGTCTGTTTTGGAGGCTTCTTGGGCCGTCTCGACCGTTGTACGCCCGAAAAGGCGACAAGGAATCCGAATTTAGGGCGCATCTTCGGGCCCTACGGCGAAACTGCGGCCGCGCATGGTGCCTGTCAAACGTTCAAAAAAAAAACACCTGTTGGGTTTTTCTCTGGTGCAATTGTCTGGAAGTTGTTGGTTCCCGCGGTTTCCTGAGGGCAGCGCAGTGCGCGACCTTGGAAGTGGCAGTGGCGGTTTGGAGCAGTTGCTGAAGGCATCTTGCGACAGCCTGTTGCTTTCCTTGCTCACACGCCGTCTGGTGCAAGGCACGCTCGCTCGCTCGCTCGCTCGCATCCTCATCACCATCGTCAGCATTATCGCTCGTGTTTCTCATCATCATCATCATCATCATCATCATCATCATCATCATCAGCATCATCATCGTCCCCGTCATCGCTCATGTTTTTCATCATCATGACGGAGTCCACTTGGCTGGCCTCGGGCCCGCCCGCCGCTCCCTCTTGCAGGTGGCCGCCCTCGGGTTGCGCGCTCGCGCTGACCGCTCGCGTTTCGCTTGTCTGCTCCTCCTCCTCCTGCTGCTACCGTCCCTTTTCCTACTGTTGCCGCTCCTCTTCCTGCTAAGCGAGGACACAGGTAATTTGGACATGGAAACTTGGATTTGGCAGTTTTCTCGGGCACGCCAATGTTATGGTCAATCGAACTCCCCAAACAGTGGTTGCGCTTAGGGGTCCTCAGTTGTCTTCTAAGGAACTGGGCCTGCGTGGCAGTCTGGCGGCTCCGTAGTCGCCGTCACCGCCCCGTCGCCGCCCCGTCGCTGCCTCGTAGCCGCCCGTCGTCTGGGCCTGCATGGCGGTCTTTCGGCTCCGTAGTCGCCCTCACCGCCCCGTCGCAGCCTCGTCGCCGTCCGTCGTCTGGGTGTTGTTGGTGGGCGGCTCCGGCCGTCGCCGCCTCGTCGCCGCCCTGTCGCTGCCTCGTCGCCGCACGGCGTGTGGACTTTTGTTGCGTGGCATTGTTTCGCATTCCCACGTTGTGCTTTGCATTGCTTTGCATTGCCTTGCATAATTTTGCATCGGCTTGCACTGCCTGCAGTGCATTGCATTGCATTTCAATCGCACCGCTTTGACATTGCATTACATTGCATTGCTTGAAATTGCTGTCTTACGTGCATTGCAACGTCGTCCGTACATATACATACATCTACACATATGTACATATATATACGTATCAAATGTATGTGTATATACGCAAACATTCCTGACACAGTGCTTGCAACGAGGGTTTTTTACAGATGTGTGATGCAAAACTGTGCCGGCGTGGCGGTGTGGCGGCTCCGTGGTCACCGTCGCCTCCCCGTCGCCGCCTCTTCGCCGCCGGTCGTTTGGGCCTGAGTGGCTGTCGGGCGGCTTCGTGGTCGCCGTCGCCGCCCCGTCGCCGCCACGTCGCTGCTCGTCGTCTGGGCGTGGTTGGCGGTCTGGTGGCTTCATGGTTGCCGTCGCCAGCTTGTCGCAGCCTATCTTGCATAACTTAGATACGGTCCGCATAAATTGCACCGCATACGTTTCACCATATAGATTCTCTGTTCTAAAAGAGCATTAGGATCTACACCCCCCCAATTGAACCGCCACTCATTCCGTACTGTACTTTACATAGGATCCCACCCCAATAGCTGACCCACGTCACTTTTATAATCAGGCGTTCGGGGTCTGATTCAGTTGAATTAGACAACAAGGATCGCTTGCATGATAGGTGCCTATACGACCACCCTGCGGCTGATAAGGAGGTTGGGGGGGAGAGGGGCTAGCAATGGGCAACAGTGGTGATTGTTGCGTTGCCGCTCGCTCTTGGGAGCCTTGGTGTCCAGTTTTTCACTATCGATCCCACTATCGATCTCGCTCGATCGATCTCACTAGCGATCTCACTCGATCGATTGCACTGTCGATATCACTCTGGATATCGCTATCGATCCCACGAATGATCTCCCGATCGATATCACTCGATGTCACAATCGATATCACTATCCATCTCACTATCGATCTCACGATCGATCTCACGATCGATATCACTATCGGTCTCAGTATCGATCTCACTATCGATCTCACAATCGATTTCGTCATCGGTCTCACTATCGTTTTCGCACCAGCGGGTCACCGGCACACTGGCGGGACACCGCGGGCCACCGCTTGCCGGAGGGAGAATCATTTGGTCCGGTTGGGGCCCAGCCACAAGCGGGACACCGGCGGGACACCAGCGGGCCACCGCGGGCCACCGCTTGCCGGAGGGAGAATCATTTGGTCCGGCCGCGCCTCAGCCACAGGAGAGTTTCCTCTCGCCCGCCCACGCAGCTTCGCCTCGCCCGCACGCACGGCACGCACGAACACGAAACCGAAACCGATTTCCTGGTGGGGGGCTCTCCGTTCCACTTCGATCTCACCCCCCAACCTCCGACAACAAAACCATTTTTTTAACTGATGACCGGCTAAGCTCATTTATAATCATGTATGGTATTGTATACGTAAAGCCATACGTTCGAACTATGAGTGGCATATGCATGTATGCCCGATGTTATGATGGTGTTTTTTTGATTTGCTGCACGTATTCTGCATGTGACAACGAAGCGTTGGAAAGGGATTCCAATGTTCAGCGGCCGATGGATAGGGATTCCAGGGTCCAGCGGCCGATGCACGGCTTCAGCCTGCCCCCTTCGGCAGGCTAAGGAACGGGCAAGAGCCTGGCCCCCCCTAGAAACGCGCCAGGGTCTGGCCTTCAAGGGGATTTCGTGGCTCCCCTTCCCTCTTGACCCCGCCCTCGTTCGAGCTCGTCTTCAGGGGCAGGCAGCAGAAAACGACATATGTTGTTGGGCATCCGTGGCAAATCAGGCTGTATCAGAAAGGTAGCAGTCAATGCCACGAGCAGCGTTGTTTGAACATGCTGTCGCAGTTCAACTCGCACAAGAAGGGCAGTGAAACGTTTCACCATACTGTTTTTTGAACGTGCTTCCGAAAACGAGCGCTCATAGACATCTTCCACGCGCGCCCTGTCGTCCCCATCTGGAACTATTCATCGTAGTTTTGCACGAAGGGAGGGTTGAGAACCGTAGCCATTAGTGCCGCGCGGTGTATGGTGTGCACTTGTCGTGCAAGATTCCATGCGAGGACCCTTCTGCGTGGAGCATGCTGCCGCGCTCTGTGGCATTCCAGCCCATACGATATTGTCGCAGCTCGGAACCTCCTGCAATATTCATCTGACACGAACGTGTGTTCATGGTCGAGGACGTCGTAAAGTCCAACCAATGTTTCCAACACATGTTTATCGCAGTGGTCAGCTCCACTGATTCTGAAACGAGAAACCTTCTGCAGATCTGGTGGGAGGCTGGTACCGCACAGCGCATGTTGGCCGCTTCGAAGTATTGGCCATGGATGCCCCCACCAACATTCATTTGCTTATTTAGGTTTCCGCGTGGCTGGAAGGCGATTGCTTCCACGCCGCTCGTCGCAATAATATTCAGCCAGAAATCAACGTACGCGGTCCGAGCGGGTCTGAATATTACCACCGAGCGCAGCCAATTGCAGAAAGGAAGGACAGCGCACCACCAATGACAAGGGACGCCACCCCCTTGACGTCCAGCACACGTATGATGTGCAAGAAAAGAACCAGCGACAACAGAAGTAGCGAGACCGAGCTAGCGGGTGCAAGTGTTATTCCAGCCTCGCGGAGTAGCACTGGAAGGGCATTCGTTCTCTGTGCCTCCACGCAAATCCTCCCCGAATGCCAGTAAATGGTCCAGTGGTGCGACTGCACATGCACTCCGAGCACGGTTCATCACTTCAGTAGTGGTTGAGTCCGTACTCTTCGCACCTCGCTTGCTCGTCGGCCTTCGCCATCAGCAAGACCGCATTCCAACGACCGCCGCGCGCGCCGCCGGCGACGTCCGCGCCGCCCACGACGCCCGTCGCAAGCGAGCCCACGTCGGCCAGGATAGCGCCGCATATTACAACATGACAACCAGCGCTCGTTTTAACACGTGTGGCGCATGGAAATGGAGCAATATTCCCTTCGCCCTTCTGCAGAAGAGACGCAACATATATGCTCACGAAACTGTTTTTGTTCGAGCACGGCGCAGCATCCGCGTGGATCGCGCACGGGAGAGTAGCCCCTAGATCGCCCGCGCTCGCACCTCTCAAGATAGGACACGCAGCGCTCCATTTTCGCGTCGCTGGCAAGGCTAAGAAGGAAGACCAACATTCACGTAGCCGTTGCTTGTCTGTTCCAAATATCAATTTGAAACCCTGAGGGCGTTCGCTGCGAAGACATCGAGGCCGCGTCGAAGGCAGCGCCACTCGACTGAAGAGCCTTCCGCCGACAGGGGTCAACGGCCGAGGTGCCCCACGAGACTCCGGCTAATTCGCCCAACCTGCTCGGGCATTTTGCGCAGATCCGATCGCAGCGAGGCGCGCGACATCACGGGGCGGTCGCGCGCGCCCCCCTCTGCCACGCGCCGCGCGCCGCTGCAGTTCCGACGCGCCGACCGCGCCGTCGCCCCAATCAAGAAGCAGCCCAGCTGCCGAACGACGCATGCCTCGGCCAGTTGGGGAAGCATCAGGCTCCAACGCCAGTCTTTGACGCCGGCCTCCAGCGCGTCGGCGTTTGCCGCCCTCCAACGGCGCCCGCAAGGGCGCCGGCATCTGCTCCCATCGCGGTCGCTCGAGGATGACGAACTGGTGGCCAGCGCGAGTGCGCGCGACAAACTCTGGCCAGAACGACTACTGGCTGAAAGCACACCATTCCCGAATTTGACAATGCCCTCGCGAGCTCGTTGAGATGGGCGGCGCTAGAAGGGGCGCTTTGACATCAAAGAATAACGATTGCACCGCGCCCCCCTCATCTCTCGCAGTTTATCTTGTAGTTGCCGATGCATTCCCAGCGCTGTTCCTGCAGCGCCTGCGGCGGCGCCTTCCCGGGGTAAAATTCGGGAAATTGGTGGTTCTGGCATTCCAGTTGCTGCCTTTCTTTTTCTGACCTCTGCCCCTGGCCCCTGCGCCCGTCTGCGTCGCCGCCCCCGCGGGGGGGCGCGGGTGCATCTCGCCCCTGGGCGGGCCTCTTGTCCTTTCGCACTTAAGGGGGGGGGGGGGGGGGGGGGGGGGCGAGATGCGACGGCGCCTAGAAGAGTCAGGGCGATGGGCCAGCAAGCTCGACGGGCCCTAGTTTTTCGCCAGTTTCAGACAACGCCGCCAGGGAAAACAGAAGACCCCAAAACAGCCAGGACGGAGGCCACCGATGGCCCGCGCGGCCCCGGGACCACGACCCACGGCAAACTGCTTAGGGCCCTGATCGAGACGGCTCGCGCTGCCTAACTCGCTCGATCCAGGCTGCCAACAACGGCCCGACGCAGCATCGATGTGTCTTGCGTTTGCTTCGGTAGCAGCAGCGCCGCGTCGTCGCGGGCCCCCGCGCGGGGCGCCAAGGCGAAAACAGCGCGCGCCCGTCGCGCTGCGAACCCCCCGCTGAACTCGAATCGGCCGTGGAATGCCACGACCCTGCGGGCAAGGCCAAGAGATTGGACCGCGCCAGACGGCCGCGGCCATCGGTCGCCCGAGCGAGTCAGCAGCCGAAATTCAAAGCGATGGGGGGGGGGGGGGGGGGGGGGGGGCGCATCCCAACAGGCGCCGCCCTGTCCTCGCACCCCTGGGGGGGAAGAGCGGGACGATCAGGAGTGGGGCGAGGGTGGCGACGGCGAAGATGGCGAATGGCACGACGCAAACGCGGCTACGTCAGTCGAGCGACTGCTCGGTCGCGGCCGCGGAGGAGCGCCCCCCCCCCCCCCCCCCCGCGGCGAAGCGACGGCGGCCCCAAGGGCCCAGCCAGGCAACGCAGGCCCAGCCCGCCGACACCTTCGGAGCGCCAGACGCGTCGCCAGCATCCCGAATGTCAAGAAGGGGGAGAGAACGTCCCAAACACGCGCATGGCATGCCACCCCCCCGCCCTTTTTTTCGGGGTGTCGAAAACACCCCGCGCTCCTAGGGCGCGTCGCCGTTGTCCTCCTCATCGCATTCCTCTACCTCGTCCTCTTATTCCGCCGCCCCCCCCCCCCCCCCCCCCCCCCCCCCTCGCACCCGCGCCCGCGACGGGGGGCGGCCCGCGATGGGCCGCTCGGAAGTTCTGAAGCCACAACGGCAGATCTGTCTCTGATCTGAGTCAGATCTGATTCCGATCTGACTTCTTGGACATCGTTGGCACACGCCCCCCGCCCCCAACAAATATCAGAGCAGCATCGGGCCCCCCTTCTTCGAATGCCCGCTATCGGCTCTACGCCGACGGCTCAAATATCAAACCGAGACTTAGGCGAGGCGCCCTTCTTGGCGGCCTCCTGGACATTGCCCTCGACGCCCTGGCAGAGCGCGGCCGCCTCCTCAATCTGGGCCCCGGCGAGCGCGCTAGTTGCCAAGTGAGAGCGCCCCGTGGCCCGAACCTTCGCATCGAAGCTCTCGCAATAGACCTCGAGCATATCTGCGTCCTTCTCGATTTTGCCCCCTGCCGCATTCCCGCTGCACTGGCCGCGGGAGAGCGCCGCCCCCGCGTCGCGACGGCAGCGATCCCGCGCCGAGATCGCCTTCCTCAAGTGCGAGCGGGCGCCCTTGACGCGGGGGCCCACGCTGGCAGGCTGGGCGGGCGGGGCGGCCGAGGTCGACGCCGGGGCAGCCGGCGGGCCCGCCGGCGCGCGCTCGGGTTTGAACTTCTTCGCGCAGCCCTCGCGCGAAGATGGATCGTCGCGCCTGGCGCCCGCGCTCTCGGCGGCAGTGGTCGCCCCGGCAGGAGTCTCGGAGCCCTCCGCGACCCGCTTCGCCCGCGGGTCGCGCGGCCACGGCGCTGACGAACCAGGGGTGATCAACGAACTGGGGCGCGAAGCTGACAATGGCGGAGCCGCTCTCAGTGCCCTTGAGAGTTTAACCTCGCTATTCTTTGTCAGCGCCTCCTTTCACGAAATCCAGCCAGTCTCGCAGCTGTTTTCCTTTGATGTTCTCGATCGTCTTGCGCTCCTGGATGAAGTCACCTGGGAACGCGCGGCCCTTCGCCGACAGCAGCTAGCCGACGCGGTCGTCATACTTCCCTGAACCGACCTTCGACTCCTGCACCTTGTGCCTTTTTTTTTTTCTGGGCCTCTGCTGACGAGATCTTCAACTTCGCGCCGATGGGGCCTCCATGGGCCAGGCTCGGACTTCAGACGCGGTGCCCCTGGCGCGGACGGGGTCGCCGGCGGCGCTGGCTGCTCGACGGCGACAGGCCCAGCTTCGAGGGCGACCCCCTGAGAAGACACACTGCGATCGCGGGCTGCCCTGCCCTCGCGGCCTCGGGGCGCCGCAGGCAGGGCGCGCCCGCCCCCAGACCGCGCCCCTGCCCTCGATTGGAAAGAGGAACCGGACGTGCCGACATGCAGCGCTTGCGCTAAAGGGGCGGCTCAACGGCGACGGCGACGATGATGATGATGATGATGATGATGATGATGATGATGGCGGTGGCGGTCTTCATGCAAAGCGAATGTGGTCCGGATAGTGTCGGTGCGTGGCGCGGGCGGCGAGAATGACGACGATGACAAACGATGCTACGAGCGACGACGATGACGATGACGCCGAAGCTGTGTAACATCGATGTGAGTGAGGATGATGACGACGGCGGTGGTGGTGATGATCTGCGTTACGAATGTGGTTGCAATAGTAATGTCAGTAAGGCGTGCTGGCGATGACAGTGCATGCGATGACGGTGGCAACGATGCATGCGTTGATGATGGTGCAATGGGAGATGTGTCTGTTCTTTCGGGCATACGTCTCGGTGGTCCATGCAGCTCTTTGTGCTACACAGCGCTTTACTTGCGTCTAGCTGAGGCTGCCGAGCGACTGCGAGACACAATGCGGATTTATGAAGCTCGTGGGAGACGGCCGAGAGACTTGCACTAGACAGTGAGCGACCTCGCATCCGTTCTAACCCTCGCGACGGCATGGAATTGGCGCGTCGGGGGAATCACTGCAGAGGCAAACGGCCAGCCAAAAATGACGGCGCGCCTTTGACGGCGGCGATCTTCCCCTCCGAGGCGCGCGCCACGAGCTCCTCCACATTCTCCTTGTAGGACGCCGACTGGGACCCGCTCTGGCCAGCCGCGAACTTAACCTTGCCCCCGCAGCGCCGCGCGACGCAGGCTTCTCCGTGGCGCTCAGGCTTGGGCGCAAACGGGGCCGTCGATGGGCCCCGCGGCTGTGGTCCTCGCTCCATCGCCTCCGTCGGCTCGCGGCCCGCCGCGGGCTTGGGGGCCGCGCCCGACTTCTCCCCTGTCGGCGCATCTTCAACGTCCTCGGGCGGCGTATTTCCCAGCGACCATGCAGCGAGGCCCGACCGAGCGCTCGCGCTGCCCGCCCTTCTTGCAAGACGGGCTTCCGGCGCCGCCCCCGTCGTCGCCGAGAATGGGGCCCCCCGCTGCGACGCAATCGGCGCGCATGCGCTTCTACGCGGTGATCTCCACGCCCGCCTCCTCCTGCATGGGGCCACCCCCGTCGGCCTCGTTCCCCTCGGCGTCCTCGATGTGGACCGCCTCGTTGCCGACGTCGCTGCCCATGGTCGCGCCGTTGGGGGCCTCGGAGGACGGGGGCGCCGCGGCGCCGCGCGACGGCGCAGGCCCGCAGGATCAGGGGCGCCGGTTTGCGCGGGGCCCCGCGGCGGCGGGGGCATCGGGCGCCTTGGGATCGCGATCAGGCTGCTCCTTCAACTCCTATGGGACCCCCAAAGCCTTGGCGGCGCTGCACGCGCGCCTGCACGCGGCCCCCCGGGCGCCGGCTGCCCCCGACGCCACTTTTCACGAGCGGTCGGAGCCCGCCCCCGCGACGAGCGCGCGGTCGACGCGCAGATCCGCCGAGGCCTGCCTCACCAACATATGGTTCGGACAATCGCTCGGGGGCAGCTTCGAGAGCGCCACCAATGGGCGGGCGCGCTGAACCGAACCTGTTCGGTCTGCAGCGCCCGCGCGCCCCTTCGCGCATCCATTGCCGCCCCGCTTGAACCCTGGGCCCCTGCGCTCGGCGTCGGCCTTCCAGGCCGTCTGCAGATCTCCGACTTCAAAGCGCGCCGTCGTCGGGCGCGGGGCGCTCTGGGCCATCGCCCCAAACGTTGCAAACCGCGCGTGTCGGGCGCGCTGATCTGGAAGCCAAAACGGCCGCGGGACGGCTGGGCGACCAGATGGTTGGTTGATTGGAAGAAGTGGGTGATTGGATGTTTGGATGACGCTGGATGAGCGGATGCACGGCGCTGATTGAGCGACGATGGCACCATGGCTTGTCGGCGACGATGAAGGCGCGGACAACGGGTCGCTGGCCGCGGCGGCGACGGCAAAGAAATGGCGAGAAAGAGAGAGAGAGAGAGAGATAGACAACAAATACATATTTATATATACATATATATATATACACCGAACAGGAGCGAGGAGGGAGAGGGAAATCGATCGTGAAATGCACATACAGCCTCGGGAAAACCCGCTGGACCCCAAGGGCTGCGCCGAATCGAGCCACGGGACAGCTCGCCGACCCCCCATATAGGGCAACGCCGAAGCGAGTCACCAGGCACCTCGCCGACTCCCGCTGGGAGTCGCCAAGCATGGAACCAGCCTTGCGGGCGCATGGACTTACATCGACTTGGATGCGTCGGTTTGTTTTAAACAACCAGCATGCGTCAATGCCAACCTGGTATTTCGTTGCCTTTGTGTTGTCTATGTTTATTTCTTGTGTGCTGTCAGATTGTGTTTGTTTGCCTTTAGTTGTCTGTATGCATGCCCGATTCAATGCGCACGAAGCATAAAAGTCGGTCTTGGTTGCTCAGCAAGACGCAATGTATAAAAGTCGGGAACAGTGAGTTCGCCATCAATCAAACCATCCCAGCAGCAGGGCCCCCATCGCCCATCCTGAATGTGAACTCGCATCATCCCGGCCGGGCCGGCAACAGTTCCCCCTCACCCTCTGGAAGAATTATGCGCGCACGCTTGTTTATCCAAAAACATTGGTTTGCAACAGTTCCTTACAACAAACGGGGCGAAGTGCGCGCGGGCGCGCCGGCGCGCGCGCATGCCGGAATCGATCTAGAACCCCGGGTGCCTTAAGGATGTCAAAATCGAGCCCCGCGAAAACATACCAAGTAATCATGGATCTGGAACGAGAGTTTTCAGAACAACCTGCGCCCTCGCCCTTGCAGGTGGGCTTTTATATACCAAAGAAATATGTTGTCCAACATGTTCACAACATGCTACCACACGGGCCTCTCGCGCGCGCGCGTCGAAATCGTTCGAGCGGTTCTTTGCGCGCGCTGTCGCCAGAATCTTTGTCGCTCGAATTCCAACGAAGTGCGCGCGCGTCGCCGCGCGCGCGGACATCTTTCGAACACCATAGGTGTCGAAAGGATGTCAAAACGAGAATTCCGAAATCCGAGAAAGACAGAGAGGGGCGGGGATAACAAAAAAACGTTTTGCAACATCATGTGTTCACATGTTTATCCGCAAGGGCTTCGCCCCATGCCGCCGGCCCCCTGTCTCGGACAATGGGAGATGCAAAAGCTAAATCATCAGGTCTGGGCGCCGCCGCGAAGCAGTGTGGGGGTCTGTATGTTTTTCTGCCCTGACCTTGCGGATTTGCGTGAGGGGTGCCACCGAATTTCAGACATGTAGCAAACCCTTTTGTGTTTTTTGATTTTGACCCTACGGATCTGCGTGAGGGGTGCCGCCGAATTTCAGAAATGTTGCGCATCCCTTATGTTTTTGGACACTGGCCCTGTCGATCCGCGCGAGGGGTGCCACCGAATTTCAGAAATGTTGAGAATCCCATGGGTTTTCTGACCCTGGCCCCGCCGATCTGCCGATCTGCGCGAGGGGCGCCGCCGAATTTCAAAAATGTGGCACGCCCCTTTTGTCTTTGCACCCTGGCCCCGCCGATCTGCGCGAGGGGTGCCACCGAATGTCAGACACGTAGCAAATTGCGTCTGTTTTTGGACCCTGGCCCCGCCGATCTGCGCGAGGGGCGCCGCCGATTTTCAGAAACGTTGCAAATCCCACGAGCGTTTTGACCCCGGCCCCGCCGATCTGCGCGAGGGTTGCCACCGAATTTCAAACATGTAGCAAATCCTCTGCGCTTTTGGACCCTGGCCCCGCTGATCTGCGCGAGGGTTTAAATTTTTACCCACCCCAGCAAGCCAGACAGCGCGCTCAGGGCGCGCTGAACGCGCCCGCCTGGGCCCCCCCCCCCCCCCCCTCGCGCGGCCCATCAACGAGGAACAGCAAGCAGCAGTAAGCAGACATGCAACGGTGGAAACTGGAAGCTGCAACTGGCACAGGAAACTGCGAACCTTCGGCCTGCAGCCTGGTGGCCCCGCAAGGGGGCCGGCGGATATATATATATATATAATATATATATATATTATATATATATATACATATACATATACATATACATATATATATATACATATATATATATACATACATACATACATGCATTTTCTTTCTGGAAAAATGAAGGAAGCGCGTTCTTGCGAATCCTTCAGAGCCACGGGTGTCTCAATATTGTCATCATACTATGCCAAAGGAGCCCCCCGCTCCACATGTCAAACTCACCCGAACGCCTTTGCGCGCGTCCTTTTTTTTGGGGGGGGGGGCGTG
Source organism: Prorocentrum cordatum (assembly GCA_963575745.1). Taxonomy (NCBI): domain Eukaryota; class Dinophyceae; order Prorocentrales; family Prorocentraceae; genus Prorocentrum; species Prorocentrum cordatum. The sequence continues at coordinate 65,647 of CAUYUJ010000003.1, read as the reverse complement.
ATCCGCGTCGCATGAAACCGCGCGGGCCGTTCGCGCGAGTCGGCCGCTCGCGCGTGTCGAACTCCGTCCAAAACCTCCATCACCGACGTGAGGACATCATCATCGTTACCGGCGGGCGTGATCAACATCGGCGACGTCGCTGGCCTTGCCGTTGCCATCCCCATTATCGTCACCATCGTCGCAACTCTCATCATAGCGTATTCCGTCGTCGGTGTCGACATGATACCGCGCTCGCCCAAGTCACCGACTCGCATGGCAATGCCCGCTGGGATGCGCCCAGCGGCCCGCGCCACCGCGGCCGCACCAGTCGCGCCGCAGGCCGGCCCCTGCGCGCGCGAGCATGCGCGGGCTAGCGCGGCCGATGAGATGCACCAGCCAACGCCAAGCTCTCATCGCAATCGCAGCCGCGCGGGATTTGCCCACCAATGTTGCGGGCGGGCGGTTGGGGCGATTGTGCGAGCAGCGGAGTTGACAACGCACTGCGAGCGTTGGTGAGTTTTCCTTTTCTCAAACAGCGTCGGGATTCACCCCCCCGCCCCGGAATTAACGGCGCACCTTTTCGCATTGCAATCTACTTGCGATTCTGCCCCATCGCCCATTCGGCATCGACCCTCCCCGCCACCCTCTGCAAATGCTATGCGTTGGCACTCGTGGATCAAGAAGAAACAGTTTTCAAATATCCCTTTCAACGCATGGGGCGAAGTGCACACGCGCGCGCGCCGTCGCGCGCGCATGCCGGAATCTTTAAAAAAAAAATTCAGGCTTCGCGGAGATGTCAAATCGAGTGCCAAAACATCAAGTAGAAGCACGTTTTCGCAACGTGGATGTTCAGAAGGAGCTTGCGCGCGCGAGCTTGCGAATTCTTACGACAACCATATGTTGTTCAACACTTTCATAAAACGCGACCAAGCGGTCTTCGCGCGCACTTCGAAGTCGTTCGAACACCCTCGCGCGCGCTGTCGCACGAATCCTTTCTGCAACAAATGAAACGAAGCGCGCGCGGCCACAATCTTTCAGAAACTTAAGGTTTCGCGAGGATCACACAACCGAGTACCCCAAAACCACATTAAAAGCATATGGTTTCGCAAGATCAGTTTTTGAAAAAGCTTGCGCTCGGGCTCCGGCGAATCCTTGTGACATCCACGGATCCCCCAACATGTTCGTTGATTTTTGCAAAACAAGCCTCGTGCGCCGCAAGCCGAAATCATTCGAACGCCCCTGCGCGCGCGCTGAGGGGGGGGGGGGGCGCGATCCGTCTCAAACATCACTGCGCGGCCACTCGCGCGTCGGCCACGCGCGCGTCGAACTCTTTCCAAAACCTTCGCCGCCGATGCGAGGACGCCGTCATCGTCGTCGGCGTCGTCAACATCGGCGCCGCCATTGGCCGCGCCGTCGTCGCTGTCAGCATCGCGGCCAGCATCGCTACTCTCATCATCGCGCCTACCGTCGCGGACGTCGCCATGATACCGCGCCCGCCAAAGTCGCCGACGCGCACTGAAGTGCCCGCTTGGATGCGTCTAGCGACCATTGCCACCGCGGCCGTCGGTCGCGCCGCACAAGCTGGCCGCTGCGCGCGCGCGCGGGCCGGCGAGGCCGCAGACATGCACCAGCCAACGCCAAGCACTCATCGCAATCGCCGTCGCACGGGTTCTGCAAACCACGTTGCGGGTGGGTGGGTGGGATGCCTGCAAGAACATGCAATGCGTCAGCCCGTCTGTAAAAATCGATTCTCCGTTCTAAAAGAAAATATATTCTACCCCCCCCCGCGTTATCGGGGCCCCTTTCGGGCATGTAAATCACATATGATTATAACCACATGTCCATCCTAAATATGAAATCACAATGTCCCATGCCAACCGGCATCCCCCCCCTGAGGTTCCCTTGCGGAAAAAAAAAAAAACATTATGCGGTCACATTTGTTGTTCGAACATAGCACTTTGCCACGAATCCCTTGCAAACAACGGGACGAACTGCACACGCGCGCGTCGTCGCGCGCGCATGCCGAAATCCTTCAAAAACTCTCGATGCCGGAAGGATGTCCGAAACTCCCTTCCAAAAACATACAAAAACACAGGGTTTCGTAACACTGATTTGCTAAAAAAGCTTACGCGCGAGCTCTTGGTGAAAAAACATAGGTTGTTTTCAAGATTTTCACAACATGCTACTAAACGGGTGTCGCGCGCGCGCATGTCGAAATCTGTCGAACGCCTTTGCGCGTGTGCCGTCGCGAGAATCCCTTGCAAAAAAACGGGACGAAGTGCAGACGCGCGCGTCGTCGCGCCCGTACGACGAAATCCTTCAAAACCCATCGGTTTCGGAAGGATTTCAAAACCGCGCGTCCAAAAAACATACAAAAACACAAGGTTTCGCAGCACGGATGTTCAACAAAAGCGTGCGCGCGCGCTCTTGCAGCGTCGTCGTCGTCGTCGTCGTCGTCGCCGTCCTCCCTCTTCCCGCATCGTCGTCGTCGTCGCCTACGTCGTCCTGTGTCTTTCCTCGTGTTCGTCGTCGTCGTCCTCTTTGGCGTCGTGGTCGTTTCCGTCGTCGTTGTCGCCTTGGTCGTCCTTCCTCCTCCTCCCTCGTCGTCGTCGTCGTCGTCCGTCGTCGGCGTCTCGTCGTCGTCCCTCCTATTTCGTCGCCGTCGTCGTCGTCGTCGTTGTCGTCGTCGTCTCGTCGTCGTCTCCCCTCCTCCCTCGTCGTTGTCGTCGTCGGCGTCGCCGTCCTTCCTCCTTCTTCGCCGTTCGCGTCCTCGCCGTCCTCCCTCCTCCCTTGTTGTCGTCGTTGTCGTCGTTGTCGTCGTTGTCGCCGTCGTCGTCCTCCCTCCTCCCTCGTCGTCGTCTTCGTTGGCGACGTCGTTGTCGTCTTCGTCGTCGTCGGCGTCGGCGTCGTCGTCTTCGTCGTCGTCGTCGACGTCGGCGTCGTCGTCGTCGCCGCCGTCGTCGTCGTCGTCGTCGTCGTCGTCGGCCGTCTTGCTTCTCCAGCCTTCTTGGGGCGCTCTTGAGACGCCCCCGAGGGCTCCAAGACGACCCCGGAGCGATATCTGTGCTCGGTCCCATTTGCGGGTGGGTGGGTGGGATGATTGCGCGAGCAGTGGAGTTGACAATTTCAAGCTCGGCAAGTGATTAATTCTCCTTTCTAAAAAAAGAATAGACTCTACCCCCCCCCCCCCGGATTTAACGCGTCCCCCTGGGATAGTATAATTTCATATATATATATATACATACATATATATATACATACATTCTGCACACTCGTCCATCTTAAATATGAAATCATATCATCCCAGCTAGGCCGGTTCCCCCCCCCTTGAGGTTCCCTTGCAAAAAACACTATGCGGTGACATTTGTTGCTCTAACATAACACTTGTTCGCGAATCCCTTGCAAAAAATATGACGAAGTGCACACGCGCGCGTCGTCGCGCGCGCATGCCGAAATCCTTCAAAAACCCTCGGTGCTGAAAGGATTTCGCAATCGAGTTTCCAAAAATCATACAAAAACATCGGGTTTCGCAACACAGAGTTGCTAACAAAAACTTCCGCGAGAGCTCTTGCGAAATCTTAAGAAAACGAAAACCATAGGTTTTTCTAGATTTTCACGAAATGCTACCAAACGGGCTTCGCGCGCGCTCATGTCGAAATCAGTCGAACGCCCTTGCGCGTGTGCCGTCGCGAGAATCCCCTGCAAAAAACGGGACGAAGTGCAGACGCGCGCGTCGTCGCGCGCGTACGCCGAAAACCTTCAAAACCCATCGGTTTCAGAAGGATTTCAAAATCGTGTGCCCAAAAAACCTACAAAAACACAAGGTTTCGCAACACGGATGTTCAACAAAAGCGTGCGCGCGCGCTCTTGCAGCGTCGTCGTCGTCGTCGTCGCCGTCCTCCCTCCTCCCGCGTCGTTGTCGTCGTCGTCGTCGCCTACGTCGTCCTGTGTCTTTCCTCGTGTTCGTCGTCGTCGTCCTCTTTGGCGTCGTGGTCGTTTCCGTCGTCGTTGTCGCCGTGGTCGTCCTTCCTCCTCCTCCCTCGTCGTCGTCGTCGTCCGTCGTCGGCGTCTCGTCGTCGTCCCTCCTATTTCGTCGCCGTCGTCGTCGTCGTCGTCGTTGTCGTCGTCGTCGTCTTCCCTCCTCCCTCGTCGTTGCGTCGTCGGCGTCGCCGTCCTTCCTCCTTCTTCGCCGTTCGCGTCGTCGCCGTCCTCCCTCCTCCCTTGTTGTCGTCGTTGTCGCCGTCGTCGTCCTCCCTCCTTCCTCGTTGTCTTCGTTGGCGACGTCGTGTCGTCTTCGTCGTCGTCGGCGTCGGCGTCGTTGTCGTCTTCGTCGTCGTCGACGTCGGCGTCGTCGTCGTCGCCGCCGTCGTCGTCGTCGTCGTCGTCGTCGTCGGCGTCGTTGACGTCGTCGTCGTCGTCGGTGTCGTCGTTATCGTCGTCGTCGGCGTCGTCATCGTCGTCGTCGTTGTCATCGTCGTCGTCGTCGGCGTCGGTGTCGTCGTCGTCGTCGGTGTCGTCGTCGTCGTCGTTGTCGGCGTCGTCGAAATCGTTGGAGACGTCGTCGGTGTCGTCGTAGTCGTTGTCGGCGGCGTCGTCATCGTCGTTGTCGCTGTCGTCGTCGGCGTCGCTGTTGTTGCCAAGTGCCATGTGGTACCCACCGTCACGGTCTTAAGAGATTTTGCAAACCAAGTTGCGGGTGGGTGGGTGGGATGTTTGCGCGAGCAGTGGAGTGGACAGCTTCAAGACGGTCAAGATTAATTGCACATCATAGATTGTACCTCGTCGATTCTCCGCTCTACAACACCATTAAGATTTACCCCCCTCCCCCCCCTCGGTTTTAACCGTTCCTTTTTCGTATTGAAATTTGCATACGATTCTGCCCCATTGCCCATCCGAGACAAAAATCGCACAACCCCAGCCAAGCCGGCAACGGTTCCCCCCCTCATCCTTCCCGGAAAAATACTAGCGCGCACTTTCGTTTATTAATAATCATCAGTTTCAACCGTCCCCTGCAACAGATGGGACGAAGTGCCCGCGAGCGCGTCGTCGCGCGCGCATGCCAGAATGCTTTGGGTTTCTTACGCATTTCAAAGCCGAGTACCCCGAAAATATATACACTCAAACGATGTTGCAACATCCGTTTTCAAACACAAATGCGCGGTTTTGCGAATTCTTTTAAAGCCCATTGGTTCTACAACGTTGTCATCAAATTTTTCAAACGGGCCTCTCGCGCGGCACTTCGAACAAATCCGAACGCCCTTGCGCGCTTGCTGGGTGGGGGGCGGCACGATTCGTGTCAAATAGTACCACGCGGGCCACTCTCGCGCGTCGGCCGCGCGCGCATGTCGAACTTCCAAAACCTTCATCACCGACGCGAGGACATCGTCATCATCATCGGCGGGCGTGATCAGCATCGGCGACGTCGTTGGCCTCGCCGTCGTTATCGCCACCATCGTCACCATCATTGCTACTCTTATCATAATGACTACCGTTGCCGGCGTCGCCATGATACCATGCCCGCCCAAGTCACCGACTCGCATTGAAGTGCCCGTTGGGAAGTGCCGAGCGGTCAGCGCCACCACGGCCGCGTCGGTCGCGCCGCACTAGCTGGCCGCTGCGCGCGCGGGCATGCGCGTGCTGGCGCGGCCGCAGAGATGCACAGCCAATGCCAAACAAACAGTCATCGCAAGCGCTGCCGCATGCGTTTTGTAAGCCAAGTTGCGGGTGGGTGGGTGGGATGATTCGGCGAGCAGTGGGTTTGACAACTCACCGCGAGCATTGGATTGCACCGCAAAGACTGCACCACGCAGATAGCACCACACTGGTTGCACCACGTCGATTGTACCACATAGATTGCCCACCACAAAGACTTCACCACATACACATTGCACCAAGCACACACAGTGCACAGCATTGTATGTACAACATAGATCGCACTACATCTATTGCACCAGATGGATTGTACCAGGTGGGTTGCACCACATATATGTTTCCACGAATGCTGCATAAATTAGATTGCACCGCGTACATTGCACAATGTAGATTGCACCACGCAGTTTGCACCACATGAATGGCTACACGTATGTTGGACAACATGTCGATTGCTAGAAACATGCTGTTTGGTGCCCACGGTGGCGAACACTCGTTTTTTATTTGGTTCTGAGAACGTCGATACGACCCCCACTTGGCCAACTCGATTCGCAAACTGGCCTGTCTTGGTCCTCGAGAAGGCGTTGCGGGCGCCAGCTGTGCGGGCCTGCGCCCGATGTGTGTGGCCCCAGGCCGTTTTCACCGAAGGGCTGTTTGCTGAAGGGAGTTCGTCCATCCCCGAAGGGGTGCCCAAAGTCACGCAGAGGCCTCCAGAGGTCCCTGGAGACTTCCGGCTGCCAAAGAGGAGCCGAAGGCGTCCAACAATTTCGATCCTCGATCTCCTCCTCCTCCTCCTTTTCCTCCTCCTCCTCCTCCTTTTCCTCCTCTTCCTCTCCTCCTCCTCCTCCTCCTTTTCCTCTTCCTCCTCCATGTTCCATCCTCCGTCCTCCATCCTCCCTCCTCCATTCATCACCCCCTTTTCCTCGTCCACCCTTCATCCCTCATCCTTCCTCCCGTCCATCCTCCTTCCATCCTGCCTCTCCCTCGTCGTCCTCTTGCTGGTGCCCCTCCCGAGGTCCAGGGCGCCCACTTAAAGGGCAAGGGCAAGGACGGCAAGGGCAGTTGGCCACAGCCCCCCCCCGCTGCCAGCTCCGCGCCTGGGGCGCAGACAAGCTGGATGGGCCTGAAGAGGACCGCGGAGCAGGCCGGCCTGAGAGGACTGTGAGGCCTCGTCCTCGTTATCCCCTCCCCCTTTTTCCTCCCCAGCCGCACGATGTGCTTCCCCGTTTCCTTCGTGTCCCCCCTTCCAGCCCTTCCCTCCTTTTCCCTCCGCCTTCTCTTCCTTGTCCTCCACTCGCTTTCCTCCTCTTCCTCCTTTCCCTTCGTCCCGTCCTCTCCCCTGCTCCGCATCTCCCTCCCTCGTACGTGGCTTCCTCATCCTCCCTGTCATCATCATCCGCAGCACCATCAGCATCAGCATCAGCTTCATGATCGTGCCTCTCTCATGGTCCCCTTCGCTGCGCCTCGGAGGTCCCGGCAGCTTCTCGGCCAGTGGGTGCCGGCGCGCGGCCCCGCGTCCGTTCGCGGCCGCCGCGGCGCGCGGCAGGGGGGCGAGATCCGGCGATCGCAGCGCAGGTGTTCCTGGCCCCTCTGTACGGTCGCCCGTCTTCTTCAAGCACGGCCCGCGCGGGTTCCTCTCGGACGGGGCGCGCGTCTGCGCCCTGGACGTCTTGAGCTTGCGTAGGGCACGACCAGCCGCCTCCAGCAGGCGGTCGATTTGAGCGGGGGTTCCGGTCCCCCGCTGCAGGTGATCGTTGCCGCCTCCCGGCGGCGGTCACCTGGGAGCCTGGCTATGTGAGCCGCGGCTCGTCGGGCTCCGCCTGCTGCCCTTCGCTCCCGGCGGAGCGGAGGGTGGCGGGTCGCCTCCGCCACCCTTTACTTGCAGGTTGGCTTGCCCGTTTTGCTGGGCGTTGCCGCGCGCCTCAGCGTTTCTTTGGCCTGCCAACAGAGGACAGTCGTTCGCTCGGGCGGCTGTGATTTGTGGGTATCATGTTGTAGGTTGATGACCAATGGTGCCTGCCTCTCTTCCGCTGCTGCTCAAATCCCCTCCTCCCTCTCCTGGACCCCCCCGCCCTGCACTCCAGGGCGGCGGAGGCTTTCATTCGAGGAAGACAAGGAGGATGAGCACGAAGAGCTCAAAAGCCATGTGTCGCATTAAGCATGCCGTGCGAAGGGACAACTTTATTGCAGCGACGCATCGCCCGCGACCTCCCGCCGAGCACGCCTCGCGCCCAGCGTCCGCCGCCCGCCACCAGCTCTCGGAGACAGCCCGCCGCCAGCCGCTCCAGAGACGACACGCTGCCGCGCGCGCAGAGTGCAAAGAGGCCACTGCACGGGCGCGAAGACAACTGTGTTCGGGATGGAGGAGTCGGAGTTTGTGGAACCTTCTTACTTCCGCTGCCCCTCCACTCCCTCCTCTTCCAGCGCCGCTTCGCCCTGGCTCAACTGCCCTGCCAGGTCGGCGGCCTCCGACCAAATTGTTTCGCGCGGGGCCTCCTCCGCCCATTCAGCTGGCGGACGTGGCGGGCCCTGGCAGTGTGTAGTTGGTTGGCATGCGCTGCTCCAGCGATGCTGCTACGGCACCGCAGGGAGAAGTTCGCACCGCTCTCTCAACTGCCGCCGTGGCTGACAAGCTTGGCACCCCGCCGCGGACCAGTCCAAGGGTCGCCCCGCCCTCACGCGCTGATTTCTGGTCCCCATCCAGGGTTGGAGCCGCCGTCACAGGAGGCGGCCGTTCCGCCCGATCCCTCGGTCGGGAAGTGCTGTTCCAGCGAGGCTGTTCTGGCCGCGCAGGGATCTGCGCGCACCGCCCACGGGAACGGAAGAGGGGTGGGAGCGACCCGGAATCGCCCCGCGCCGCGGCCTCGCGCGCGCGGCCCGGGGGCACGCGAACGCTTCCCGGCCGCTTCATCTGCGCCCGAGCGCGATCACGCCCAGCCAGCGAGCCGCGTTACGCGCGCAGTTGCGTCGAGCCGCGCCACCGCGGTCAGGCGCGTGGAACATCCGGCTCGCCTCGCCACCTGGAGCGGCGGGCGGGCGCTGCCGCTGTTCGACCCCCGCGCGGCCCCTGCTGCAGCGGGGCTTGTTCTGCACACCAGCGGTAATCTGCTGTGGGCCGCGCCCCCAGGGTCCGCGTCGTTTCTGCTCTTGCGGAGCTCCCCCCTCCGCCCCCGAGGGGTGTTCCTGCGAGCAGCGCTGCTTTCTCGAGCCCTCGCGATTGCTGCGGCCGCTCGGGTTGCGGGAGGATCGCCCCGCGCCCCTTCCGCCACCGCCCAGCTACGATGCAGTGATTGTTGCGCTGCATGCTGCAGTCGCGTCGGTGGCTCGCCCAGGCCATCGCGACCTGCTATGATCGCTCTGGGTATGGTGGGGGTCCCCCCGCGCCCCTGCCAGGTTCAGTTCCGGCGATTGCTGGTGCTACCTGGGGGGCCTCTGTTGCGCGCGCAGGGGCCCTTGTGAGCGGCGCGGCTCGCTCGTGCCATTGCGACCTGCCGCGGTCGCTCGAGGCGCGCGGGTGGCTTCCCGCGCCACCGCCTGCATTGGCTTCGGAGATGACGGAGGCTACATTTGGAACCCTCGCTGCAAGCGCGGGGTCTCTTGCGAGCGGCGTGACTCGTTCAAGCCATCGCGACCTGCCATAGTCTTTCTGGGCACGCGGGGACACCCCCGCCCCCCCGCCCAGCGTAGCTTCGGCGATGGCGGAGAGTGCCCCAGGAGAGTCTGCCGCGAACGCCTCTCTGGGCGGGGCAGTGGGGCCCGCTGCTCGCTCGTCTCCCTGGGTCGGGCCAGCCGCCGTCCGCCTGTTGCTCGCCGCCCCGCCTCCACCGCCCACCCAAACTTTGTCCACGCGGAGCCCCCATCGCTCGCCGTCTCAGGTCAAAAAGTGTCCTGCGTCGCGAGGTTAGACAATCAGACGGCCAGATTGTCTCGCGATGGATGTGGATTCGGATCCGGTTCCTTCTGAGTCACCGCCCCCCATCACGGAACCGCCCAGACGCCCGGGGGCGCAACGCGACTTACCCGCTGACGCTGTGTATGACATTCGCCAGGGCCTTCTTCTGGAAACGTACCTCGTCGCGGCAGTTGACCAATGATTCGGCGTTCTCAGCGCCCGGCTTTTGACCGACGAGGAGCGAGGGGGCCCAAGTCCAAAGGTATCTTGCGAGCGGCGCGCTTCGTTCAAGCCATCACGACCTGCCGCGGCCGGGCGCGCGGGGGCCACCCCGCGCCCCCGCCGGGCAAACTCTCGGCGATGGCGGAGGCTACCTTTAGAGATCCTGCTGCAAGTGCAGTGTATCATGCGAGGCGTGGCTCGCTCGAAACGTCGCGACCTGCCGCAGTCGTTCGGGGCGCGCGGGGGCCCGCCCGCGCCGCCGCCAAGCTAGGGCGCGACGATGGCGGAGGCTACCCCTGAAGCCCATCTGCCGCAAGCGCAGGGCGGCCACCTGCGACCGGCGCGGCTCGCCCAGACCATCGCGCGTCGCCGCGGCCGCCCAGGCGCCGCGGGAACCTTCGCGCGCCCCAGCCAGGTCTAGCCTCGGCGATGGCGGAGGCCACCCTGGGGGCACCTGCTGCAAGCGCAGGGCGCCCCGTGAGCGGCGTGGCTCAATCGAGCTATCGCGACCTGCCTCCTCGGAGCGCGCGGGGGCGCCCTCGCGCCCCCGCGCGCCCCCGCCTCGGCGCTGGCTGACGCCGCCGTCAACATGGCTGCCGCGCCCGTGGCTAGCCCAGCGCCATCAGCAGCGACCCTCGCCGCCGGCCCGCCCCCCACCCGTTCCCCCCCCCCCCCCAGGCCGCGCGCGCGCGCGGCGGAGGGGCCGCCTCTAGCTGCGTCTGCTCAGGCGGCGCGCGGAGCCTCCGGGGGCGCGGCGCCGCATCGGCCCCAGCCGTCGGGCATGTCAGCGCGGGCCCCCGCGCCTCCAGCGCGAGCCCCGGCACGGGCCGCGCCGCCTGCCCCCGGCCCGAGCGAGCCCCGGGCGCCCTTCCGACGAGGGCGGGGGCCGCGGTTCGAGCGCCACCGCCAGGCTTCGACGCCGGCGAGGGTCTCGACCCTTTCGAGGCGGCCGACGGGCAGGCCCCGCCGCGGCAGGGAAGCGGCGCGCAATCCACCCCACCGATCTGCGCCAGGGAGCCCCGCGCAGCGACGGCGGCCGCCGCGGCGGGCGGGGGCGCGCCCCGCGCTGGGGTCTCCGAGCGATCTCGCTCGGGCCATACTCGCCCCTTCGGGCGCGATCGCAGCGGGCCCGTCGGCGGCCGGCGCTGCGAGGCGCAACCCGCGGCATCAGATGTCGTTTCAGCGCGGCCTCGAGCGGCGCGCCATCGCGCGAGCGAGCCTGGCTCGGGCGCCGGGGGGCAAGGCGGACGCGCCGACGTCCTGACAGGTTCTTCCCGCGCCGCTACGGCCCCCCCTGCTTCGACCCGGGGCCCCTGCCTCTGACCTTGCTGGCCACCGTGGCCCTGCAGGGCGCGCCAGTGGCGGGCGCGCCCCTCCTCGCGGGGTTCGACGCCCAGCCGCCGCTCTCCTGCCGCGCCATCGGTCGCGCCGCTTGTCGCTGATACGTCCGCCTTGCTGCGCCTCGCCATTATTGCGTTCAACTGGCCCACCCTCAGCAAACCCGGCTTCGCCCCCACAGGAGCTCGACCGCGCGCGACGGCCTCGCATTGCCAGAAGGGCATGCGCAATCGCACCGAGCAGGCGCGTCGGCTCGCGTCGCCTTGCCCGCGGCGGCAAGCGCGACTCGGGCCGGGCTTTTACCGAGTTCGACCCCGCGGACGTCTCGCGCCAGGGCCCGGCGACCCACGCCGCAGCCGCGGAGAGTCTTCCTCTTCACCCCCCGGCGCCCCCGCCCCCGCGCGCGCTTGCCCGACCAGCGCCTTCACGGCATCTGGTTCGCTGGCCGACGCGGAGGGCCGGGCCCCGCCCCGCCTGAGTTCTTCGACTTCAAGATCAGGGCGTCGCGCGTGCAGCGGGATCATTCGCCGCCCTCCCACCCCCCCCCTTCCATCTGCCTGTCGCCGGGGCCCGCGAAGCCTTGCGCGACCCCGAGGTCGCGCGCCCCGCGTCGGCGCACTGGCCCGCGGGCCTGCGGGGGGCGCGAGCCCGCGTAGACCGCGCCGAGCCGCGGGGGCGCCCTCGGAAGGGAGGCCCCCGCGGCGCCCTGCATCTGACACCCTCTCCGAGCCTCTCTCGGGGCGAGGCGCGCGGGGCATTCAGGGATTCCGAGGACAGCAAGGTCGACCAGCTCATCCTCAACCCGACGGCGGTGCACAGTCGCTGTTAGACCTTTTCCCCAACGCACAGCGCCTTGCAGGGCTCTCTGCTCTGTCGCGTAGGCCCCGCCCCAGGTGGGCGGTCGGTTGCGTCGCGCGACGACCTGCGCGAGTTCTACAAAGCCTTCAAGGCGCCACCTGCCCGCGCTAATCGGAATGCCTCGTGGGCGCGCCCACCTGCCGACCGATTCAAGGCTCTTCGGGCGCGGCGACCCGAGCTTGCGGGGCCCGGCGTTTCACCGCACCCGAACGCCTTTGCAGCGGGCGGTCGCGGGGCCTGCCCCGTTCCCCCGCAGCCACATTGTCGACGCGCTGGACGTCGACGACCATGGGGGATTCCAAAGACTTGCCCGGTCTGGCGCAACGCCTCGCTCAACGACCCTTCCCGTCGGGGTCGCGAGGCGTTCGCCGCTCGCGACCGCGGATGCTGGCGCGCGGGACTCGCCCAGCATCCAGGGAGGCGGGCGCGTCTGGCGACTCGCACTGTCGTCGCGGGGGCCGAAATCGAGGGCGGGATCGACGTCGTCTGCGCCCCCATTGATGCGGGCGGCCGCCCTCTGAGGACTCACCTTGATCCAGGTGCACCTCGTGTATTCGACCCGCGCCGTTCTGGCGTCCTCGGTCGGGCGTCGGGCGCAGATTCTCCCGTTCCAACAGCCGCTGCCGTTGATTTTCACTTGCGTTTACATTTTCCTGTCGAGCCTGTCCACAGAGGGCGGGCTCGACTGCGAGTTCCCGATAGCGGCGCGGGATGAGTCGCTTGCTTGCATTTTGCTCGCCATCACTGTCATCGCCGACTTTCGGGGCACTCCCAGCCTGGAAGTGTTCGGCGCGGACGCGCCCCTCAGCCGCGGAGGGGTCGTCCGTTCTCCCGTCGGCGCACCGCTGTCGCAGGAGTTCTCGCGGCGCTCGGAGCGCGGCGGCCGGCGCGCGGCCCTGCCCGACCGCCGCGCGCGGCAAGCGCTGAGCCGCCAGGGGGGGAGGGGCAGTTGGCCCAGTGCTTGTCGAACTGTCGCGCGATTCGGGGCGGTTGCCCCTCGCCCCCCCCCTCGCGCCTCGGTGGGTCGCCGAATTGTATTCCTGCCCTACGCATGGAAGCCCTCCATGCCTCGCCACAGCTATATCCTCGAACCACAGTTTTACAAGAGCCCGCGCAAATACTGATGCATCCGCCACCCTAACCCCAGGGCCCCCGTGCTCCTGGACTCCGCGGTGCCCGCCAGTGCCACTGCGCGCGGGCACGGCAGTTATCCTGGCCTCTCGCGCGTTCTTCCCGCGCCTGCACCCCGCGAGATCGGCGGGGACTTGCGCACGGGGGGATTGCGCGCCCCTGCGGACGACCATCGCGCCGACGGCCCCGCGCGCGGCAGGCCAGCGCGCCCCCCCCCTCGCGGGCCACCCCCGCGTTGCTTGACGACGTCGAGGGCGGGGGCTACACCCGTTTCGACATTGCGGCCCAGGCGGGTGATTCGTTGTGTTATATAGTTTGTTTTCTCTCTCTCTCTATCTCTCTTTTTCTTTCTCTCTCTCGTTCTCTCTCTCTCTCTCTCTCTCTCTCTCTCTCTCTCTCCTTCTCTCGTTTTCTCTCTCTCTCTCTCTCTCTCGATATATATATATATATATTTCTCTCATTCCTCTCGTTCCTTGTGTTTTCTCTCTCTCTCTCTCTCTCTCTCTCTCTCTCTCTCTCTCTCTCTTTCTCTCTCTATATATATACTTCGCATTATTCCTCTCGCGCTCTCTCTCCCTATACATGTATATATTATCTCTCTCCCTCTCCCTTGTTTTTTCTCTCTCTCTCTCTCTCTCTCTCTCTCTCTCTCTCTCTCTCTCTCTCTCTCTCTCTCTTTCTCCCTCTCTTTCTCTCTCCCTCTCTCTTTCTCTCGCTCTGTCTCTCTCTCTCTCCTCTCTCTCTCTCTCTCTCTCTCTCTCGCTCTCTCTCTTCTCTCTCTCTCTCTCTCTCTCTCTCTCTCTCTCTCTCTCTCTCTCTCTCTCTCTCTCTCTCTCTCTCTCTCTCTCTCTCTCTCTCTCTCTCTCTCCCGGCCCCACTTGTCTGGCTCGAGGCCCGCTCGCGGCTGCGAGCCAGGGCCTTCCGCTGGCCCCGGCGCCTTTCCCGCGCCCCGAGCGCCGCGGCTAGCGCTGCGGAGCCCGCCTCCCATGAGGCCCCGCTGCGCTCGCGCACCGGGCCTCGCCGCGCCCTTGTCGGTCCGCGGGGCCTCTGCGGCGCGCCTTCCAGCGCCGCCCCAGCGCCGGCGGAGCCCGCGCCCGCCCTCGCCGCGGGCGGAGGAGCTCGCGCCGCAGCTCCTCCGCCGGCCGCGGGCCCTGCCGCCGCCGCCGGGGGCCCCGCCGAGCCGCGGGCCCCGCCGCCCGCGAGGGCTCGGCCGATCGACGGCGCGCCCGTCGACGTCGCGCGCACGGGGCAGCAGTTTGCGCGCGCGCGTCGCGCGCGGGCGCAGCCCATCAGCCCATGGGCTACCGAGGTTGCGCGACGGCGCCGACCAGTCGCCCGCCCAGTGGCGCCTCGCAGACTTGCGCGGCGACGCCACCCCGATCGGCGCCGCTCGTCGCCTCCCGGCGCGCGCGCGCCGCCGCTGCAGCGCGGTGGAAATCGCCGCGCGACGCCGCGGCCGCGCTCTGCAACCGCCTGATGGCACGCGCTCAGACAGGGGAGCCCTCGGCCGCGAAGGGCGCGGGGGGCCCGGCCAAAGCATTCGTTCGCGCGCCGGTTGCGGGGGCAGGGGCCGCGAGACGGCGACAGTCTGCCAGTCGCGCAACGAGTCGGCGTCGACCCGCGCCCTCGATGCCGAGGCCGACCTCAGCCACCCGCGAGGGCGCCTCGCCCTGCGCGCGCCAGACGCGCCTGCGGCGAGCACTTCCGCCCCCGCCAAGGGCCAGCTCTCGGTTCGACAGTCCGAAGAGCCGCGGGCCGCCGCAGCATGCGGCAGGGGGGAACTGGCGGCCCAGCTCGCCGCCAAGGCCCCGGCGACGTCCGGCCCAGCCCCTGCAGCTGCCCGTTCGGCTGGGGGTTGGCCGACGGCAGTGCTCGCGCGCATCGGCGGCGCCCTGGTGCAGTCGGCAACCGAGGCGCGTTGCGCCGCCGCTGGCGGGGCGAGCAGCCGCGCGGGCGTCGCGGGGGATCGGCTGCGCTTCGCACGGACCTCTGATCCCATGGCGGCTCTCGCCAAGGTCCCGGGCGCAAGCTGGCATGCCCACCCTCGCCGCGGGGTCGCCGCGCCCCGCGACGAACGGCGCGGGCCCGCGCCAACCAACCCAGCGCCCAGACGCCGAGAGAGCGCCCTCGCCCCTGGGACTCAGCCGACCGCGCGGAGGTCGCGGACGGCGCCCCGCCCCGCGCCCCCAGGTCGCCACGCCCACGTCGCTTTGCGCGCGCCTTTTCCAGCGACGCTGCCACGGCCCCGCGGGGAAAGAGCAGCGCCGCCAACAGGGTTGCCAGCGCGCCCGCGGCGGAGGAGGCCACGCTGGCCGCCCCCGGCGCAGGCGCGCCCGCCTCGGTGGAAGTGCGCGCCCCGCAAGCATGCTCGGCGGGCTCGGCGCCCGCGGCCGTCGCCGCCGCAGCCCCTGCGCCCGCCGCGCAGGCGACCCCCCCTTTCGGCCCCTTCGATTGGCATCGGCCGAGGGAGAGCGCGGCTCGTGGCCGCGCCCTTCGCCATGGCGAGCGCAGTCCCAGTTCGCGCGGGCGCGCCCGGCGCCCAGCGGTCTGCCGGCGACGCGTCGACGCCCGCCTGATCGCGAGGCTCGGGCGCCGCCGCCCCCGTCGCCCCCGGCGCCCTCCCCGAGGCAGCGCGCGCCCGGATAGCTTTCCTCGCCGCTGCAAGCGTCCGCCCTGTCGCTACGCACGCGGGCGCGACTTCTTTTCGGCGGTCCATTCTTATTGCTGCCGTCCACCAATCCGGCCCAGGATCGGCTAGTTCGCCCTCCCGGGCGACCAGGCGTTGACCTTGTCCGCCTGAGCGGTGCCGTTCGTCTCGCGCGCACGTCGGCCACTGGCGCCGCCGGGGCTGCCGCGCGCGCGTGCCGCGCGCCCGCGTGGAGACCGCTCTCTCGCGCGCGATCGCATGTCCCTCTTCTTCTCCCCTCGCAGCGCCCCTGCGGTCTCTGCAGCTTCTCGGCCCCCCTCCCTCTCCCCCTTCTTGATTGGCCTGCGGCGATGTTATTTCGCCCACTCGGGCGACGGGGCGTTGACCTAGTCTGCCTGAGCGATGCCGTTCGGTTCGCGCGCGAGTCGGCCCCCGGCGCCGGCAGGACTGCCGCGCGCCCTCACGGAGACCGCGCTCTCGCGCGCGACCGGGAGAATCATCATCATCATCATCATCATCATCATCATCATCATCATCATCATCATCATCACCATCATCATCAGCACCATCACCCTCACCGTCATTATATCCACCATCGACATACGAATTGCTACCATCATCACCATCGCCATCGCCATCGTCGTCGCCACTGTCAGCATCACCATCAACACCTGTATCGCCAATAGCATGACCACCAGCACAAATATCACCAACATCATCGTCCGTATCTTCGTTCATTCGCCTGTCCCCGTCTTTCCATAATTCCCCCTTTTCGTTTATTCACCACCCTCTTGCTCACCATCATCAACAGCATCACCGTCGTCATCATCATCACCATCTTTACAGCCACGATCACCATCCATCAACAGCATCACCACCACCATCTTTTTCATATTATCAGAATCGTCATCACCACCGTCATCATCATCACCGTTCCCATTCCTCCCCCTCTCGCCCCCCTCCTTCCAGAGCGGGCGCGGCCGCGATCGCCAGCGAGGTGCGTGGCCGAGGCGGCAAAAAGGTGTTCGGCGTTGCTTGGAGCGGAGCGGCCTCTGAGGAGGAATGCCTTTTTCCCGTCCTCCTCCAACTCATCCTCCCTATCTCTGCCCCCTCCCTCCTCTCCCTCCCTCACGTTCCCCCGTCTCCCTCCTCTGCCTTCCTCGGCGGAAGAGGAGGAGGCCAGGAGGGCCACAAGAAGGAGGAGGGATGAGGATGAGGACAATGAGGAGGTGGAGGAGGAGGAGAAGGAGGAGGAGGAGGAGGAGGGAGGCGGCACGAGGGATGAGTTGGAGGAGAGATGCGTTGGAGGAGAAATGAGCTGGAGGCAGGAGTTGGAAGAGGGAGGGCGGAGGACAGAGAAGGGGGGAGGACGGAGAAGGGGGAGGCACGAGGAAGGAGGCCGGACGGAGCAGGTAGGAGGAGGATGGGCCGAGGGAGGCCGCGCGCCCCCGACGGGCCATTGTCGCCGCAGCCGAAGCGTTCAGGATTCGGCTTGCCGCGCGGTCTTGATGACAAGGCCAAACGCAAACTGCACGGGTACGGTTCCCTCCGGCCCTCCGCGGCCCGGCTGAGCGCAGACAGATTGCGACGTCTTGCGACGGCCAATGGCCAACGCCAGCAAACAGAGGGCGCCTCGAGGCCGTCTGCGGCACTGGGGCGCGCAGCCAGGGAGGGGGCGTAGCTCTGCAGGCCCAGCTGGCGAGGAAGGGGCAGCAGCGCGCATCGACCAAAAGGAGCCCACGGGGGGGGGAGGGGGGAGAGGGCTGAACGCCCCACCCCCATCGAGGCAACGCAAACATGGGTCAAGGCACGTGGCTGAGCGACGGGCCCCGCTTCCATGCCGAATCGGCGCGTTCCGTCGCCAAATCAGGTGGCACTGGCGGCAAGTTTCGAGGATGACGCTCCCCGATCCGCGGATCTGGCGCCCCACGTGCCCCATCTGCGGATCCCTGATCCATGTTTCCATGTTGGCTCGTGCGCGACTCGAGCGCGGCGCAACGAGCGAAACGACGATCAGATCATTGGGAGCCGCCGAGCGGCGAGGGCGCGGTTGAGCAGGACGTAGGAAGGCGAGAGCGTGGCGGGTAAACTCACGCGTTCCCGCTCCGGCGTTGTGGGCCACGAACGCGCAGTAAGCCAACGGGAAGCGTCGACATGCATCGCAAACAAGGTTCCGTCGCATGCGCTCGAGTCGAAACCTTGAAATCTTGGGCAAGGGGCCGGGGTAGTCGCGTACAGTCGGCCTCAAGGGCCAATTATGGAGGCCACGCGCTCCGGAGCGCAGCGGGCACGGTGCCCGCAGCGCCGAGGATGGCGGGCGGGGGACCACGATCGGCTGCGCGCGAGGCGTAACAGTGACCCGCCTGAGCGACCTCTGGTGCGAGCCCACACGGGTCCCCTTCCCCTATGGCGGCTCGCGGAAGCGGCGCACCAGAGGTCGTTCCCGCTCATTGTGCGCACGTTCTCTTACCAGCCCCCTCTCCTGGTCCGCTGCCCTTTTCGGCCCAGTTGTTGGCAGATGTACACATGTGTACATGCCGTTGTATATATATACATGTATATTCACATACAGATATCAACAACTAGTAACATACATACATAAATATGTATAGGGAGATGGGCATATGGGCCAAACAGGTGCGGGCCGAAAGCGTTCCGCTCGTTGTCGTCGTGGTCTCGTGGGCGAAATGCGCACACATTGCGTATGTTTTTGGTGGGACGCCCCAAAAATTCAAACAACAGCCAACAAAAACAATGAAACTGATGCGCAGGAGGCAGAATGTAGGAAAGCCATGGGAAAACAACCAAATCAAACAAACAAACAAAAACGAAGATCCCAGGGGAAACCGTTCGAAGGGAAACGCCCGAAGGGAAACCCCGCATGTGAGGAAGTTGTTTTCGTGTTCCAATGGTTTCTTCAAGCATTACGCCGCCAACTCTTCGGATTCTTTGTTTGTTTCCCTAGCAACCTGTGGCGTTGGGCCTTCATTTTGAAGAGACGATGCCCCGCATCCTCCTCTCTTCTCCTCTCCTCTCCTCTGCATCCTCTCCTCCTCCCCTTCCTCTTCCCTCCTCCTCCTCCTCCTCATCCTTTCCCCCTCCCTGCATGCTCGGTGTCAGCATCATCGTCAGTTGCATGTCTATCGGGCACCCTCGCGGCCGCGCACTGCCGACCCCCGCCCCTATTCTCAGGGCGCGCGGGCTTGTTTTTTCCGCCGTCCCGAGGGTTTCAAGGCCCTCCAGGGCGCTATGGCGCCCCCATGTGGAAGAAACGCGCCTTTGCCTTTCGTGTAAAGGCGACATCTTTCGTAGCCGTTCTATCTCCATTCGTGCACGGGGGGGGCCTGGTGGCTGTGATCGTCGTGTCTTCTCTGCGCCTTTTATGCTTATGACTGCTTTCTGCCCTGTCATCCGCCCACTCTTCGTTTCGACTTTGAATTGTTTCGGGCACGGTCCTTCCCGGTGCCGTGCACTTTGCGTGAAATTACTTCAGCGTTCGTGTGCGGTGCGGTGGAAGGGCCCATGGCGCTGTACGCGCGTCAGCATATAAACTGACTCAGCTCTTTGTTGGTCCGTTCCCTCTGCGCTCCCCCCTTGGCGATGCGGCAAGCAGCAAGCTAGATGTAAACATTTGGTTAGAGGACTGCGATCATAGTGTACATTAGACCTTCTGCCATTGCCCGGAATCAGAGGAGCTCTGCGCCTGCCAGTCCGCGTTTGAGGGGCCTGTGCTTCTTCATCCCCATCATCATCGTCATCATCAGCATCTAGATATGTATAGATGTGTGCGTTCCTCCTCTCAAGACTTGGTCCGAACACCATTGTTATTCCGATTCGGGCCCTCGCCGCCACGAGGCGCTCGGGGGGCACAGTAGCAACAACTTCTACAAGGCCGCCCTTTTCGGTGGCTAAGAGGGTGAATCGCAACGGCTTCCGCCTCGGCCCCGGCGGGCTTATGGAGTGCATGAGCACATGCAAGGGCTGCGGGCGCCACGAGTGGATAATCGTCTTGTTCTAGGCAAACCGCAATGTTGCTCTGGATGCGGGCGCCTCGTCGAGCTCAACCACCTCAAGAAGAGCAGCAGCAGTCAGCAGCCTGGTGACGGCGCAGATGCAGCCTCCAATCGGTTCGCCCTCGCCGCGGCATCCGATTCCACTTCGTCGCCACTGGCGGCCTTGGATGGAGGCGCTGGCGGCCACCTCGGACGACGGCGCGCTCTATTGGGCGCTGCGGGCCAGGATCGCCAGCGCCAAGGCCGCCGCGCACGGGGCCCCCTCGACTCCCGAGGAGGAGCTCCGCAGGGCAGTCGAGGCGGTCAGGGGCGCGGAGCTCGAGCGCGAGCAAGCCTTCACGGCGCCCCAGCGGCGCCGGGAGAACCCCGCGCGGGCGAAGGAGGGCGAGGCCGAGATCGCGCAGGCGCTTGCCACGGCCCAGGAGGCCAAGGGGATGGCGGCCCAGACTCTCGCGGCGAAGCGCGACACCGCCGACGCCGACAAGGGCGCGCAGGCGCTCTTCGGCACGCAGTGGGACGAGACCTTCGGGCAGCTCGACCAGCCCGAGGCGGGGCCGGTTGAGGTCGAGACGCCCAAGTGCCCAGGGCCGACCTGGAGGCCGCCGAGCAGCTCCATTCGCCCGAGAATTCGCAAGGCCAGGCGTGGCTCGCCAGGGCCGAGGAGCTGCAACAGCATATCCAGACGCGCATGGCCGCGTAGCGCAGGCGCCAGAACAAGGGCGTTGGCGGCACGGGTGAGCAGGCCAGTCCGCCAGCCCCCGCGGAGGACGCGGCCGCCAGGGAGGAGGCCGCGCGGGCAGCCAAGATGGCTCGGGACGCCTCCACGAGCACTAGGGGCTCGGCATTTTCTGACGGGCGCGCGCGGTCGTCGGCGCAAGATGCAGGGGGGCGGCCCTCGCCCTCCAAGAGTGGAACCGACGCTTTCACCATGGCGGCCCACGTGGCGGCTCTGAGCAGGAAGGCCTGGAACTACATCGCCAGATCCAGTCGCCTGCCCCACCGCCGCTTCCGCCCAGTGGAGCCGTGCGTTTCTTTCAGCATGGACTGGTCGCACTCGCGCCGCGAGGCCAAGGGGGCCAAACTTGGTCAACCCTGCTCGCTCCACAGGGCGGGGGCAGACCGACGCCGCGCGTGAGGGGGCCAACGAGGGCGGCGAGATCTGGTTCAGCCGCCAGCACTTCCAGGCCCAACATCTCGGAGCCGACGATACTGCTGCGCGCGATCTGATCTCTGAGGTTTCGCCCGCAGTGGACGGCTTTGCGGCTGCGAAAAGACATCAGCATGGACGTTCGGCCGTCGCGATTGCTTTGCGCGTTTCTGTTCGGATGGCTTCGGAGAACGGAACTTGCGGTGATATGTGCGGTTGGTAGTTGTTGTTTCACATGTTGGAGATCTTTGGTATCTGGCGAGTGACGGCGATCTCCCGCCCGAAGTCTCGACCGTCCGAGGCTCCGCCCACCAGGTTGGCGGAGACATCTGCACGCCCAGCATTAACCCTACCTGTGAGTCTGGGAAGTGCGCGCTTCTAGATTACGTTGTTGCCCGTCGTCCCTGTGCCATGTCCATCGCGAGCGTCGCGGCTGTCCTCGCAGCGCCATGGCAGCCCCATGTCGCTCCCGAGTTGCGTCTGCGGGGGCCGGGCAGTCCGTTACTTCGCCGCGAGTTAGCGCTTCTAGTTCGACTCCCCCAGACGCCTCGGCCAGGAGTCGCCCCCGCGCCCCGGTCCAAGTCCAGCGTTGCCGAGTGGGGTCGCAGGGCGCAACGGCAACTTGACAGGGAGCGCGCGCCTGGGGCTGCTAAGGCCACGTTCGGGGATCTAGAGGTTTCTGAGGGGGCCTCCACGCCATTTTGGGGAGTTGCTTCTGATGGCGAATGCGACGCCGAGTTAGACGAGGCGCGTTCCTTCTGCGAAGAGACGGCCGACGCCGCCCCCGCCCCCCCTCAGCCCAGGCCTGAAGCGGCCCGGGCGACGGACAGCCAGCGCGTTCAGAGCCTCGCGGAAAATGGCGCGGGGGAGCAGGCAGAGGCCGCCGGCGCCAACCTCGGCAGTTCATGGATTCAGTATTGCCCGGGCCAGGCGGGCATCGAAGCCGAGGCAACGATGAAGCGCGGCAATTTCGCTCTGCGCGGCACTTTGCGCCCATGCCAGCGACCAGCCGCCCGGCGCGCGCGCCGCCAGTTAATTCGCCCGGCGGCGACGGCGACGACGGGGCGAGCGCCCCAACGTGGAGCGACTGGCAGGCTCAGCCGTTGCATCTGTCTACGATGTTTGGCGCCTCGGCGCATGAGATGGCCGCGGCGGCCAAGAGAGCGGCCGCCCGCGCCCGTCGTCGAGACGCGGGAGGGTCACTCGAGAAGTTCAGAGACTGGGCTGCCGCGCCCAGGGCCCCAGGGGTACTCGACAAGGCTTCGAAGAAGGTTCCCTCTGTTTCTGATGAGCTTCGGGTGGAGGCTCGAACGCTCTACCGCCCGATCGACATCCTTGACAGAGATGCTTTCGAATGGCATGCCCCGCGGGGCCCCCGACCTCTCGAACTCGACGGGATCGCCCGCGTTTTCGGGGGGATCGGGGGCGCGGCCGCCGCGGAGCAGCTCGGGCCGCTACGACCTGAGCGCGTTCAGTGGGCTCTGAACTGCACGGAGGTCAAAGCAGGGCGCGGGGCCGACGACGTGACCCCCCTGGAGTTGGAGCGCCTTCCCACACCAGGGTTCTTTAGCTCACTGAGTTGCTCGGGCCTGCGAGTCGCGCCTCCCCCAGCGGCGGCAAATCTCTTTCAAAAGCCGTAGGTTGCGTGAAGCATTCAAAGTCGAGTGCCCCGAAAACATATACATTCACACGGTTTGACAACATCAGTTCATAAAAGAGAAAGCCTGCGCTCGCGCTCTTGCGAATTCTTAAGCGAACCATCGGTTGTTCCACATGTTTAGTAAATTCAGCCAAACAGGCCTCCCGCGCAGCACGTCGAAATCATTCGAACGCCCTTGCGCGCGTGCTGGGGGGAGGCACGGCCCGTGTAAAATAATACAGCGCGGACCACTATCGCGCGTCGGCGGCGCGCGCAGGTCAAACTCCTTCCAAAACTTCATCACCGACGCAAGGGGGTCTTCATCGTCGCCGGCGTGATCAGCATTTGCGCCGTCACTGGCCTTGCCGTCGTCGTTGTCACCATCGCCACCAGCATCGCTACTATCATCATCGTGTCTACCGTTGTCGACGTTGCCAGGATACCGTGCTAGTGCCCAGCGGTCAGCGCCACCGCGGCCACGTCGGTCGCGCCAAACTAGCTGGCCGCTGTGCGCGCGAGCATGCGCGGGCTGGCGCGGCCGCAGAGATGCACCTGCCAACACCAAACACCCATCGCAATTGCTGCCGCATGGGTTTTGCAAACCGAGTTGCGGGTGGGTGGGTGGGAAAATTGCGCGAGAAGTGGTGCTGACAACTTCAAACCCGGCAGTATGAATTGCACCCTTTAGTCCACGCCACATGGATTGCACCTCGTAGCATGCTAGGACACATTGTTTGGGGCCCACAGTGGCCAACGCACACACGCTTATACATATAAGCACGAGCACCTTTGTTTACCAAGCGAGAACGAATATGTGGCCTATGTCCTACGGATTCCTGGCAGTGCTACTTCTCTACTCTTTTCCCCCCGCCCATACGGTCAGGAACGTTGGCTCAGCGTGTCGCGTCGCGAGTTCTGGTACAAAACGCTTTGGCGCGACACGCCTCCCGCTTCCCAGCCCCCCAGCAGCTCCCAGTCCCCCGCCCCGCGGATTGAAGCGACACGGCTTGCAGGGGATAGCGTGTCGTTGGGGCGCCGCTGCGACAAGCTAAGCAAAAAGTCCCCGACCGTACCCCGTGGTCATTCTTGCGCGTCGGCGGGCGCGCCCAGGGCGCGCGCGGGATTAGCCACGGCGGCAGGCGTGCGGCGCCCCAGTTTCTCTTCCATGCTGGCGGTCGCCGCAGCGCTGCGGCGACGCCCGGGGCAGGCCTGCGGCCAAGACGCTGAAGCACGGCAGGTTCGCACCGTGTCGACGCCGATCGTTGAGGCCCTGAGGCAAGGCTACCGCGCGCGCGCCGCGCTGCACGTACTCAGCACCCTCAGGTTCGGGCCGTGTCGACGCCGACCGCTGAACCCTGAGGGAATGCTGCCGCGCGCGCGCCGTGCTGCAAGTACTTAGCGTTATTGCACTTGCCACTGTCCAGGGGGCCAAAATACGTATGTCCATGTCCACCGCCTCTGGGGTCCCAGCACCCATCTCGCGCCGCGCTCTAGCCAGCAGCCGCCCGCCCCGTCTCTGGGGACTCCCGCGGTCAAGACGCCGAGATTCACGAGTTGTCAACCAGCCTCCGTAAATATGTGACCCCCAGACCTCACCGTTTGTGTTGGGATTGATTTCTGGAAGGGCTGTGGGTGCGTGTTGTCGGATGGTAGTCCCCGCTCAAACGGGGGTTCCTTTTCGGTGTCCGACAACCCGCACAATCACGAAACGCGGGTCAGACCCTCTGTAAGTATGGGTGTGTGCGTGTGTGTGCGTGCGTTGTCCGTTCATCAGAGATGTTGCAGCTTCGCGTCGTGTCGACGCAGCAGCGGCCCCGCCGCAGGCGTTCAAAGTCGAACGCCGCCAGTGGCCCAGAACCTGCAAATATGGAACGATCTGGCCATCGAAAGGCAGCCGATCATTGAATGTTGAACGATCCACGCGGTGTCAGGAACCAACGCCCAAGTTGTCACGACATCAAGTTGCCGTCAGGGACAGCTCATCTGGTTCGGAAGGCGCTCGTTGTTCCTCGAGTCCTTCCAGGGCTGCTCCTCTGGCGCTCCTCCTGCGCCCAGGACCCGTGGGTCCAAAAAGGGATGTGATTATTTTCATAGCGTTCCTCGTGGTAGCTGCATGGCTATATCAAGGGGGAAGCTTGGGACGGGAAGGCGTGTTTCATAATCAGCGATGTGTACTAGGTTTATTGTGGTCCGTCTTATCACTCCCTGCCCGTTCTGCACTCCTTCCTCCTCCCTCCCATGCCCTCTGTTTCGTCCTCCCTTCTCGCTCCTCGTGCCAAAACCACCACAGTGTGCATGGTGTCGTGAGCAAACGCGTTCGTCCACAGATGTTCCTCTTCTTGAAGCCAAGCAGCTTTTAGTTTCCCTGTTCGGTTGGGGTCTTAGGTTTGGCCTGTCGCAGGGCGCCTCACTGGTGGCTCGGACATGCTCGGAAATCTGAAGATCTGGCGCGATACTTCTGGGAGGGGAGTGATAGGTGCACGTCGGACCATGCACAGTGCCATCCAGGACCACAGTATCCTGAAGTTATGTGTCCTTCTCTCGCGCCTGCTTCCCTGATGCCGTGATGCAAGCATGTTCGTGCGGTTTGTGGAGCCACGCCGAACACGCTTGACGCTTGAATGTTGTTGCTGCGCCGTTGCCTGTGAGATGAGTTTGTCTGTCCCAGGCACGAACAGACTGGAACATTTCCCGAGGTCGCCTCTGGGAGGGTACCCTAGTGTTCTTCGTGTTTGTCGGATATTATTCCGCATCCTGGGAAGGGTACCCTTAGATGTTCTGTATGTTTTGGCCGACGGAGGGTCTCATGTGCTTGAGGGATGTTCTTCTGGCCTGGGTCCGACTGTACCTGCGGCAACGTCGTCGGCGTGCAAGCGGCGCCACGGCAGGTCGCAGAGCTCCGTGCCGGTGCCGCGGGCGACGCCCACGCCGGCGCGCCGAGGTCATTGCAGCAGGAAAGGATCGGGGGGAAGAGCAGGGGGAGGGGGGTATAATCGGACCGATGTGTTAAGTTCGAGGTCGGTTCGGGGAGGGCGCCCTAATGTTCTTCGTGTTGGTTGGATGTTCTGGCGCATCCTGGGGAGGGCACCCTCGATTGATCTTCGTTTCATTGGCGCAGGGTCTCATGTTCTTGAAAGATATGTTTCTGTCCTATGTCCGACTGTAGGGGGAGGCGGCGGGGGAGGAGGCTTAGGATTTCCAGAGCCATCGGGCCATCGACGAGGAGGACGAGGAGGAGGAGCATTAGGGTCTCCGCAGCACCAGGCGAGAAGGAGAGCGAGGGGACGGGAAGGTGGTGACCAGCCTTCCTCCCGCAGCCTTCGGGTGTTGCCAAAGGTGTCCCTGGCCCAAGTTGCCCCATGGATTTTCAGGGAGGCCCCCACGGCCTACAGAGCACCCATCACGAGGCCCACAGGGCCTCAGAGGCTCCAGCAATGGCGCGAAAAGCTGGGGACACCTGTACTATCAACAGTTTCCCCCGAATCCTCCTCCTCCTCCTTCTCCTCCTCCTGAGGGTACCCGCACTCCTTCTCCTCCTCCTGCTCCTCCTCCTTCACCTCACACCAACAGAAGTCGGAGAAAACGAGCATCTTGGTTGAGGAGATTTGGAAAGCATGGCGCAATGGACGCATGGCAGAGATCCAAATGCTGAGGGTTAAACTTGCTTGCACGGGTGAAGGACCCTAAAATCGCTTTCTTTTCTCCGTCATGCAGGCGATGACGACGACACAGTGGGAAGCGGCATGGCTCGTGACCCGCAAGAAATTTGCAAGACTGGATATTGGATCGGAGTCTCTTGCCACACATACACCAGCTTCAGGACCTCACCAAGTTAGTGCGCAGCGACAGAACTCTCATATAGGGAACTTACGCCGTGCACCTAAACGACGGGCGGGGCCTTCTTGAGGAGTAGTTGCAGAGGCCCTCAGCATGTGCATCGATTTCCACCTGTATCGTTTTTTTTCTCGGCGGCGCACGTACACCCGTGAAGTTCTCTCGAGGAGATATGACGACTTGCTTGCGTTCATTCGGATCGTCGGACTCCCCCCGCTTTCGACGCTGCGCTCACAGTCGCTCGCACAGGCGAAGAACAATGGCAATATGGGCATTAGGACTCAGCGCATCCTATACTGCTTCGATGCGTTTTGCATGTCGTATTATGGACACCTTCAAAGAGTAAGTAATTGCCCTGCCCCCCCCCCCCAGATGTCGCGCATGGAGGGCCACGTGGGAGAAATAGGGAGGGGGTAGCCTTAGTATTGCTGTTGCTCGCTGGAGATGCCGAGATGAAAAAGTTAGCCACACGATTTCGAACTTCGACGGCACGAACGCGCTTGCCTGCACCAAGCGTACAGCACGGCCGCAGAGGTAACGTTGAGCTTCTGGACCATGATGTAGACATGGCACATGGTTTCCATGCACGCTACGGGAGCAGACCGTGAGTTAGACATGCACCCTGGCATCGGCACCACGATGGGGCATTCGATGGCGGCTGGGGGCTTCGTAGACGCGTGTTCCCCCTCAGTAGCTAGATGGAACGACGAGCTAGCAAACACAGACATCAGTTATACGTGGCTTCGGCGGCTGGCTGTAACTGGTGGGGAGGACTTCGTTGACATGGGCACCAGGCTTTTTATCGACGATGCCGCAAGGCTCCATGTACATGGCTATCCAGCACATACAAGGTATATCACACAGCAATTTGAACAGGCAGTCAGCAACCCACAAGATCATACAAATGTAGATGGATAGTATCTGAATGCTGACAAGATCAACCACTTCACCTCTTTCTCGGGGGACATTTCGCTTCAGACTGCCAAGACGCTATCAAAACACAAGTTTCTTCATGGTGAGATTTGCAGAGAAAGCAGGGTACTCGGAACCATCTTGAGTTTTGATGGAACGTTTCGCACGGAATTGAAAACAGGATTCGAGGGAGCCCGGGCAACATGGAGATCCGTAGGCGACGTTTGGCACCAGCCTCTTGGTCATCGGCATCACTGCACGTTGTTCCTCTGTTTCGTGCACAGCGCTGCCAGCACAGGGGTGACGGCGTTTGTCTTGCCAGTAGAGTCCACGTAGGCGCCGGACTTGACTATCATTAAACTCGCACGTTGCCGCATGCACGGAAAAGCTAAACAGCAGTATGAGACTCGTATTCGAACGCCCGTCAACAAGCAATATTTGGAATCTTGGGTCACATTGCGACAGAACTTCGAGTGCAGAGGTTCCGTTGGTACCAGGCCATGGTGCGGCCCCCAGGGAACAATGGTCAGGTGCTAATGGCCATGTTCGGCACCACCGAGCTCGACCGTCAGCTTTGCCGGTCACGTCTCGCTTTGAGAGGCCACCTTGTGAAGTGCAGCACTCCGTGGGCGCGTCAGCGCATGCAGGACTTACGGGCGCTGGCCCGAGTGGATAGTTCTCTTGGCCGCGGTTGGCACGACCTGGAAAACATCCCCAGCGTCTTCAACGACCGCCCCCTCGCCCTCACCTGTTCCAAATGCGATGTCGCCTCGAACAGATATTCACTTTGGCCTGCAGGAGGAGATAAACTGGAGCGATACAGGAGATTGGCGGGGCTTACCGAAGACGGGGGGGGGCATTGGGGGGGGGGCGGCCAGCACGACGCAGAGCAGCTGTGCGAAGCAACACGAACAGCGAGCACAGCACGATCGTATACGAATGGATCTACCCTGTACACATGAGTTCGAAGATGGTATACTTCGTGTAAGCAAGCTCCAGACATGCAAAAACAGCGCGCAGCACACCTGCACATCGGATGAGAAAAACGCACTCCATGCTTATCACCACGAACGTTTGCACATGTACCCCATGTGCCTCGCGCATGCGACATTGCCTCGCAATGGACAAGCGCGTGCCCCATGCCTTCCCCACTCGTCCCACGTCCTTTGCAGTCCGGCCCATCGAGTCTCCTTCTTACACGCGCGGAGACTGCTCCGCTTAGCTTAGTGAACTACACGAGCACTCGGACCGCGTCTGCAGTCGCGGCGAGGGCCCACATGGCGAGGAGGGCGACGGCAGACGGCAGGAGGGCACGCGGTCTTTCAGAGGCGGGGGGAGGGCCTCAGCCGCCGAAGACGCACGCGCGCGACGACCCGAAGAAGCAAGCGGGCAAGTCCGATGGCAACCAGGCGAGCGGAGAGGAAGCATTCAACATGGAAAAATTCACGCTCAACAGCGCCCAAGTGATCAGGGCAATCTCAGACAGATTGTGGGTTTTTTGTTCCGGTGGACAAAAGAGACCACTCGGCGACGCAGGCCTGGGCCAGCGCGGAGCAGATGCATGCGGAGCGCAGCCAGAACGGGGAGACGGGCCAGGAGAACCCACGCGCGCACTCGGCAGCGGACTTTCTGGTGGCGCTGGACAACATGCCAGAGCTCCCGCATCACATCCAGGCAGACATGAAGAAGCCTAGCCTCATCATAGACTTTATCGAGTACAACGAGCTGGCGGATCTAGTCCGCTACGCGAGGGCGCAGAAATCCCCCCGCGGAGCACGGCCAGCACTAGCGCTGGAAAGTACATGCGATGCTGAACCCCATGGGAGAGAGCCCGTTCAACGTCAAGATGGAAGCCGATACAGACAAGATCTGCCAGGGCAACGAGAAGGAACCGATCAAGCCCGACCCAATCAGCATCCCACAGGTGCGCACGATGATCTACGCGTCACTGAAGGCGACACGCGGAGCAGCAATAGTCGGAGCGCCTCCCCCCGCGGCGCTCGAGAGACAGGTTCAGAAATTTGCCGGGCAGCGCCAAGGAGCCGCGGCGTGAACATGGAGGAATCGTCGTCAGGCGCAGCTGGGCAGTGAGAGCAGCAGAATTACTTCGGCGCTTGGGCGCCGACTGATCGCGCGGAGGGAGGGAGGTGGTAAGGGCCGGGTTCTCTGCACTGCGCG
Source organism: Prorocentrum cordatum (assembly GCA_963575745.1). Lineage (NCBI taxonomy): Eukaryota > Dinophyceae > Prorocentrales > Prorocentraceae > Prorocentrum > Prorocentrum cordatum. The sequence continues at coordinate 36,208 of CAUYUJ010000003.1, read as the reverse complement.
CAGCGTGCTGACCTTTAGTCGGGCCAAGGGGCCCAGCGGACATGCAGCAAAATTTTGCTACACGGTATCATTTGACTGGAGGTATTGTCGCTATACGGCTCAGGCTTTGCCAACATTCCGCCTTCTTCGCCACTACCCCGCTGGATGCCCCTGGCGCCTGGTTTCGTTCCCCTCTGTCCTTGCCTCCCCTCCCTGGCTTCCTGGCCTGGTGTCCAGAGGTGTTTCAGATGGTCCGTATTGGGTTTGAGGCATCGGCTGTTGTGGCAGATAGGTCTGTATCACTTTGCATCCGTAGGCGTTACCTCCATGACCATTGGGGCGGGCGAGGTGAGGTTGAGGGGGGCTGGGGGGCGGAGACAGAGCCACCTGCAACGGCTACAGATCGTAGGGGTCTCGAGGAAGAAAACACTTGAAGCCTCTCCCGAGCGCGGGAGGGGGTGCACCACAGCGCGATAAACCCTCACCCGTTCCACGCAAACAACGTCGGAGGGATTCGGCCCAGTGTCGAAGCGGGCCCGAGAGGCTCCATAGGCCATGGTTCCCGCAGGCTTCCTTCTGAAAAGCCGAATGCTTCAGCCAGCAGTTACCAGTTCGAAGTTCAGTCGAGCAGAACCTCAGTACAGGCAGAGGTCACATAACTGCCAATGCTTCCTCCTCCTCCTCCTTCTCCTCCTCCTCTTCCTCCTCCTCCCTCCTTTTTCCTCTTCCGCGCGATGACGATGACCGCGATGCCGCCCCAAGGGCCATGCGTGCGGCACCCGCGCCATTGGACGAGGAGGAAAGCGAAGAAGGGGGAAGATGAGGATCGGTTTTCCGCCACCCTCCGACACGGCCTGGTGCTTGCATGGCGGTGTTCGGGTCCTGGCGCAGCCGATCCGATCCGATTGTGGCTGCGCCCCGGCGCGCCCCGATCCGATCCGCGTCCCGACCCGATCTGATGTGCCGATCCGATGTTGGCCGATATTATCATCCTTCCCCCATCCTTCGCCCCTCTGGCCAGGCCATAGAGGCGGGCGCCCCGAGGTCGGAGGAGGAGGAGGAGTAGGAGGAGGAGTAGGAGGAGGAGAAGGGAGGAGGAGGAGGAGGAGGAGGAGGAGGAGGAGGAGCAGGAGGAGCAGGAGGAGCAGGAGGAGCAGGAGGAGCAGGAGGAGGAGGAGGAGGAGCAGGATGAGAGCCCCAAATCCACTCAGAATTGGTCGCTGGGCCCATCCCTCGCCGTCCTGACTTGCTTTGCGAGGCGGGTCCAGTCGTCGCGAGGAGCAGCCTCCTGTGAGCCCCAACGAGGGCGAGGCACTTTCAGGGGGGGTCGCCCGCCACTATCTCGACTGGTCGTTATCATTCCGTCCCCTTCTCCCACCGACGGCGGCGGCGACGACGACGTCGACGACGGCCGCGACGAGCCCGGTCCTTCGAAGGCCCTGGAGCAGGCAGTTGCCTTGGACTTCTGCCGCGCGTGACAGCCTGGCGGGGGGAAGCGTGGATTTCGCTCATCCCCTCTCGGGCCCTGGTGCAGTCCTGTCCCGCCCTCCTGGTTGGCGCTACAACCAACAATGATAGTAAAGATGAGCGCCTTTCCAAGGGTACCCCCGATTTTGTATGAAGGGGGGGGGTCACAACCCTCCCAGACGAGCAATTTTATACCCCCCCAGACTGGCCATGAAAGGGCGGCCTTCTGCCCAGATCCTCCTGGAACTCTCCAAGACAGCTCAAATCAGACACCCTCCCACATCAAACCACCACCCTTATTTTGTGAAGACTGGAGTACCCTTGCATCCTTGCCTCCTCGGTCCGTCCTTACCAGCCGCGCCCGAAAAAAAACGTCAACACGGGCGCCCAAGGGTCCTGCATCCTTATTGCGCATCTTTGTTATGAGTTTTGACTGCATCTCTGGCTTCAACACGCCAACGACCGCCTGGAGCAGTCGGAGCAGCCCCTGGGCAGACGCCAGCGCAGTCGTCGCAGCAGCCCGATGCCAGGGAATAAAAAACACTGAAGAAAACCAAGCATGTTGCATCGAGCGTTCCCCACCGAAACCTTTGGCGTTTGATCCCGAAGGTGCGCGCGCTCATTGGAACGATGTGCGCGGGGCGCGGTGGTCTCGGCCACTGCTGCTGTCGGGCCATGTCGCAGGTTGTGTTGTGAGGTGTGGTGTTATGCTATGTTCCGTGTGGCAGAATATGTCGTAGCTTATGGTGGCCTGTTATTATAATGGTATATATATATATAAATATTATGCTGCGTTTTGTGGTGGTATGATTTGGCATGGTGCGTGATGATATGTGCTGTGATTATGTACTAGCTTGTGGCTGGCAATGCCATTTATCATGTGATGCTATGGTAGGCAATGCTATGGTGTGACATGCCATGTTATGGTACGCATGCTCCAGTCTGTCCTAGCATGCGTTGTTATGCTGTGTTGTGTTATGGTATGATATGCCATGTTATATGATGTTGTGACTTGGTGTGTTTTGGTATGTTCACCTCTGCGTTGATTTGTTAGGTTATGCTTAAATTGGCATGTTATGGGATGATATGTGCAGTGATGCTGTGCTACGGTATGCACTGCTCTGTCATGGTGTGTTATGTTACGATATGGTCTGCCATGATATGGTATTTGATGCTCGGATAGGTTGTGTTCGGTGGTGTGGTGTTATGCTCTGTTCTGTGGGGGGCCTGGGCATCTGGCGGCCGCCGTATGCAGAGTGTGCGAGTCGGCGCGGGGGGTGGGACCCTCAGGGATTATCGGGGGACCTGGGGATTTGGTGGCCGCAGTATGCAGAGTGGGCGAGTCGGCACGAGGGGCGGGACCACCAGGGATGATCGGGAGCCTGGGGATCTAGCGGCCGCGTGTATGCAGGGCGGGCGGGCTGGGAGGTCTGTTCCTATAATCTACCGACCCCAATCTGTCGGGCGGGTGATCAAGATCAAAATATAATGTTTTTGTCCATCGCTGTTCCTTCAAGCGAAACAACTCGAGAGAGCGCCCAGGTGTGCAGCCCCCGCAGCCCCTGGGCCGCTCGGCGCCGGCGCCCAGTGACCGACGCCCCGCGCCCCGCGCCCCAATTCAGGTGTCGCCGCCGCCGTCGTCGCCGTCGTCGTCGCCGCCGTCGTCGCCTTCGGGGCAAGCGTCGCCCTCGCCGTCGTCCTCGCCGTCCTTCTCCAGCCTCGAGCTTATCCAAATGTCTTACGCCATGCCGCCGAATCCCAGAGGAGCGAATGCTTGCGACGATCTTGGAAATGATCTCGTGGGTCAGGAGCTTCTTGGATGTATTTGAGAGGCTAGTGGGATGCCTCTCATGGGCCTCTTGGAGGGCTCTTGGAGGCATCCGGGGGGCCTTTGGGCATTCTTGGGGGCCTCCCCGGCGCGTCTTGGGGACCCCTTGGGAACCTCTTTGGGCCTCTTGTGAGCGCTTCGGAGGCGTCGGGGGAGCTCTTGGGGTCATTTTGGAGAGAAGGGCTCGAAATGTCAGTTCGTATCTCGGCCCGCCTTAGGGCCCTCTTGGGGCTATCTTGGGCCTTTTTCGGGGGCCTCTGCAGCCGTTTCGGGACCCTCTCGGGCTGCCTTGGGTGCCCCTTGGAGGCCTCATGGGCGATTTGGGGGCGATCTTGGGGCCCCTTGGGCCGTCTTGGACGCTGCCGAGTCGAAAAGGGCGAGTATGCTAAAAGTGTACGCTTCCCAAGGGGGATGGGACAATGCATGCCTCTTGGTGCCCTCTCGGCGGTCCTCTGGGAGCATTATCAGGCCGTCTTAGAGGCGCGTGGACCGTCTCGAAGCCATATTGATCGTCTTGGGGTGACCCTGCGCTGTCTCGACGCTCTCTTGGACTGTCTTGGCGCTCTGTCTGGGCCCTCTTGGGCCGTCTTGGGGCTTTTTGGAGACCCCGGGTGTGCTTTGACAAGCTCTGCCCCCCCTTACAAGCATGTTGGGCCCCAGGAGAGGGGGAAAGGGGGAGGAGAACAGCCGAATGTTTCACACGCCTTTTCACCCCCGGCAAGCGGGGGTCGGCGGATCCCCATCCCCAAGACCGGCAAGCCCAGAGGCGAGGGCAATCTCAGGGGTGTGCCCTCAGAAGATGTGGGAACATTTAAGATCGGCAGCGAGATAAGGTGATGCCAAACATAGGGATTCGTAGGGATACGCGTCACGCCGGGAAGTCCTCGCCGTCCTTCGCGTCCCTTCTCCCACTCTCATCGCGGCCCTCGTCCTCCATCGCCGCCCGCTGCCGTTTTGCGGCCCCGCGCCTGGCCCCACTCCATCGCCGCCGTCTTCGTGCGGGGGCGTCGGACACCCTCGTTGGCTCTCGAAGGGGCTGCTCGTTTCGGTGGCGAGCCCAACGGGGAGGCGAGAGGGGCAGGCCTCCTCACCTCCCCCCTGGGCTCGCCGCCGACTTTCGATGGTTCCTTGCATCGGGATGCTCTCCAGCAGCTGCGCCTCGTCGAGAGCTTTCCGGGGGTGCCAGGGTCGTCCCGACCGGCCGCCAGAGGCCCGAGTCATGACCCAGAACACTCCAGGCGTTGGCGAGGGGGGGGGGGCTGGGGAGAGGTGGATACCGGGGCCCTGGAGCACGCACCCCTGTCACATGTCTTCTGCTTCTTGCCATTCGCATTTGCACTTTTACTGTCATCATGAAGTGTGACTTGCTCATGCGGATGAATATGATGCTCATGTTGTTCATACTTGTTGGTCTGATTATTCTTCTGATCCTTTTTATTGCGAAGGTCTTGCGACTGGCGCCACAGACCTTGAAGGCGGGACCTTCCCGGGGGCCCCCGCTGACCGGGGATCCCCACCCCAACAACCCCCTCCACCTCCTCCAGGACCCCCCCCTCCCAGGACCCCCCAGGACCCCAGGGGGGCGGCATTTTGACCCGGGACACCCAAGCCCCGCCAGGACCCCCGAGGAACCCCGCTGGCGCCGCCACTTTGAAGGAAGACCACAGGGGCAAAGGTGAGCATAGCGAGCGTCTTGCCCACGTCCGCCGCTGTCTGGCTCAAGACACCGGTGTACTATACGACCACCTCGCGTCAGCGAGGTACTATTGCATCAGAGTAACGGATAAAAGACACGTTCACATTCTTCGATGGTGCATCCTCCCATATTATTTTGTCTCTTGCCTTCCGTTTTGCTCTTAGGATAAGCTATGGGATACCGTGGTACGTCTACGACGTCATCCTAAGCAGCGGGGTTCCGGCTTGCACCCTTCCGACCTTCGCTTTTTCACTTGGTAATTAAGTTGGTATCATATGTTCGTGGCTGGTTATTACATCATGTGTGATGTACAAAACGACTTACCACGGCACAGTGGGACTTCCAATTGCGCCAGCTATCAGCCATTACATTCCCAATACCCTTCACCCAACTGGTAACCTAGTATCTTGTTCCTCCAGCTCCCCACCGCGTGGCTCACACGCCACGTGCAAGTTTAACCCTTACACCCATCCACAAACTGACGGCCACGTCAGACCATACCCGTATACGTGACCTGACGGATACGCCAGTCACCAAACGCACAGACCTTGACATCATCAACTACAGTATGAACATGCACTATGTCAACGTTCCTAGTTTGGGAATTGTATGGGTGTCCCTTGGTTTGGCAGCGGGATACATGCGAGGAGGAAAAGATGAAACACGCATTCGGGGCCCCCACTGGGACTCCGCAGACAACGCACCATTCCGCGAGTTCGCTCGCGAAGTACATGCATGGCTCAACGCCATAGCTGGAGCCATGACTCCACCACAACAGGCCGCCGCGCTCCAGCGCAGTATCGGGGGTCTAGGCAGAACCCTGGCCGCGAGCGTGCGGTCGACCATCATCAATTACGGTGTAAATTCACACGGTAAACGCACCGACGGGATTACAAACTTCATGTGCCTACTTAGTACCAAGTTCGCAAGCCTCGACGTTGAGCGGCAGTTCACCTCGAGAACCACCCTTGTCGACATCAGGGTCGATAAGGGCGAACGCATCGATTCAGCTTTGGCCCGATTCGAGATGGCCAGACTCGAGGCGGACTTGGCCGGCTTCAACATGCCCAACTTCCCGATCCTGACGTTCTTATTGTTCCGCGCTCTGGGAGTAGGCACCCCCCGAGCGCCACCATTACTGCAACCAGCAAACTACCAAGCGCCCCGTACCCAACAACAGCACGATCAACTACTGGAGCGCATGCGCAGCTATGGACACCTAGCTGGGCGCGTTCCTGGAAACATCGGGGGCATTCTCGGTGGCCGCAACGCTAGCACCTACCATGCCGAAACAAGCGATATGCCGGCGGCAACGTCTGGCAGGATCTGGGGCCATCAAGAGCCTACCGTACACACGACACTTCTTAGGCCAAGAGATTGGCAGCGCCAAGACCTCTGGTTCAAAGAACGGTTGGCCAGCAGCTGCCAGCTACACACCACGCGCAGAGACGGCCCTTCGGGGTTCGTCAGGCCAACACGATGACGACCCCTTCGACTCTCAGACAGACACCGACACCTGCTCATCAACAGGTGTTAAAGCCACTGGCTGGTCAGATCTGCCTGCTGGCGGCGACACTCCAGCACACTACTTATATCTAGGCGATCAGCATGCTAAAAGAAGGTGGAGACGGCTTACATAGAGGGGGGTCAAATAATGGTCGTGGCGCAGGTAAGGTGGTAGACCGACCCGGGGTTTGCACACGAAAAAGGGGTGGCCACTTCATTTGCCAGTCTAACCGACCACTACTTCGAGGAGCTGATTTTCGGTGGCAAAGGCAGAGGTAAAGGTCGCGGAAACACCGCGAGGGGAGGCAAGGGGCGCAAGCTAAACCCCATGGACAATAATGGCCAACGCATGACATGCAATTCTCGCGGTAACGACAAAAATCAGGCACAGCGTCCCATGGACAAAAGAAGAGGGGATGGATCCGCTCAGAGCAACAGGAGGACGACGTATTCGGATACGTTGATTTCCCGGGTCTCGATCATCCCTCCCAGGTGCAATCTAGAACCACCTAGCCCCTGATTGCTAGGCACGCCGAGGCAGCCATGGCGGTCGAACGCTACACCGAGTACATGTACGACGGCTTCGAGGAGCCATTCGATGCGCCGTTCGAGGTATTCGCGGGATTCCCACGGCACGGACACGCGTAAAATGAAGACGAGCACGGGCACGTTCAAAATGCTGATTATGATTGCATGTCTGATGTTGAGACCGCTCCTGCCGCTGAAGAAGAGTACAACTGCTCCAATTCGGACGCGAGCAGGGCCATCGCACCCAACTTCCAGCGCCGACGGCCATTGGCCTCGGCCTCCGTGGCCAATCGGGCGCCGCTGCGTTCCTGGCGCGGGGCCGCCAAGCCCCCATCGGCACAGGTCCGACTAAACGGGCCCTGACAAGGGCAGGGCAGCAGTCGCCGCTGCCGCAGTTCGGGAGCAGGAGCCGCAGGGTCGCGCCTGGCCCCGGGCAACGTCAGCCGAGGCCGCAGTCACTCTCGAGCCGCAGGCCCCTCGTCGAGCATGGGCCACGGTTCAAGGAAGGGGCGTGCTTTTCTCGGGGCGAACATGCAGCGGCATCTCGACAAGGGCTGGAGCGAGCCAGAAACTCGCCATCGGCGGTCTCAAATGAACGTGCTTCGGGGCGACTCTGGCCACATCATCAAGACGTCTCGTCGCCGCGCCGCGGAGACAGCGGCGGAAGCGCGGCCTCTTTGAAGACCGCAAGACATGCCGCATGCGCGGGGGCCCTCGCCCCAGCAAGCAATGCCCCGGGCGCCAGATCAAACGGCCATCGCGCAGCCCGCGTCGCGACGCCACGCCTCGGCGCCCTGATCACGGCGACGGCCTCGGGGGCAAGGCCGACGCCGAGGCCGGGCATTTTCCCCGGAGCGATGCGCAGATCACGGACGCCAAGTAGAGCCGGAGGCTGCATCCCGAGAACCAGCGTCTTAAAGCCTACCAGCGGGACTGGCGCGCCACGCGCGGCGACGCTCCGACGGGCGAGGACAGCGACGCGAGCGCTCCTCGACATCGGGAGCTGAACACGACGAAACAGACCGTCGGCAGTTCCAGCGCCGCCCCTCCCTCGGGCGCCCCCTCCGCAATCATCGCCAGGCGAGGAGGAGGCAGAAGGGGGCGAGGAGGAGTCGCCACTCGCACCCGCCGAGCCGGCAGACGAGGGCGGACGCGCCCAGGACAAGGGCGGGCCCGCCCACGACGCGGGCGGCCACGCCCAGGACACCCCGAAAGACGCACGCCAGGAAAGGAGCTTCGCCCAGAACAGGCGGCGAGCCTTTCGGAATCCGACGAGGAATCGACCCCGCCAGGAGAACTTGAGCCAGAAGAAGGGCATGTCCCTATTACTGCGCCAGATGGCATGGGCAATCCAATAACTACACCGCGGCTCAAGGCAATGAGAAACTCACCCCAGAAGAAGAGGCGACGCTGGCGGAGTCACATGTTGGACGCAAGCAACAAAACGACGACGGCGTTCAGCCAGCATATCAGAGCGCGCCGCCAGCGACCAGGACGTTCCCACGGCTCTTCCGAAGCAACCTGTGGCCGCGCGCTCAGAAGCATCACAATCAGGCCAAATGCATCGCGCAGATCGGGCCCCTGCCCGACGCGCCGCCGGCCTGGACAGCTACGCAGGAAGAAACAGAACCGGCTCGGCCACGGGCAAAGAGCTTCACCGCCAGCTGATTCAGCTCCCATGATTCAGAGGCCACGCGCAGGTTGAATATGACGCGCGACTTGCCGCCTTCACGCAGGAGACGCTGTCTCGCGCGACCTCGGGCGCCGCGCAGAGAAGGAAGTCCCGAGCAGCCAGGGCGCCGGCTCGCCTCGGCCGAGCGATCATGGACGCCGCGCAGGGAAGGAAGCGGGCAGCCAAGACGCCGGCATACCTCAACCAGAGCCGGTCGGCCCCCAGATTACGCTTTGGACGAGCGCAACCTCCAAGTACATAGGAGCGCCACCGGCTTCATCACCGGCATCATTAGCACCACCAGCAAGGGCGGCGCCACCGACGCCAGCAGCAGATCAACCGAAGGCCAGCCTGTCTGCCGCCGCGGTTCCGAACTGGGCGGACACGCCCGTGAGCGATGATATCGCGAGCTTTCAATGTATTCTTCACGATCTGAGCGACGCCCACGCAAGGCACATGCAGCTCATGCGCGACAGCCCCCTTGCAACGCGACCATTGAAGAACGAGGAGGAAATTTCCCTACTCGAGGCGAACACGAAGGAGGAGTACGTCCTGTTATTCCCAGAGCCCGCCCGCAACGAGATGACCGCGACGTCGGAGCGGCGGCCCACCACTTGCAGGCGCCGGCCGTGCAATGACGGCGCCATCGACCCGAACTATGAGAGGACGTGCGTGACTTGGGACACGTGCTACAGCTGGGCCATGGCCAACGACGCCGTAAACAACATCAGGGGCGCAGTGGAAGTTATGAAGTGGATGCGCGGCCACGCAAGCGACTATCAAGCACGGTCGCCACTGAAGACCAGAAACATGACGGGCCTGTCGGGCGCCAAGAAGGGCGGCTTCCAGTTGAAATATACATCGACCATCACAGGAAAAAAACATGTTGTGGATCCAGGCCGCGATCGGACACGCGAGGCCCGGCATCTCCTGCGCCTAGAGCCGTCGCACAAGCGAGCGACATCGATGGGACAAGATGGCGACCCCAAGTTTATCACCCATGGCACCACAAGTGGGTTTACCTTGAACAGATTTCGCAATGATTTCTCCTGCCTGCAACAGCGCAATCCCAAATTTGGGCGCTGGTCCCGCCAATATGCTCATGGTTGTCAATATTTGCCGCGGGGCCCGCGGATCAAATCTGGCCTGCGCGCAGATTCAGAAGTCGATTTAAATGCCCATGCCAATTATGACGCGCGATGGCACCAAGATTGGGCGCTCGGAAAACGATGCCATCATGACCGAGAGCTGGGATGGAATCATACCGAACCGCGATATTATCCACTTGGCCGATCAAAGGGTGCAGCATGTAGGGGGGGGGGGTCTGGCACGATCCCCAGTACTTCGGCTCGCGCACAGGGGCCCAGACTCCATTGAAGGCAGCCGACCTCCTCCACGGCTGGTCCGCCCCTCAGACCGCCGACGCCATCGGTGCTCAGACGACCGATGGGACCTCCACGCAGTGACTCGCGCGCGTGCCTCATGGTGGATGCGGGGGCGCCTGCCGGGACCAACGCCCCAACGAACGCTGGACCACCGGCTATCTTGCCAACGGATACCGGGTTGTCGGCATCGTGAATGACACCACCGTCTCAGCCATCATACGACATCTCTACGCTGTCCGACATATTCACGCAGCAGGACCCCTGGGCGACAGCCCTAGGAGGCATGCCGATCGCCTCAGGGGCGGACACGCCCGGTGGGCAGCAGACTCTGGGGACGAGCCATGAGGACTTGATGCAGCGGATAGCCTCGGCGCTCGAGCTAAGGACTTGGCGGCTGCAGCAAGGGCCGCGACGCCCCCCGGCAAGTCGCGGCAGCAGAGCCAGGCCACTGGCAGCCCATGGGCTCTCCGATCATGGCACCACCGTCACAACAGCCTGGACACAGGCAATCGGCTCTTGAGCAGCAGTGGTTGTGCAACAGCAGCACCAGGCAGCAATGTCTGAGATGCGCCTGCTGGGCGTGGACGTAACCGACAGAACGAGTTGGGATCCGCCTTGGGAATGGGTTCCAGATGCGAGCCCCTCCGCAGATCATCCTGATCGGTTGCCGTTCATCCCTGCCTTCGCAGCACGCCTAAATTTCCCGCCGCTTCAAGCGTTGGCCGCACCGCCAATAGACCATCCACTCCTTCCCGAGCACCACGCGGAGGTCACTGGCACGCCCATGATTTCTTTGGACAACTGACCCAGAACTAGGCGACGAAGAATGGCAAACGAATTCGATCGTCTTCAAGCGGCGCGCGTACCAGACAGCGTATAATTGCTTCGCTACCATCCTCCACCAGGTGACCCGATACAGAGGCGCAGTCAGTTGCCCTTGAGGTGCTTGCACCCGTGGGTCACCTTCCTCCGTGCCTGCACGACATTCGACATTCATCCGACGACGCAGGCGAACATGCAGGCGGTGGAGGACGCAAGGCGGGCGGCGCGTGAGCGCGCAGCGAGGCGCATGCATCGCATTATCAACAACGCCCAGCGCGGCCACGCGCCTACTGCGAGGTCCACGCCGAGGTCAGCTACCCGCGAGGGACCTCCACCATCACCATACGGGCCATCCGAGACAACGTTGCAGCGCCAATGGCGGACACATCCTTACACAGACCCACCAGTTGTCTCAAATACCTCGTCCACGAACTACGCAGTGTGTCTGGAAGCCTTCGCATCCCGCGGGAAGGTGCGGGGGCTGCAATGCGGACGCCGTGCACGTGCGTCGCGAGTGGCAGTGCGGGGGCCGTTGTCGTGGCACCATGCGACATCTGCCGTGGACAGGGCATTATCGTGGCGGAGTAAACGCACGCGGGCCACATCGACGCGCCAGGCACCTCAGCAGCTGCGTCAACCCAGCAGGCCCAGGAGATCCCGGACCTGCGCAGGAGGCTGGATGACGTCCTAGCAGTGACCCCCGCCAATAGCACGGCCGCGAGCAATGCCATACCGACGCCGCCAATGCCGGCTGGACCGCTTCGAACAACAACAGGCGGCAACGGGCGCGAGGCACCCGGCCCAGCTCGGTCGCGAGCCGCGGGGGCCGCGTCGACTCTCCGACTGGATCCCACGCCCGCAGCTACGACGTCGACGTGGGCCAAGCCGCGGAGACGGAAGGGGCCATCCATGCATGATCAGACGACGGCGTTCATGTTGCAGGTTGCCACGAGACATGCATCGGCGACTGGCCAGGTCCAGGACCTCCTGCCAGAGACGCTCAACAACGTCAGTTATACCAGCTGGGCTGTAGAGAAGGAGCCCAGCACCCATGAGGAGTTGCAGTCGCCCCTTTTGAACTGGGGCCCTGCAACCCTACGCCTCACGAGGAACAAATGGGCCGTCCACCATAGGTGGCTTAGGCTCCTATAGCGACGCCGACTGGCATCCAGCATGCGTGCGCATCGGGCACGCACAAGAGGCAGATCCCCGAAGAATTGAGCTTGCTTTAAGACATTGGCTCAAAGGTTAGCCAGCGTGGACCCAGAAACATTCATTATTATTATTATTATTACTACTACTCCTACTACCTACGATTACTTTCATTAATATTTCGGTTAGTAGTCGTAGTAGTAGTACTACTACTACCACTACTTCCACTACTACTATTATTACTACTACTACTACTACTACTACTACTACTACTACTGCTACTACTACGACGACTACTACTCCTAGTATTATTTCTACTACTACTACTATTACTACTACTACTACTACTACTACTACTACTACTACTACTACTACTCCTACTACTACTACTACTACTACTACTACTACTACTACTACTACTAACTATTACTAATACTAATAATAACACGTTTTACTACTACTACTACTACTACTACTACTACTACTATACTACTACTACTACGACTACTACTACTACTACTACTACTACTACTACTACTACTACTACTACTCCTACTACTACTACTACTACTACTACTACTAGTACTACTACTACTACTACTACTACTACTACTACTACTACTACTACTACTACTACTACGACTACTACTTCTGAAGCTACGACGACGACGATTACTACTACTACTACTACTACTACTACTACTACTACTACTACGACCACGAGTGCTACCTCCTTACCAGTACTACTACTACCACCCATTCGATTACTAGTACTACTTCTACTACTACTACTACTACTACTACTACTACTACTACTACTATTACTATTACTACTACTATTACTACTACTACGACTACTACTACTACTACTACTACCACTACTACTACTACTGCTACTACGACTACTACTACTACTACTACTACTACTACTACTACTACTACTACTACTACGACTACTGCTATTACTTTTACTACTACTACCATGACTACTACGACGACGAAGACTTCTACGACTACTACTACTACTACTACTACTACTACTACTACTACTACTACTACTACTACTATTGCTACTACTACTACTACTACTACTACTACTACTACTACTACTACGACTACTACTACGACTACTACGACTACTGTTCCTACTACGACCAAGACTGGGACCATTCCTACTACCACTGACTACCACGAATCTATCGCTATTGTTACTTCTCAACTACTACTGCATCTACTGCGTACGATTCCTACTACTACAACTCATACTGCTACTCGTACTACTGCTACTACTACGACCGCAACTTCTACGACTACTACTACTCCTACCAATAGTATTTGTACTCTCGGTACGGCTAGTAAAATCAGTATTGCAATTTCTGCCACGAGTACTACTACTACTACGACTACTACGACTACTACTACTACTACTACTACTACTACTACTATTACTACTACTACGACTACTACTACTACCACTAGTACTATCACTACTACTTCTTCTATGACTACTACGACTACTCCTACTACGACTACTCCAACTACTGCCACGGTACTACTACTACAATTGCTACGACTACTACCACTACTACTATGCCACCTACTACTACTACCACTACCACTACTACTACTGATACTACTACTACTGCTACTACTACTACTACTACTACTACTACTACTACTACTACTACTACTTCTACTACTACGACTACTACTTCTACTACTTCAACCACTACCACGACGAGTACTACGACTACGACTACTACTACTACTACTACTACTACCACTACTACTACTACGACTACGACTACGATTACTACTACTACTACTACTACTACTACTACTACTACTACGACTACTACGACTACTACTACTACTACTACTACTACTACTATTACTACTACTACTACTACTACTACTACGACTACTAATTCTAGTATTATTCCCATTATATACGCGGTGCAAGCAGCGCTGTGCGCGGCGGCGACGTCGGCTGCGACGGCGCGGCGACGGCGGCGGCGACGGCGGCGGCGACGGCGGCGACGGGCGGCGCGGACGGCGACAGCCGCCCGCGGCCCCGAGACGAGCGGCGGCGACAGACGGCGACGGGCGGCACATGGCCCCGAGATGGATAGGCCAAGCACGAACCCTTACGTGGAAGCATTGTTTGGGCAACATCAGCACCAGTGGCATAAGCGCCGTCAGAGAGTTTGACAGCCAGAGACAGCGCAGACACGCGCCGCGCATCGAGGACCATTAACTGTCGTTGCACGTCGACGGCGTCGGGAGCGGAGCAGTAGCGTGCCGCGAGCTTGGGGCCTTATCTATCGCGTGCCAGTACATAATCATGACAAGCCTGCAGTTACCAGGATGGGTCGCTTCGTCGGCAACGTCGCCGAGGGTTCTGTCGAGGGCGCGCCCGCCATCCCCGGCCAGACCTCCGCGCAGCAGCAGAGGGCGATCTTGATATTGCAGGCAGGCCGCGAGCGCATCATATGTCCTGGCAGCGCCGCCCACATGGCGATGCTGGGAAGAGGCGCGAAGGTGCTCATGCTTGAGACGACGCCATCGAGCCACCCGGCCACCCCGCATTTCAATTCTGGGGCGGCCATTCCCGGCTTTAGCAGCGCCGCGCTGGAAAGCGCCATCGCGCGCGTCAGCGACGGCGGATGCGCCCGCCATGGTACCGAGACAAAAGATAGTCGCGGACAGGTGTCCCAGGCAAGCCAGGCCACTGGCGCATGCAACGACGAGAACCTGCATCGTTTCCATGGATAGGGCGGTAAACGACGCCGCGAATACGACGGTCAGCACAGCGCTGGACCGTTGGCATCGTTCGGACCGCCCCCGTGAGATGACCCGCGGGCCGCTTGCAGGAATCCATATTAAGGCGAAGACATATGTGGAGAAGTGGGAGCTGGATGCGCTGACGCACCGCTTCCACCCACGTGTCCAGGGCGCAAACGCCCAGAGAGTAGTGGGGCGCTGTTCCGCTCGGAAGGGGGGACTTGCCGCAGGCGTTTCATCTGCGACCTATGCTCGTCGCAGCGCAATGCCGCAGAGCAGGGCGGCGCGAGCCGCGATGGGGGGGGCGGGCGTTTACGAGCAGCGATCCCCCGAGCTCCGCGCCCCGCGTCGACGCTCCTTGACGGGGGCAGCCGGGCCCGATTCCGACGAGGCCAAGCGCGCGAACGCGTGCTATGCAGTACCAGAGCGCACGGCCACTCGCTATAAAATTGACGATGAGCCCTTTCATTCTAGAGCGCTTGTCACAGAGGATATTCTGATGTCTGCCGCCACATGGAAACCCAATACTTAGGCGGCTCGTTGGCGGGAGATTACGCACTGCTCTTGGCGACCACGCCCGCCGACTGGCGCGCGCGACTGCCGGGGGGGCGCGCCGGGCCGCATTGCGAGGGAATGCGGAACTCCCCAACCAAAGCGCGCGCCCTCAGGGCGCAAGTAATTAGCATGATGGACCTCCGGGCTATTCCTGGAAATTGGGACCAATGAGAAGTTCATGTGAGTTTAGACCACAGAGATATCCGGGCGCGCCTCTGCCACTTCGGCATCAAGTGCGACCGCGGCAGTCAGATACCGAGCGGCTCATATATACAGATATGTACCTCGCGCCCAAGGACCCCGATAAACCAGTGGGACATGCACGTGTACATCAGCAACTGAACACCAACTGCGTTAGCATGGACACGAACAACAACACGCCGAGTGGCGACAAAACTATTGAATCCCTGATCGCACAAGCGTTGGACAAACTGGACAAACACATGTCCACAGAGAGGACAATAAGCACACATAGCTAGGCGCGTTCACCCGCGCAGACATGAACGCGAAGAACCATGTACAATCGAATGCAAGCGGGCCGACGGGACGACGCAGTCCGTCGCGTCACCCTGGATCTAGCGCCAAATTGGCGGCCCAAGATATCCGAGTAAAATACCAACCGACAGGATGCGATTGGAACGCGCCGTCGCCACCAGGCGTTGGCAACGCACGTGCACGATTGCATTTGGGAACCCGCGGCCTATGCCATGCTCGGCCGCGGGCGAACGACATGCCTGAGAAAACGAGTTACGTTCATCGTAGATTGTCGATCTCTCTCCCCCTCTCGATCGGGCCCAACGGGGGCCTCCCAAACATTGCACCGTTCTCTGCACTTGAGGATGACGCGCTGCAAACACACGCAGCATTACCAACTGACGCCCGGCTGAAACAAGCAGAAAAGTTAAAATGTTGTAAGGAAGCCGGCATCAAGCCAAAGAAGATACCCAAAAAGCTCGCAGACGGCACTGACGACTGCGGCGATGACCTCAGAGGCCTGGGGCGTGCCACGTTATATTCCGACGTTCCAACAGTAGCTTCAATCAGAAGACGATACTCTCTCCTTAACACTACCTATCGTGGCGGACATGCACGCCGAAGTATTTTCGATTATACCTACCCCGTGCCATGGGGGCACGGGAGGCATATCCCAATTGGCTCTCACAAGAATATTAATTTCTAGAGGTAGCCTTGACATATTCATCAATCTTGATTAGGAAACCTAAAACCCATGGGCACAGCAAGCTGTGAAACACGATCAGCACAACTGCTTCGTCACAGTTCAAATATTTCAACCCAACTGCAGATCCACAGGCTTGCCCCCCCCCCCACCCCACCCCCCGCCCAACCCCGCCCCCCACCCCACCCACCCACACTGCAACGCATAGATGAACCGCGACACTTTGTATGAACACCACAAGGGAGACCTTCCCCACATCACGCTATGCTGCAAGATCGCCGCCACGCAAGACGACCAAACACGCCTATCCTTTCGGGAACAGCTGGTTGGCACGTGGGCAGATGAGATTATTACATGGTCGACACTGGCCAATCGCAAGGTCATTGACTAATACTCGACAGGGCTACGAGACCCCCACGGCGCACTTATCAGAAAACCCGCCATCATTATGTTTAACCACAGAGCAGTTCTTAACCCTTTTCGAAAACGAAGGATGATCTGGCCATCACAAACATGCCCAGGCACGCAACCGAGAATTAGCACAGGCGGCCCGATATACACCGAACGTGCGGTCCTTGATCGATGGTGCGGTCAAGATTGCACGGGGCCCTTCTGCTCGAGCTTGAAACCCATTCGCATATCGGAAATAGGCAAACACTCTGGTGATAAACAGTGCCGGTTACGATCTTAACGATCCCACCTTACCTCGAGAAGTTCATGGGCCAATCCGCCGACCACCGTCGAGCGGGCTGGGTTGTCCAGCAGGCGTTGATAACGCACGCATGAACTCATCACGGCACAACCGCCATCCACGACTATGTCGGTGGTTCGACAAAGCGCCCCACGACTGAGGATGTCCAAGCTGCAAAAAGGACAATAGCAAAAACAAGCGGGGCTACATGCGAACACCTGGCAAATTTTGATCCACGAGAACTCGGCAACCACCAGTTAACTTCCGGCGAGCCCCGCTAGCTGCACTAGCGCCAGCGGACGGCGCATTGGCACCAGCAGCCGCTGCGTCAGCAGCGGCACCAGCACCGGCAGACGAACTGTTCGATGATGCATCTGCACCAGCAGGGCCTGCTCCAGAACTGCCGCCTGCACGACAGAGGCCGCGGAGCGATGCGCGGCCACGCGCACCTCTACTTACGCGTAGAAACCCTGGAGACCCGACTGCGGGCGCAAGCACCTACGATATGACACGAGGTGCCCACGGACCTGACGGCAGTAGCGCTAGCACTTCTCGCGCCGGCAGCTCCACCGACCCACCGCGCGTCGCAGGACGGCGCGGGCGCGAACAAGGTGGCGCCGCATCGCATCCGCTCCCGCCCCAGGCCGAAGCACGGCCACGAGCAAGACTGTCCGGCAGGATTAGGTTTGACACCCAATAAGTTCCCAACATGCGCAGTGTCGATCACATCCCTGCCACGAAAAGAACTGCGCAAACTCCACCAATGGTGGTTCCGCACCTCCGAACCGAAGCCGAAGATGTGCGTGATTATATCTAATGGCGGGCTGGGGCGCGGTTAACTCATGCCCCGAGTGAAGAGCTTGGGAGAAACCAGGAAACACAGTCATGCCATCAGTCAGCCTCCCAGGTACATTCAACGAGGAGGCCGAATGCGATCTGATGCATTATGAACAGTACATCGTGCCCCATATCATCGACCGATGCACGCGCAGGGCAGCTGGCCAACAGATAGCCGACAAGGCGACGCACGCCATCTTAGACGCTTATCACCGGCGCTGGACGCAACGCGGCCCAGCGACTGCGACGCGCTCAGACGGAGAAGGCGCCTTAAACATTAACGCCGCGAACGTTATCCTGAAGGCAGGGGCGCGGAATTTCGCATCCATGCCAGAGGCCAGCACGCCGCCACCATTGAGGCACGCAGCGGCATCCCCAGACTCAGCACACATGCCATGAGAGAGGAACACAAACGTCACAGCATTCCACTAGTGTCCCCACGCTCATAGAAGGAGGTGAGCACTGCGGCTATAACACAGGCCGCGGAAGTAGCTATGGCGAACCGAACCGCGCGCACTAAAACCGCAGCGGCAGGACATCACGCCTATCAGCCTGGTAATCTCGTTGACTACCATCCCCGACAACTACTATGGACGGCTGGGGTGGATGGAACGGCCCATGCCCCACCGCACGAAACTACCCGGACCGAGGTCAGGCCGCAGGTCAGGTCGGCCGTCGCGAGGCCCTTGTCCAGTATCCCGACTTACGTCATGCATTGTACTTGGTAGTACTCATCGTCCGCGGGTTCGGTTCCGAAGACACGGCCGCGCGCGCAGTGCCGGCGTTCATCGCAGCCTACCAGCGGGGAAACTTGCATTTGCATCCGGCTACCTGCCGACCGAGCACAGAAACCTGCAGATAACCACGGCGAGTAGAGTCTTGCCTAAGGTATCCTTCGCCTTGCAGCTTCTCATCATAATTGACTCCCGAATTTCAAGACGTGCTAACAGTACGATTGGCGAATAGCATCCACAGGTTACCAGCGGCACCATTTGCTGATAGATGTACCCTGGTATACTACGACAACGACGCTCCACCAGGATTTCACGACTACGAATCCGAAGGCGCGGCCTTCAATTTTCACGACGCCATTGGAACCACACATGCCCTCATCATCCAACGCCTCCAATCCTCAAAACCTCTTAGCAGGCGTCGACGACGACCCATCCAAGTTTGAGGAACTCGCGGACTCGACATCATCGGGTGGCCACGCTCAAGAGGAATAACCAGCCTCAGCCCCAGCCGCACTTGATGGGCGACCTTCGAGTATCACCGAGGAATCTGAAATGGACTTCTAAGCGCACATCATTGCATTGAAGCACGGTGCTTTGGTCCACAAGAAGACAGGATTTGATTGGAATAGTTACATTAGAACCATACACGGTACCCGCAGACATGCGCACCGCAAACCATGCGTTCGTAGTTTTGGCCAGTGAAGAGCAAGGACACTTAAATGAAGCCGGTTGTGGCCATGACAACACAGACGACACGTGCCTCGCCCCCTGCACCACTGAATATGACGAAGCATGTGATCTGGATGTGGACGAACATGGTAAGCATGTAGAGCTGCGCTTTGTTACTGGCATGGCTAAAATTGTTCTGGCCGAGCAAGAACATAAACCACTCCACGACGGCCAGATAAACACCGTGCGCTCGCACGCACTAGCCGCGCCCAGAAGAGCTGCAGTCGCCATGGAAGACAATCTTCCAAAAGAGTCAGAGATGCAGTTAAACACGGCCAATCGATACAAACCCTTACACGCATAATTCAAAACCTGGCACTACAATAACTGTTTCAAAATGCGGGACATCAAGAACGCCGCGAACATCACCGCGTCGAGACACGCGCGCGCGGAAAGTCGCGAAGAACAAAAAAAGGCGAGATGGACCGCGTGGATGTCGACGCCGTCGGCGCAAAGAATTTCTCGGGCACAGCTCGCCGGGCAAGTCAGAGACCGTTTGCAAGCGCGGCCGCGCGCAAGAAGTCATGAGTCATAGCTCCCACGGGCATCGACAAGGCCCCCCTGAAAGGTCTGACACACCGCGAACATGCTGAGGCAACAGGGGAGAACGAACGCACGGCATGTTTCACTCTCCCACCTGGCTCAGCATCGGCGTCGCGTACGTTGCCAGGCTTTGCGCATCATGACGAATCCAGGCATTGTTTCCAGTGTCTGAGCCTGGGCACAGGCACCCAATATGCCACTTGAGCACGCTCACTGAAGCACCGGATCAACACGCAAGGCTCCGGGTTCAAACCCACTCCCTAAGACGAGGAGTTCGAGACGGGCCCACAACATCCGAAGCGCCAGGCACGCAGATGATATAGATCTGGCAGGAGCCGAGGACATTGTTGGCAATGCGTCAAGCGCGTAGAACAAAAAGCACGGGGATGCAAATTCAATGAACGCAGCTGCGCACACTGCGCCGCGCGCCACCCCATGGCCTAGGACGGCCACGTTCAGCTTGATCACAATGAATAGATCAAAACATTTCGCCCCGCGCAACACCCAGAGCTCACTGGCGCTGATGCCGACGAGGAGGCGACGAACAATGCATAGGGCATGTTCATCCACCTACGTTGTGCGCTAGCATATGAACTGATCACTTAGGCGCAGCGAGTAGCATGTGAAATTCCCTTGCAACGCGTCCAAGGAGCAACCAACGCACGATCGCGACGAGTCAATGCCGCAACACTACAACAGGGCCCAAATGCAATAATAGATCACGCAGTGGCTCCGACAGGAGAAGTGGACCTACATAGCGACTCTGGTCGTCGCCGCCTCAACGGCGACGCCGACGACGAAGTCGAGAGGCACGGCGCCCGAGGATCCAACCTCTCATTGCACGGGCGCGCGCCACGCGGCAAAGCAGCAGCACGCCTGATCGACGCGCACTGCAAGTCGCACCGCCTGCGCGCACGTTCCAGCTGCCCCCCCGAAACACCAGCAGCAGCCCATAACTTGGAAGACTGGCATCCTACCATTGTGACGCTACACGAGCTGGAGGCCGGGCCATTTACACCGACACAACTCAAGAACATTTTAGAAACAGGTGCTGTAAATGTAAAAGAGATCCTCGCCAAGTCGGCATGCAAGTCCCTACCGAATAAGGACCTGACGAAGCCACACAGACGCCCCTTGTCCAGACAGACCAGCTGGATCCAACATATGATGAACCGAGGAACCGCTGATTGCGCACAGTGGTGTGATACACGTGATAGGACGACCGACGGTCATACCAAGCGCTATATTGATCGTGAGCTAGGACAACAAGCAATGAGCGGAATACCGCCATTCAAGTATGAGGCAACGCGGTATACACCATCCAGAGGAAACAAGACATGATTTTAGCCTTGCCCTAGGCTAGCGGATACTGCACATGCGCAGCCGACGGACAGCCCGCGCGCGCTCGGGCACGGGCATCTTGTCAGCATCTGCTCGGACACGGGCTTCTTCTATACTTGCATCGCACGCTTTGGTGCCTGAAGGTTTGTTCAGGCATCCATTCTAATTTGCGTCGACCCACGGCTCGAAGCAGTGGGTTGACCCTTCTTTTCAACCGTGGTTGGTCGTGTTTGCCATGGCCAACCCTAATACGCTGCCGGCCGCGGTGAGATTTCCCACGGCTGGCTCTGTCTGCTTTGGTTATTGTACTTGCTTCGCTTGGGCATTCGAAAAAAAAACGCCATCCTCTACCCCGTATCTTGCTGCTATATACTGGATTACTTAATTCTGACGTGGCTCGACGCTCGGCTCATCCCCTTCTGATTGTGAAGGACGACCAACGGGACAAAGGTGAGCATAGCGAGCGTCTTGCCCACGTCCGCCGCTGTCTGGCTCAAGACAGCGTTGTCCTATACGACTACCTCGCGTCAGCGAGTTATTATTGCACCGGAGTAACGGATAAAGGGGGCATCTACATTCTTCGATCTTGCATCCTCTCATATCATATGTTGTCTCTCGCCAACCATTTTGCTCTTCAATATGGGATAAGCTATGGGGTACCGTGATACGTTTGCGACGTCATCCTAAGCAGCGGGGTCTCGGCTTACACCCTCCTGACCCTCGCTTTTCACTCCGCCGCCCCCCCCCCAGAGACCCGGTGGGACCCAGGGGGGGCGGCATTCTGACCCAGGAACCCCCCGCCCACCCACCCACACACCCCACCCCCGCCACCCCACAACAGGGAAAGGATAAAGAGAAGGCAACCCACTGAATTACGACGTTTTCTTCTTTTGTCTTTAAAGTTCTTTTGGGACTGGCGACGACGACGACGACGACAACGACGACGACGACCACTCAAACGGAGAATTGTTTCGCACACGCCGAAGGACCAGCGGATTATTGTTGTTCTTTTTATTTCGGTGTGCCCCCTGCGCCCCCCCCGTCCGCACACGTGCTTCGGGCTTCGGGCCATGATGCGATCTTTACGCGCTGAATGGCGCACCTCGTCAGCGCAACCGATCGTTTCAGTGGGCCCCGTGGTTTGTAGCCGTCTTCGGCCTTCGAGCACCGTCCCAGGGCACGGGGGCCGTCAAAGAGTGCTCGGGGTGAATTGGCCCGAGGGGGAAAGCCCAGGGTACAGGACCCGTTTCCACCACGGTTCGCTTTTTGGTGGCAACCGTCGTCGCCTTCGTCTGCACCGTGCTCTTCGACGTCACCGCGGTCGCCTTTGTTTTCCAGTCGAGGCAACGTCGGCCCTTCATGGCGGTCTTCGCCCTCTTTGGGCCTCCCGGGGAGGCCTCTCGTCGCGACCGCTTTCGCTCCGCCCCAAAAAACTGGCCAGGATGGACCCCTGCCGAGGACCGCCGTTGTCGCACTTGGCCCTCTTCCGGGGGAGGAGACGAGACGAGACGAGACGCACCGGAGTCGCCCGTGCCCCGCTCGGGGGCCCTTTCGTGCCCGTCAGGGCATGGCGCGGGGGCGGCGTGTCCCCACATCACGGGAGCAAGGCAGGGAGCAGGGGAGCAGGTGCGTTCGCGGCATGTCTGACACCCTGCCCCTCCAGCCCATCCCTTTGCACTGCGCTGACTTTTTCTCCACCCACGGACGCGAGTCATAGCGGACCTGCAGCTTGGGGAGGGGGGGAGGGGGGGTAGCGCAGCGGGTGGAAGCCATGGAACCTCGGAGGGAGGTTGTCCAGCGGCCTCCTCCAGCGGCGTTGTCCACTGGCATCCTCCAGCGACCCCTCCTGCGGCCTTCTTCAGCGGCCACTCTGACGGCATCCTTTAGGGGCCCTCCAACGGAGGTCTCCAGCTGCCCCTGCGGTGCTGTCCCGCGGCGTATGCGGTTCCCGCGGGCGCGTCTCTCCAGTGACCCCTCCGGCAGCCCCCTGCAGCAGCCCTCCTAAAGCAGCAGCCTGACGCAGGGCGGGTGGCAGTGAGCTCGGGCCTTCAGTCTTGCAGCGCTGCCACAGGCGTCCAACCGCGTTCCTCTTCGTGTTGGCGCAAGTGCTTGAACGTTTCCGTGTTGCTTCCTTGCGCGGCGCGCGCGTAACGCGCGGTTTTCGCCGGTTTGTCGCAGCCTTCCTCTGGCGTATGCCCCGCAATCCCCTCGAGCTCGGCGATCAAGAGCGCGGTCTCCTTCTCCACATACTTGGCACTTTTCTCAGCTGTTCCTTCGCGGCCCTCTGCCACTCTCGGCCTCCGGAGACTTCTTGACCGCCTTTTCGAGCTCGTAGCTTTTCCTGCGGAGCTTCCCCAGCTGACGCGTGAGATCAGGATTCATCCGCGAAGGGAAGCCACGTGTTGCCTCTAGGAAGGCTTCTTCTCCACTGCGCTGCAGATGCTTCCGTGGCGGGCATTATATCTTGTCGATCTCATCGAGCTTTGCAGACAGGCCCTGCTCTTGGGCCTCCCCACTCGCTTCTCCTCCCTCTCTTATGGCCATGTGTTCCTGGTCCTTCCCTTTTTTTTCTTTTCTCTCTCTCTCTCTCTCTCTCTCTCTCTCTCCTGTTCTTCCCTTTCTTCTCCCCTGCCCCACGCACTTCGCAGCTTTTTGTTAGCCTGGCAGCTATGGTCTTCCGACTTGGTGCGTGTTCGAGCCATCGGGATGTTCATGATATTGTGTGTCTTATTATTCTTTTATGATTATCATATTTGTTGGTTGGAGTCGTTATCGTCATTTCTCTCGTCCGCCTTTGTGGCTGATCTAAGACAGCCGCCTTGAGTTGACTTGAGTTTTATCTGGCTCATTGATGCTGTCGGAATCATACACTCGCTGGCATGTAAAAGTGAATATGATCGGGACAGCCATCGGGACAATCATCAGGACAACTATCGGGGCAACCATCGAGACAACTATCGGGACATCCATCGGGATAGCCGTCGGGACAACCATGAGGACAACTGGCCGCATCGCGCAGCCGGCGCCGATGAGTCGCCACCGTCTCACGCCTCGAACCAGCTCCATCCATGCGACGGCGGCGGCCGGCGCTCTAGACCCCCTGTGCAGGCCCGGGCCGTAGTTATATTGAGACGGACGTGTTTGAGCCGACATGGCTACGGACAAACGAGCACACGCAAACAAACAAACACACACACACACACACTCTCTCACACACGCGCACACACGCACACACACACACATACACACACGCGATGGTTCCTGCTCTGACGAAGTGATGACACCATTGCGAATGATAGTAAGGAATGCTGAGCGCACACACCCATACGCAAACATGTACACATACCCATGCATGCACGCACACATGCGCATACACATACACACATGTTCGGTGAACACCCCTGACGCAAGTTCCCATCGCACGCAGGGGAACTTGCGCTGCTTCTGCCCAATGTTCGACTATTCCTGGTTGACTCCTTCTTCCCTCTTATCGACCCCCTCTGCCTTTCTATGTATTGTGTGCCTTCGTAGCCGTCTCTGCTCAAGCAGTCTGATGATTCAAGCAGCGACCTGATTCAATAGCAAACCGCTGCAGTTGACGATGCTGGACAATTCGGGCAACGAGTCCTTCGAATCTTTCGAGGAGACTGAGGGTGATGAAACCAGCAGTATTCAGCCCCTAGATAGTAGCACGATGGAAGTGTTCGGAGCACGCGAAAACAGCAGAGTGACGATTGTGCGCACAAGCAATGCGAACAGCAGAGATTCGTATGTTATTGAGGATTACACGGATCTGCAGAACGATGACTTGATACATGTGGTGAGCAGCATGGATATGAACGTTGACCCCTGGCAATTGAAATTGAGAGCTTGGATGCGTGAAGGTCACTGGACCATGCAGTGCATTGCACTTTGGGCTTCAGCATTTCTGACACATTCCTACGCCTACCAAGGTCCGAAGGTTGGTGGCAACTTGGCACAAGCCACCGTAGTCTGTCTCTGCGGCTTGGCTATGCCTGAGTACGCAGCGCCTTGTGCGGTGGGCGCCTACACTGGGATTGTTTCCGAGTTGCTCGCCCCTGAGATGTCATGGTTTGCTTTTCTTTGTTTGGTGACCTGCATAGTTTGGCGACTGGTGTCCCACTTTAAAATATTTGTTGGTTTGGGTGGTCGTCTCGGCTTCACAGCTTTTTGCTCATGCCACTTTGTGCAGATTGCTGTGCTCATGCCTTTGGGGGTCGTGGAAAACAGTGATCATAACATGCTGGTCAAGATCATATTCTTCGGGCGCCAAGAGACTTGGTCGTACGAATATTGTCGCTGGGATGTGCATTTGATTTCTCTAGGTTTCTGCGTCCTGGGCGCTGTCAACTCAAGGTTCCTTCGCCAACTTGGGAACGCATTAGAGAATCCAGTTGTTGGAGCGACGTCCGGATCGCTGCTTTGCTTTGTCATATTTTCAGTCAGCAGTTGGAGCTCTGCAGACGTGGCTATGAATGGTTACGCAGTTGGTTCATTTGTAGGTATGGCATCATTCGAGATGTTTCCGTCATCTTTGAGCTTCGCTTTAGGGGGATTATTGGCTGGAGGGTTTATTCCCTTGCTCGAACCCTTGTACACGGGATGGAGTGGCAAGCAGGGTTTCTGTGCGCTGATGGGATGCAGCACATTCTTGGTTATGCGGCGGCTGCTGAGCAAGTGCACAAAGCTTCAAACCGACACATGAGAATGATGACCGCAGCATTTGATAGAGTACTTCAGTACCTCACTCCCCCAGCAGTGCTTGCACTGACGGGTTCTGACCTGCCTTGCCTAAGGAAGTTGATGGCTGTGCCGAGGCGTCGCCAGGCGACCGCCCGTGGGCGCCTCGCATGCGCCTCGGGTTGGGTGGATGTGCCGAAGTTTTGCCTGGTGCTCGCCCGTGGGCGCACAGTGGGCGCCTCGTGCGCTGGATGGGTGTGCCAGAGCTTCGCCTGGTGCCCGCCCGTCGCCGCCTCGTGGGCGCCTCGTGCGCCAGGTGGGTGTGCTGAGCATTCGCCTGGTGTCCTTCAGTGGCCGCCCGTGGGCGCCCAGTGGGCTGGGCGGATGTGCCGAGATTTCGCCCGGTGCCCGCCCATAGCCGCTTCGTGGGCGCCTCGTGGGCTGGGCGGCCGCATACACTGCAATACGCTGCATAGCTCTTTTAACCAGCCAGCTTGCTCCACACAGATTGCCCCACATAGATTGCACCACATAGCCTACACCACACAGCTTGCACCACATAGCTTACACCACATAGCTTACGCCACACAGCTCGCACCACGTAATAACCGTTAGGTTAGCCTCACGGCTTTGAAGTGAGGTTCGTGGGCAATGTGAAACACAACAAAGTTTGCACCACGTAATTAGCTTGCACCGCATATTTTGTACATGCATTGCACCACATAGCTTTCCTCGCTTGCTCCATATATCTCACACATCGACAGTGCCTGAACTTCTTTATTGGGGTCCACACTGCTTGAACATTGTATTGTAGCACCGTCATGGTATGTGGCACTGTTCCTCGATCAGCGCCTGCACCGAATGGGTCCTGGCAGAAACTGAAAGACTCGATTCAGGTATCAGGCCAGGGTTTGGGTAGGCGGCCGGGTTCTTGGGTTTCCAGTTCCGTGTTTTTGGTTCCCGTTTTGGTTTCCGGGACGATGTCGGCGGGCGGCCGGATCTTTCGGTTCCCAGCTCCCGGTCCAGAGTTCCCGGCGCTAGAAGGTTCCTGGTTTCCGCAATCTTGATTGCGGCCAAGTGCACGTGTCGTCTCGACCACGGTCAGAATAAGAGACTAAACAATGGAAGTGAAGAGCAAATATCATAGTAGAGAGCAGCTTTGCAAAGAAAGTGGGAGAGAGGGGGCAGAAACAGGACGCAGATAATGTAATCGGCGAATCACCGCCGCCCCCTGCCCTTCAGGATCTGCCTATGTGGTCAACGCTATTGAAACATGCGTTCCCACAGCCGTTGTGGAAGCCCTTCGGGGAACAGGTGGGGGACGAAGCGGAAGATGAGGAGAGGGAAGGAAAAGGAGCATGAGGAGAAGGATGAGGAGACCTCTTGGGAGCTTCTTGGGTCATTACTGGGGCCTCTTAAGTTGCTTCCTGGGGGCCTCTCGGAGGCCTCTTGGGGGCCTTTTTGGGCTTCATGGGTCCACTTGGGAGCCTTTGGGGCTTCTTGGGGGCCCTTTGGCCGTCTTGCAGCGTTCCTGGCCCGACTGACGCCGTCGGAAGCCATCCTGGGTGCCTTTCTGAGTTGTCTTGAGGCTCTCCTGGAGCACTTCAGGGTCGTCTTGGAGCCCATCTTGGGCTTTTGGGAGGCCTCTTGGGCGTCTCGGGGCCGTTTGGGGAGCCTTTTGCGCCGTTCTGGAACCATCTCGGAGGCATGAAAGAAGCAAATGCCAAAGTCATTCAAAAGCCTAAGGGAATTGAATGATTTGGCCTCTTCGGACCCACCTAGAAGACTTCTTGGAGGACTCTTGAGCCGTTTGGGGGGCCTCTTGGGCGTTCCTTTCACCATCTCGAGTTTTCGAAGACCATCTTGGCAGCATCTTGGCACCATATTGGAAGCCAGCTTGGGGCTATCTTGGGCTCTTTTGGGGCGACCTGGGCCGTCTACAGGGCCATCTTAATCTTAGCCGTCTTGGAGGCCATGTTGGGGCCATCTTGGAGGAGAATATCGACTGAGTCCACTTTTTCCCGGCCCTGCCGGATGGCCGGCGGCAGCGGCCGAAGACCCAGGGGGAGTTCCAAAATAATTTAACACTTCTAAGATCTTCAGCACGCCAGGCATCCTTGTGATAAATCAATAGGTCGCGGCGGATCCAGTGGCCTTCGGCGCATCCCGCCACCGTTCCTGGGTGGTGGGTATGAATGAAGCCTATTGGATGTTCGTTGGGATCTCGTGGGAGGCCTCTCGCGGGCGGTTGGGGGCTCTTGGGACGGGCCAGGCCCCCATGGGCTTTGGCGTGCTGTGTGATCGGGGGGTGATGGGAGCGGGGGCTCTAGGCATAAGCATGCTTGCACAGTGGAGGCAAATGATATTGAAGCAAGCAGGATGTGCCATGATAGAAATTTGGAGCGGATGCCACGCCGCACCAAACCAATATCCCGCCCCACCTCATTACTGACAGTGCGCATCCACCCACACTGTTGCCGGCTCTTCCTCCCCACCTATATTGTTGGTGCCAACTCTTCCTCCTCCTTTGTCTTCCTCTTCTTCTTCCCTTCCCTCTAGCATGTCGACCCAGGCCCCCAGGGCATCCGCACGCTCTTCAAGCGTGCGTGGCATGTCGTGGCATGTACGCTTGCCTGCTGGGATAAAGGTGTCTACCGGGAACTGAGTTCCTTGCGGTTCCACTTGATTCCCAACCATCTTGTGGTGTTGGGTCCTCGTTTTGAAGAGACGGTGCCCCGCGTCTCCTCCTCCCGCTGCCCCCATCCCTCCTCCTTCCTCCCCCTCCTTGCCTCTGTTCTCGGCACACCTCTCGCACGTTTCGTAGACCCATAGGGAGCTCCACCGAAGGCCCCAGTGGGGGTGTTCGCATGCGGTTCCCCCACCCAGGGCAGCGCTTCATGGCCACATAGGGAGCTCCACCGAAGGCCCCACTGGGGGTGTTCGCATGCGGTTCCCCGGCCCAAGGCAGCGCTTCGTGGCCCCATAGGGAGCTCCACCGAAGGCCCCACTGGGGGTGTTCGCGTGCGGTTCCCCCACCCAGGGCAGCACTTCGTGGCCCCATAGGGAGCTCCACCGAAGGCCCCAGTGGGGGTGTTCGCATGCGGTTCCCCCACCCAGTGCAGCGTTTCGTGGCCCCATGGGGAGCTCCACCGAAGGCCCCACTGTGGCTGCTCTCGCATGCGGTTCCCCCGCCCAAGGCAGCGCTTCGTGGCCCCATGAGGAGCTCCACCGAAGGCCCCAGTGGGGGTGTTCGCATGCGGTTCCCCCACCCAGGGCAGCGTTTCGTGGCCCCATAGGGAGCTCCACCGAAGGCCCCAGTGGGGTGTTCGCATGCGGTTCCCCCACCCAGGGCAGCGTTTCGTGCCCCATAGGGAGCTCCACCGAAGGCCCCAGTGGGGGTGTTCGCATGCGGTTCCCCCACCCAGGGCAGCGTTTCGTGGCCCCATAGGGAGCTCCACCGAAGGCCCCAGTGGGG
This sequence comes from Prorocentrum cordatum, assembly GCA_963575745.1. Lineage (NCBI taxonomy): Eukaryota > Dinophyceae > Prorocentrales > Prorocentraceae > Prorocentrum > Prorocentrum cordatum. The sequence continues at coordinate 6,606 of CAUYUJ010000003.1, read as the reverse complement.
GGTGTTCGCATGCGGTTCCCTGACCCAAGGCAGCGCTTCGTGGCCCCATAGGGAGCTCCACCGAAGGCCCCAGTGGGGGTGTTCGCATGCAGTTCCCCCACCCAGGGCAGCACTTCGTGGCCCCATGGGGAGCTCCACCGAAGGCCCCAGTGGGGGGTGTTCGCATGCGGTTCCCCCACCCAGGGCAGCGCTTCGTGGCCCCATAGGGAGCTCCACCGAAGGCCCCCGTGGCGCAGTTCGCATGCGGTCCCCCCACCCAGGGCAGCGCTTCGTGGCCCCATAGGGAGCTCCACCGAAGGCCCCAGTGGCGCAATTCGCATGCGGTTCCCCCGCCCAGGGCAGCGCTTCGTGGCCCCATAGGGAGCTCCACCGAAGGCCCGCCCCAGTGGCGCAGTTCGCATGCGGTTCCCCCACCCAAGGCAGCGTTTCGTGGCCCCATAGGGAGCCCCACCGAAAGCGGCACCCACGACGCGTCACGAACAGTGGCTTATGGTTGGGTCCTTCGCCTGGATAATTTTTTAGGGGGGTCACAGTTTCCATTTGGAACGGTAGCGTTTTGTTTGGTTTGGATCAGTCACACCTTCTGAGTAGAACAATCGCATATCGATGTTGCAACGTTCCTGTTGCAAATTTTGGTTGTGTTTCTAAGGAGAGTTGTGCATTAGGTGGTTGTGGTGTTGACAGTGCGTAGGCAGGACGATGCAGCGGTGGTTCGTATTCCATCCTCCCTGGAGATAGTAGTTCATCTTCGTAGTCTTTGTCTGAATCACTCATAGCTCCATGTCACGAACCATTTGTTGCAGTTACCCGTGTAAGTCCGACGCCACCGTTGGGATTTGTCGGGGAGGGTTGTATTACCTCAGACGATAAACCAACCATAGCCGATAAGACCATCCGCTCGGAGTCCGAACGTGCCTACGGTATCCAAACCTTGCAATCAGGTGGTGATATTGGAGGTTGCCTTTCCGACCGTTCCCGAGTAGGGTACCAGTACGGTAATATGGATGTGAATGCATTCGGAAACAACCAACAATGGACCCAATCACGTTGTGCGAACGACGTCGGAGATTTCGTTACGCACAAGATCGCAATGATATGCCTACTGTAATCCGTCCAATGTCCATAATGGCCGTCGTAGATTTGCCTGAATCCAAAATCAGAAGATGGGAAAAGGAATTGCAATTAGGGCGGGACCCGAAGTCGGAATTGTAAACGTGCAATTTGAATTCCATTTGGGGAAAAGTACCGCAATCGGACCTGGAGTGGCCCGGGCTTCCGAGACTAACGCGGGAGTCGGACACGGGAGGGGGGGTCGGAACCGGAATCGGAGTCGGAAGCGCCAGAGTCGGAGCCGGAAACGTAGGATAGAGTTGGAGCCGCAATCGGACCAAGAGCCGGAGTTGGAAAATGGAGCCGGAATCGGACCGGGAGCGGGAGTCGGAACAATAAGAATTGATGGGGGATCGAAAGGACTGTCGGGCCCGGGGTTCGATGCTTCCCGATCCGTCCAAGATGGCGCAAGACGGCTCCAAGAGCGAAAAAGCGAAAAAGCACAAACACTGATGTTCTTCAAGTTTTGGGGCGCTCTTGGGAGCCTTCGGGGCGCTCTTCGGGCCATCTTGAAGGAGGTCTACCAAAGAGGGGGGTTCGTATATTAGCGCTGCCTCTCTAGAGTATTTTTCCCCCCAGCTTCTTTCCAGACAGCAAAGGCCCGTTTCTTTTCATGTTTGGGGCATGACGGGCGTCGTGGACCCCACCCCCACCGCCCCCCCTATGACGTAACGCTCCCCCCTCCAGTGCGCTCCGGGCACTGCCCCCCAGTGCGTTCCGAACATTGCCGCTGTGCGCATTGGGATCCGCGTAGGTGTTCGCGTAGGAATCCGCATAGGAGTCTGGTCCGCAGTCGTCGTCGTCGTCGTCGTCGTCGCTCGTGGCTTGTCGCTCGTCGCTCATAGTCGTCGTGCGCGCGGACGCGGCTGAAGCCTGCTTTTGATTCCGGGCCGATGACGGTAATCATCTAGGAGGGGGACGGAGGGGGTCGATGACGTCACGTTTCGCGCCGGCGGCGATTGGGAATGCCTGGGAATGACGGAGGACGGGTAGCGCCAGCATGTAGGTGGCGATTTTCACCACATTTCCTGAGGAGGAGGAGGAGGAGGAGGAGGGAGGAGGAGGGAAGAACGTCGCATTCGATTATCAGCAATTTCATGGCGTGGCGTCTAGTTGTCCGCAGCAGATCCTCACGTACATGTTCCATCCACCTGTCCTATGCACGCAGGCATTGTGGTGTACACCAGCATTGCGTTGCACGTGGATGCTGTGGTGTAGACACGCGGCGTGGCGTGCACAGGCGCTGCGGTGCACGCAAGCATTGTTGTGTACACAGGCGCTGTGTTGCACATGGTAGCTGCGGTGTGCAATTGTACGCCGGCGCTGTAGTGTACGCAAGCATTGTAGTGTACACAAGCGCTGCGTTGCACACGGTTGTCGCGGTGCACGCAGGCGCTGTGGTATACACGCGCGCTGTGGTGCACGCGAGCGTTGTGGTGTACACAGGCGCACAGGGCCGATCGACACCTTTATGCTGATCGCGTCGTCGAGATCGTCGTCGTCGTCGTCGGTCGTCGTCTTTGTGATAGTCGTGGTCGTCGTCATCGTCGTCATCGTCGCTCATCGCTCGTCGCGTCGCGCGCGCGCGGGCGCGGCTGCGGTACCGGAGCCACACGGCGGGGGGAAGCGTTACGTCATATTTTCCCTCCCGCCCCCCCCCCCCCATGACGCCCATCATCGCCGAACATAAAGAAACGCGCTCCAACAGGTGACAACGAAGGCGGCGGGTGAAACAGATAGCGGCGCCCGAAATCGTCTAGGACGAAGGGCGGCGGCAGCGCGGCGGCAAAGCAGCGAGAAAGGAGGATGAGGAGGAGGATCAGAGGATTTTCAAATCAGCCAGGCCGGGGGCCGGCTCAAGGGAGGTCGTTGGTAGGTCTCCGGGGTCGCGTAGGACCAGGCGAACCACAGATCGCTGTAAGGCAATTCCAACCCCCACCAGCGGTGCAATAACCCTAGTTCGGTCCCTCGTCGTACCCTTGCTGGGAGAAATCGGCACTTTTCTCGAGCAAAAGCGGGCACTATTGCAATACATTGATCACCCCATCGCCCGTGCACCTCTGATCCCAAGCACAGCAGAGCCCCAAGTCCAGAATCCACCACTTCCCTAGATGTATTTATGTTTTCGTATTCGGCATTTTCCAATAATCTACCATTCAGTAATCGAAAATGCGTTTCAACATCAAACGGTCCTGCTGGTCCTGCTCCACAACCTACTTCCTTTTCCACTTACCTGCTACATCTCCCCATCCTACTCTCACTCACTGTCTACACATATCATTCGATATTCTTTTCTTGTTTGCGACCACGCGTGTGACCGACGGGTGCCTGCGACGGACGATCAGCAGACAAATGGAATGGCTGGGGGTGATGGCTATTGGGGCGTTCGCTGCGGTGGATTGGGGTTCCGTCCGCTCCTCATTGTGGGAATGGGGCTCCTCCGTGGTGCGGGGGACGGGCGGCTGGATCAGTTACACATCCACAGCGACGACGGTGCACCTTGCAGGGCTTCCGCGCCAATGCCACTTGGCTACACGTCGCTGCGGTGTACAACGGCGAGAATCCACAGTACTCCACAACGCCGGGGTTCGCGCATATCTCAATATCTTGGGGGTGGTTGGTGGTCGGATTGTTGACGGGGGTGCTACTGACAATCGGGATCATGACATGCGTAGGGTATTCCAGATGGCCAAAATCTGGAATACATCCATACCCTTTGGATCACATACGGTACCCCCCGGGCCTGGCTCCCATGCCACCGGCCCTCCAGCCGCAGGTGAATCAGGAAGATGCCGCGAAGCTCGAAGTCATTCATCACATCGAGCGGCGGGGGGCGCCAGCATTAGCCGACATGGCCCAGAATGTGGGGGTATCGGACCACGAATTTCTCCGCAGACTGGTTGGGCTAGTGCCGAGAGTTCCCGCTGGGCTTCTTGGGGAAAGGCAGAGGCTAGGGAGGGGATTTGCTCCTTACTAGCTAGGTGGGCCCAAAGCCCGGCATGCGCCCCCCGCACCAACACCACCGTTTGTGGTTCCGCCGGGGGCGTCAATTATTGCACCAGTACTTTTATTTACGGTCATGCTTTCAATAATCTCAACCATTCCGGCAGCAGCTCTGGGAGAGGCTCCACGGCAGCCCCGAGGGCTCCGACGGTTGCTCCTGCGGCATCTCCGACTGCGGCTCCGACGGCGGCGCCCTCGGCAGTTTCAGCATATCCGACAGCAGCTCCGACGGTGGTTGCGACAGCGGCTGCGAAGCTTGGGGCTCCGACGTTTGCCTCTAAGGCAGCTCTCGTAATTGCTCTCGCGACGACAGGCCCGGTAGCCGGTCCGACAACGGCTCCGGCGGCGACCTCCATTGCAGTTCCGACAACGGCTCCAACGGCGGCGCCCACTGAATACGACAGTACCGACTGCGACAACACACACACACATTACGGCTACCACCGCACATGGCGCGCATCGCTACGGCGTGACACGACCACAGCATTCTGGAAGCATTCCGACAATTATTTGGCATCTCCACGCCTGACGGTTGGAGTTTCGATTTGCACGGTGTCACGTACGACAAAAGGGTTGCACCAGCAACGCTCCCGTTGCGGCTTGGGGGCATGGGCCTGCGCGACTTTACGCGGACTGTTCCAGCGGCATCCTGGGCGAGTTGGGCGGATTCGCTCCTGACCTACTGCAGCGATCCCCAGGCATAGGTCGGAACATGCTCTTCCAACTTACGACTATTCAAGATATGCCGGCAGGGCAACCACCACGTGGCCTTGCGTGTCTTGTGGATGCGGAAAAAGCCGGGAGGACATGCGATAATAATGGGTGGAACGATCGGCCTACGTGGCACGATATTGTTGCTGGGGCACGGCCTCCTGACTGTCCAGATCCATATGAAAATCTTTTGGCTTTAGGGAAATGGTCCCATGGGTGGCAATTTCACGCGTCCAACGGTTTGGAAACAGCTGCGCAACAACAACTCCAAAGGGAGTTCCTAGCGCAACACAACAGGGTAAATGCAGCATCCCGGGGGAGGGCACGGCTTCAATCGTGCATGGGGCCGTACGCGAGTGTGTGGCTGACAGTGTGTCCAACACTTCTGGGTACAATTTGCACCGACGATTACTTCAGATGTGCAGTTCGCCGGCGTTTGGGGCTGGCTGTGGCTTGTGATGGGCCTGACCCGCATGGTTCCCTCAGATTTGCGGACAACGAAGGGGCTCTCCTTAACGCGCGACATACCGCCACGGTCGCAGCGTGAAGGCAAGTACTAACAGGAGCGGGCGGTGCAATATTTGACCGTAGCGTGGAATGTCTTCTACGGGACGCCCGTGTCCCAGTACCAGCTGGGGACCTGCGACGGTTGGACCTCAGAGCCCCAGGGCTGTCAATTGCTCATGGCGTGCCGCTCTTCTGTGATGTATGCATTATTTCCCCTTTGTTTCGGAACGGCTGCCCCCGGGCAGGGACGAGCAACCAGGGCGGGCGTTTATTGGACACGAGGTGCACGGCAGGTGGGGGAAACAATTTGCGCGGTTGGTCCCGACCTTGGTACATGAGCACAAGCGGGGGTTGCACGCGCGCGTTTGGAAGAGGTTGCCTTAGGTTTGCTGCATAGATGGTGGGGGCTGCTTGGCATTACCCTGCATTCCGCCGTAGCGCGCGCAGTTCTACACGACGAAGCCGATTTGCAACAGACGTCGTTGGAGGCGGCGCTTGGTCTGGCTGACCTAGTAGCCTAGAGATATAGTGCTCCTCCTCTTCCTCCTCCTCGTCCTCCTCTTTTTCCTCCTCCTCCTCCTCCTCCTCCTCCTCCTCCTCCTCCTCCCCCTCCTCCTCCTCCTCCTCCACCATCTCCTCCTCTTCCTCATCCTCCTCCTCCTCCTTCCTCTTCTCCCTCCTCCTCCTCTCCTCCTCCTCCTCTCCTCCTCCTCCTCACCCTCTCTTCCTCCCTCGCCTTCCTCTCCTCCTCCTCCTCCTCCTTCCGCCTCCGTCTCCGTTTCCTCTCCTAGCCTTTTCCGTCTCCGTCTCCGTTTCTGTTTCTCTCTTCCTCCTCCCCCTCTCCTCGTTCCGTCCTTCTCTTCCTCCCCTCTTCTCTTCCTTCTCCTCCTCTTTGTCCGCCGCCTCTCCCCCTCCCCCCCTTTCTGCCTCTCCTCCTCCTTTTCCTCCTCCTCCTCTTCCGCCTCCTCCTCCTCCTCCTCCTTCCTCCTCTTCCCTCTCATACCAAAGGGGGCTGACGTCGCAATTGTCGACACTTACATAGAACAACGCCAATGGTCTGCATTCAAGTCTGCATTCAATGTGCCGATCTACTGGGTAGCTGGGGTGATCGCACGGTTGGAAAATACGATGCAATTTTTATGCGATGAATTCCCGACGTTTCCTACATATGTGATGGTTGAATATGTGCGTAATTCTTCTGTGACGGTTCGGCGTGGCATGCGACAAATGGGCATCATCGGCCCAAATTATGTAGTAATGTGGCTTCAGGCGAAC
>CAUYUJ010000002.1:2170741-2373936 GCA_963575745.1 Prorocentrum cordatum | reverse complement strand
CCGAGCGCCACCAGCGCAGGGCCATGGACGCCCTCGAGTACCTCGTGGCGCACGACGACCCCGCCGAGGAGGACTTCTCCAGCTGGGCCACGCTCACGGACTACTACCTGGCCCACCCTCAGAAGAGCGCGTACTTCGCCATCATGCGCTTGCACAACAGGTTCCTCCGCAGGAACCGCAACGACCTCTCACAGAAGAAGCGCCGCCTCGCGATGCGCCTCGTGGAGCAGCTCGGCATCGAGACGGCCATCTGGCCCCACCTGTACCCGAGGGTGTCCATGTGCGAGACCTACGTCCGCCTGCTGGACGAGCGGCGGATGGTGCGCACGCGGGCCGCGCGACGGGCTGCGCACTTCGGCCAGGACGACGAGAATAGCGACGACTCTGCCGACAGCGACGACGCAGAGGCCGACGGCAAGAAACGCCAGTCGCTCAAGCGCAGCTACACGGCCAAGGTCTTCTCGCCCGTGATCGGCTACGGCGCCGACACCGAGCTCGCCCAGTTCGTCTACGACCTCTGGCTCTGGACGGCACTGGGGGGCAAGAAGCACGCTGCCAAGGTGCCAATGCGCCTGGCGCTGGCTGGCATGTCCTTCAGCCCCGAGTACTGGCGGACCTACCACTTCGCCCTCATCGATTTGCAGCGCCAGCTGGGCTTCCCGACCCTGTTCGTGACCCTGTCGCCGCTGGAGTGGTCCACGCCGTTCCACGTCTGGGTCGAGGACGAGATGCGGCGGACGCTGCGGTCGCGCACGTGGCTTCCGGCCGCGGAGACCTACCACCTCTCGCACGTGCTCACCCAGGCCATCGTTGGGCTGCTGACTGGCACCCAGGGGAAGGCGCGGAGCGAGGCGAGCGCAGCGTGGACGCACCACGTTCTGGCTGGCAAGGACGCCGAGGGCAAGCCGACGCAGCGCGTGATCACGCAGTTCGCGCGCATCGAGTTCCAAGACGGCAAGCGCAAGCGCGGCGGGCCCAACGCGCGGCACGCCTACCACGGCAGCGGCCGCCCCCACGTCCACTGCCTCGTCTGGCTGGAGAAGGTCGCCACGATCGATCTCCCGAGCAAGGTCTCCGCCACCATCCCAGACGACGGGGAGCAGGAGCAGCTCTACCACATCGTCATGGGCTCCCAGACCTCCACGCACGGCTCCCATCCGTGGCCTGAGCGCAAAGAGGACTCGATCTGGGACGAGCGGGGGAAGACGCTGAGGCTCCACCACACCGCCAGGGACCTGCACCCGAGTGGCTCAATGACGAGGCCTCCGACTACGCCATCAGCCGCCGCATCCTCACGGAGTTCCACCCGCTCGAGCCCGAGATGTGGCTCCAGCTTGCCGCATCGGAGTACTCCCAGGTCCTCACGCACGGCACGGTCAAGAATATCCCCGTGCCCGTGCCGTGGAAGGGCAAGGAGATGCCCGCGGTCGTCGAGCGCTACACGCACAGCGCCTGGCGACCCGACCACATGAGCCTCCTGGATTACGTGCGGCGCTCCAACAGCAGGGGCGGCGTACACCGAGCGCTCCGCCTGCGCTACGCCAATCTCCAGAAGGCGAACGACCCCTCCGTGGCCAACGTCGACCTGGAGACCTGGGCCGCGCGCGTGCCCATGCGCGGCGAGGTCCTGGTGGCGGCGCGCTCCAACTCTCGCTTCAGCGACGAGTACTACGGCCAGTGGATGCTCCTCCACGTCCCCTTCCGCAGCGTGGATGAGCTCTGGCAGGATGCCGCGGAGCTCGTACCGACGGGGTACAGGCTGTTCGCCCACTGCCTTCTCCACCGCCCTGACCTTTGGCGGAGCGAGGCATGGCTGCGCGCCGACATGCAGCTGGAGGCTCACCGCGACCCGACCATCGATTCCAACGTGGCGATGATCAAGGCGCACATCACCCTCGTCGACGACTACCTGGAGGGCCGCCTCGTGGTCGGGGAAGACCCCGAGCCGCCGCGACACCACTACGCCTTCGATGGCCGCATTACCACCCTCGAGCCCGAGCAGATACCCGTCGCCGATCTCATCACGAGGCGCTGGCACAGGGCGGTGGAGCTCGCCTGGCCCGACGACTACGAGGAGCACAACCACGGCCCGCCCGTCGACGAGGACCCGCGCCCCATCGCCGTCCTGGGGCCCGCGGGGAGCGGCAAGTCCTTCCTCATCAAGGTCGTCATGCAGGACGCCATCGCCCAGGGCGCCCGCGTCCTCCTCGCCTGCCCCACGCGCCGACAGGTGGCGCGCTACCGCGAGGACATGCCCGACCTCGACGTCGACAGCATCCACAGGGCCTTCAACGTCTACCTCCCGGAGCAGCAGACGCTCCAGCGCATGCAGGACTTCGACCTCGTTGTCATCGAGGAGATCAGCATGGTCGAGATGTGGATCTTTGAGCGCCTCCTGCGCCTCTGGGACGCGGCCGCGCGGCGCCCTGCGCTCGTCTTCGTCGGCGACTTCCGACAGCTCCGCTGGATGGACAGCCCGCGCGTCCTCGAGCACTGGCGCTGGGCCGACGTCGACGTGAGGGAGCTCAAGATCATGCGCCGCTGCAAGTGCCCCATTCTCAAGAAGAGGCTTGAGCTCCTCCGCACTGCCACGCCGAGCAGGCCGCAGCTTGTGGAGATCATCAGGGACCATCGCGCGCCTTCGCCCGGCCATCGGGATGTGGGCTGGTGGGAGCGCGAGGAGCCCACGGAGTACGAGATCGGCCAGGTCTTCGAGGAGCACCCCACCACGACGTTCGTCACGATCTCCAGGGCCAAGGCGGCGTGGGTCAACCAGGCAGCCTTGCGGCACTTCTACTGGGAGCAGGAGCCGCTGGGCACCGTCGACGCCGACCCTGAGTTCAACCCCGACAACTTCTACGGCACCAAGCAGGTCAGCTGGCACAACATGCGCCTCCCGATCTACCAGGGCATGCGCGTGGGCTTCACCGCCAACATTCGCCCCGAGATCGACTTCGTTAACGGCATCGAGGGCCGCGTGATCATGATGGACCACACGGGCGTCTTGGTCAAGACCACCACGGGCCACATGGTCAAGGTGCCGCCCTACACCAACCCCGAGTGGCGCAACGTTTACTACCCGCTGCGACTTGCGTACGCCACCACCCTCATGAAGGTGCAGGGCGATACCCTGAAGCATATGACGCTGTGGATGGACACGCCGGGCGTGGAGGCAGCGGGATACGTGGCATTGTCCCGCGTTCAGCATGACAAGGACTGGACGTTCGTCGGCTACCTGCAGCAGAAGCACTTCATCCCGGCCAACCTCTGAGCAGCGTGCTCGGCAGGCGCGCTAGCGGGCGCGCGCGCGGGGCTCGGCCCGAACGCAGTGGCGGCGCGCACAGGCGCCACCGAAAATCTGTCTAGGAGGAAGCAGGGGAATCGAGGAGGAAACGCACAGACCCGATAGAGATCTCTGAGGCCGAATGAGGGAACCCGTAAGACTCGCAGGACCCAGTGGCATCTCATAGACTTGCACATGTCGTAGGACCGAATAGTTTCTGCATGCTTGTCATCTGGTCTGGAAGCTCGGCGATGGGGGGGGCTTCCGCGCGGCTTTGGCCGACCCGTCGAGCTGTCGCTGGGAACCTTTCAGCCGCGCGCGCGAGGGGTCGGCCAGAGCTGCGCGGAAACCCAGGGGGCCATATCCGTCCGCCTCCACGCGGCGGCCCCCGGGGAAGCGTAGCGACGCGAGCTCGACCCGACGCGTCGGGTCGCGTCGCTGCGTTTCGCGAAGGACGGAGCTCGCGCGACTACGAACCCCACCGTGTGATACACATAGCACTGTATGTCGTACACATGAGAAGGAAGGATTGACAAACTGATTGGGGTCCTGGACCCCTAAGAGAAAGAGAATCTCGATTACAAGTGAACCCTAAACCCTAATAGAGAAAGCCGTGGGTGGCTCGCCGCCCTAACGGGCGCGGGGTGGGAATGTGAAAAGGGGAGCTGGCCCCGTAGCCGAAACATGATTCCGCTCAACATGATATCACTTCAACACGATTACCCCACCCCCACTCCATTTGATGGGTGGGGGTGGTCTTACACGATTGAAGATCAGCAAGCGCTGACAGAGGACACCCTAAACCCTAAACCCTAAACCCTAAACCCTAAACCCTAAACCCTAAACCCTAAACTGCAAGCCACGGGCGGTGCATCGTCAGAAGCCCGTGGCGCCTGGCCGAGCGATCAGCGAGTCCGCCCATGCGCGCACGCCGCACCGACGAAGCGCGTAGCGCTGAGGAGGATGCGCTCCCCCGCGGGGATGCCTCGTGAGTTCTGAGAGATGAATAGAACCCTTAACCCTAGGCCCAGCCAGTGGCTCCCCCGCGATTGGTTCCATCCCCTGGGGCTCGAAACATATGAAAATACAGCATGCGGCGCCCTTTCGGCCGTCCGTGGGGCCGCAAACCATATGAAAATACAGCATGCGGCGTCCTTTCGGCTGGCGCACGCTCCAGGTGCTCCCAAGCGCTCCCAGGCGCTCCCAGGCGCTCCCAGGCGTTCCCAAGCGCTCCCAGGCGCTCCCAAGCGCCCCAAGCGCTCCCAGGCGCTCCCAGGCGCTCCCAAGCGTTCCCAAGCGCTCCCCAGGCGCTCCCAAGCGTTCCCAGGCGCTCCCAAGCGCTCCCCGGCGCTTTCGGCACGCTCCCAAGCGCTCCCAAGCGCTCCCAGGCGCATGGCGCTCTCAGGCGCTCTCAGGCGCTCCCGGCACGCTCCCAGGCGCTCCCACGCGCTCCCTGGCGCTCCCAAGCGCTCCCAGGTACTCCCAAGCGCTCCCTGCACGCTCCCAGGCGCTCCCAGCTTGCTCAGGCGCTCCCTGCGCGCTCCCACGCGCTCCCTGGCGCTTCCGAGCGCTCCGGGACGCTCCGAAGCACTCCCAAGCGCTCCGGCGCGCTCCCAGGCGCTCCCGGCACGCTCCAGCACGCACCCAAGCGCTCCCAAGCGTTCCCATGCGCTCCCAAGCTCCCGCAGGTGGTCCCAAGCGCTCCCCAAGCGCGTTTAAGAAGTCCAAGCGGCCCCATGGCGCTCCCAAGCGTTTTCATGCATTCGCAAGCACTCTGCAGCGCTCCCTGGCGGCGCTTCCCGGCGCTTCCCCGCAATGCAGGTGCTGCCGCAGCCATGCGCGCGCAACGTAGCGAAGAGGGTGCTCCCAGGCGCTCTCAGGCGCTCCCGGCACGTCCCAGGCGCTCCCAGGCGCTCCCTGGCGCTCCCAAGCGCTCCCAGGTACTCCCAAGCGCTCCCTGCACGCTCCCAGGCGCTCCCAGCCTGCTCAGGCGCTCCCTGCGCGCTCCCAAGCGCTCCCTGGCGCCTCCGAGCGCTCCGGAGCGCTCCGAAGCACTCCCAAGCGCTCCGGCGCGCTCCCAGGCGCTCCCGGCACGCTCCCAGCACGCTCCCAAGCGCTCCCAGGCGTTCCCATGCGCTCCCAGGCGCCCCCAAGCTCCCACAGGTGCTCCCAAGCGCTCCCCGGCGCTCCCAAGCGCGTTTAAGCAGTCCAAGCGGTCCCATGGCGCTCCCAAGCGTTTCCATGCATTCGCAAGCAGTCGGCAGCGCTCCCTGAAGGCGCTTCCCGGCGCTCCCCCGCCATGCAGGTGCTGCCGCAGCCATGCGCGCGCATCGTAGCGAGGGGGTGCCAGACCCACCCCCTCGCGCTCCCTCTCCAGCCATGCGACATTCGCGCCGAAGGCGGCTGCGTCGACAATGCAATCGCTTCAGCGGGGGCGACGCCAACGGTCCTGCCCAATGGACAACCCACGGCCCGCACTCGCGGTGCACTCTGCGTGTCCTGTCACGCTCCCAGACGCTCCCACGTGCTTCCATCCTGGGGAAACCTCGAGGCGCTCTCTCAGCGCTCCCAGAGAGCTCTCCCAAGGCATTCCAAGAGGTCTGCCATGGAGGTGCTGCAGCAACCATGCACGCGCATCGTAGCGAGGGGGTGCCAGACCCACCCCCTCGCGCTTCCCTTCCAGCCATGCGACATTCGCGCCGAAGGCGGCTGCGTCGACAATGCAATCGCTTCAGCGGGGGCGACGCCAACGGTCAAGCCCAACGGGCAATTCACGGCTCGCGCTCGCGGTGCACTCTGCGTGTCCTCTCGCGCTCCCAGACGCTCCCACGTGCTTCCATCCTTGGGAAAGGTCGAGGCGCTCCCCCAGCGCTCCCAGAGAGCTCGCCCAAGGCATTTCAAGAGGTCTGCCATGGAGGTGCTGCAGCAACCATGCACGCGCATCGTAGCGAGGGGGTGCCAGACCCACCCCCTCGCGCTCCTCCTCCCGCCTTCCGAAGCTCGCGTCGACATCGTCTGCGTCGATGCTTGCAATCGCTTCAGCGGGGGCGACCTCAAAGCAAAACCCAAAGCCGCGGGCGAATGCAACTGCCGTGCGCGTCGGCGTCAGCGAGGAGCCCGACGGCGCGGCTACTCGCTCGAGGCCCACGGGGGCCCATGGGATTGCCGCGCCAGCGCCCTCGCAGTGCTGCTTTCCAACGCCGAAGGCAAATGCGGACCCCTGTGGATGCGCTGCGCCAGCGGCAGCCGTCTACGACGGCGGCTGCAAGGGCAGCCAGGCCAACGGCAAAAGCCAATGCAGGAGGCCTACTGGAACCAGGGGCAGCGCTGCGTCTGCGACAGGCCAACGCCGTAATTCAAAACCTCATGCGGCGACGCCTGGCCTTGAGGCCTCTCCTGTGCCTTCTGATTGCAATGAACACCAGCAGGGGAAGAATCCGTTCTTCGGCAAAGCCATGCGCCAACTGGGAGCCAGCCGAATGCAGCTAAACCCACGGCAAAGATTGTTGGCCATGCGACGACGCTGGCTCTTGCGCCTGCGCAAAGCGCCTTGCGCGCGTACCAAGAACGCAATGCCAAAACCGCGTCGTCGTGCTCCCCGCGGAATATTCGCATTCGCACACAACACGAAAGCCCCCCTTGATAGGGGGGTTGGGGGGAGAAACCCTAAACCCTAAAGGGCTTTACTGTGGGTGGTCTGGGGCGGGAGTGCAAGTTCATAGCGCGCGCGGCTTGGGCAGCGATCCCCCCCAACAACCTTGATGTGGGGGGGATCGCAGCCAGCGCGCGCATGCGCCAATGCAGGCCCTAAACCCTAAACCCTAAACCCTAAACCCTAAACCCTAAACTGATGCGCGACCCCTCGACGGGTCGCGCACCGATGTCGAACCTTGTCCGCTCTGAAAGCGAGCGATAGTCGAGCGCCCAGATCGTTATCGGGCCGGCGCACGCGCTGAGCTTCGGCTCTTAGATAACCCTGAACCCTGGACTCCTGTGCTCTGGCGGCTCCCGTGTTGGCCCCTGGAAGGATAAACCTCACCTGGGAGCGCTCCCAGGCGCTCCCAAGCGCTCCCACGCGCTCCCAGGCGCTCCCAGGCGCTCCCAAGCGCTCCCAAGCGCTCCCAAGCGCTCCCAGGCGCTCCCAGGCGCTCCCAAGCGCTCCCAGGCGCTCCCAGGCGCTGCCAAGCGCTCCCAGGCGCTCCCCGGCGCTCCCAGGCGCTCCCAAGCGTTCCCACGCGCTCCCAGGCGCTCCCAAGCGCTCCCAGGCGCTCCCAGGCGCTCCCGAGCGCTCCGGGGCGCTCCCCGGCGCCCGGGGCGCCCCCCGGCGCTCCCAAGCGTTCCCAAGCGCTCCCAAGCGCTCCCAGGCGCTCCCAAGCGCTCCCAAGCGCCCCGGAGCTCTCCCCGGCGCCCGGGCGCGCTCCCCGGCGCTCCCATGCAGTCCCAGGCGGCCCAGGCGGCCCCAGGCGCTCACAAGCGCTCCCCGGGAGCTCCCAAGCGCTCCGAAGCGCCCCCAAGCGCTGCCAAGCGCTCCCAAGCGCTCCCAAGCGCTCCTAAGCGCTCCCAAGCGCTCCCAGGCGCTCCCAAGCGCTCCCAGGCGCTCCCAGGCGCCCCCCGGCGCCCGGGAGCGCGTCCGGGCGCTCCCAAGCGCTCGCAAGCGCTGCCAAGCGCTCCGAAGCGCTCCCAAGCTTGCGAGCGCCTGGGAGCACTTGGCAGTTGCGAGGGGGCGCCAAGCCCGCCCCCTCGCGCTCGTCTTCCGCGCCGAACTTCGAAAGCGAAACAAGCGCTCCCAAGCGCCCCCAGGCGCTCCCAAGCGCTCCTAGGCGCTCCCAGGCGCTCCCCAAGCGCTCCCAGGCGCTCCCAGGCGCTCCCAGGCGCCCCACGCGCCCGCAGGCGCTCCCAGGCGCTCCCAGGCGCTCCCAAGCGCTCCCAAGCGCTCCCGAACGCTGCCAAGCGCTCCCAGGCGCTCCCGGGTGCTCCCAAGCGCTGCCAAGCGATCCCAAGCGTTCCCATGCGCTCCCAAGCGTTGCCCAGCGCTCCCAAGCGTTCCCAAGCGCTCCCGAGCGCTCCCAGGATCCCCAATGGCTCCCAGGCGGTTCCAAGCGCTCCCAAGCGCTCCTGGGCGTTCCCAAGCGCTGTCAGGCGCTGCCAGGCGCCCCAAGCGCTCCCAAGCGTTCCCAGGCGCTCCTCGGCGCTGCAAAGCGCTCGCAAGCGCTCCCAGGCGCCCCCAGGCATTGTCAAGCGCTCCCAAGCGCTCCCAGGCGCTCCCAGGCGCTCCCACGCGCCCCCAGGCGCTCCCACGCGATCCCAAGCGCACCCTAGCGTTCTCAAGCGCTCCCAACCGCGTCCAAGCGCCCCCAGGCGCTCCCAAGCGCTCCCAAGCGCTCCCACGCTTGCGAAGGGGCGCCAAGCTCGCCCCCTCGCGCTCCCCCTCCGCGCCGGCGCCCCAAGCGCTCCCAGGCGCTCCCAAGCGCTCCGGGGCGCTCCCTGGCGCCCGGGGGCGTTCCCCGGCGCTCCCAAGCTCCAAGCGTTCCCAAGCGCTCCCAAGCGCTTCCAAGCGCTCCCAAGCGCTCCCAAGCGCTCCCACGCGGTCCCAGACGCTCCCAAGCGCTCCCAAGCGTTCCCAGGCGTTGCCAAGCGCTTTCAAGCGCTCCCAAGCGCTGCCAAGCGCTCCCAAGCGCCCCCAAGCGCTCCCAGGCGGTGCCAGGCGCTCCCCGCTCCCAAGCGCGCCCAAGCGCTCCCAGGCGCTCCCAAGCGCCCCCAAGCGCTCCCAAGAAGCGCTCCCAGGCGCTCCCAGGCGCTCCCAGGCGCTGCCAAGCGCTGCCAAGCGCTGCCAAGCGCTCCCAAGCGCTCCAAGCGTTCCCAAGCGTTCCCAAGCGCTCCCAGGCGCTCCCAAGCGCTCCCAAGCGCTCCCAGGCGCTCCCAGGCGCTCCCAAGCGTTTCCAAACGCTCCCAAGCGCTCCCAGGCGCTCCCAGGCGCTCCCAAGCGCTCCAAGGAGCTCCCAGGCGCTTCCAGGCGCTGCTGCCCACTCAGCCCGGCGAAGGGCACCAGAGAAGTCCGTAGCGCACAATGGAATGCGAGGGGGCGCCAGACCCGCCCCCTCGCGCTCCCCCACCCGCCAAATCTTCGAGGGTGCCATGTGTGAGCTCCAGCCAAGATGCGCTCCGAGAGAGAGAGAGAGAGAGAGAGGGAGAGAGAGAGAGAGAGAAAGAGAGAGAGAGAGAGAGAGAGAGACAGTTAGCCCCCCCATGCGAAGGGGGGCGAAGGGGGGTAGATTGACAGCTGGTTGACGCCCGAAGATGATCCGCCACGAAGACCTTCCCCCCATGAGAAGGGGGGAGAGAGGGGGGTAGAAGAACCCTAAACCCTAAAGGGGTACTTTTGGGTGGGGGGTGGGAACGGGAACGAATAGCAGCCGACCCCCCCAACCTCTTGAAGGAGGGGGGGTCGAGCTGCTTCCGCCCAGCGAGGCCCTAAACCCTAAACCCTAAACCCTAAACCCTAAACCCTAAACCCTGCAAGCCACGGGCGGTGCATCGTCAGAAGCCCGTGGCGTCTGGCCGAGCGCTCAGCGAGCCTGCCCATACGGCGTTCGCCGCACCGACGAAGCGGCGATAGCCGCTGAGGAGGAATTCGCACGCCGCGCGGTGCATCCCCGGGGTGTTCTCCTAAGAAAAGGAACCCCTAACCCTCAGCCCTAGCCAGTGGGTGCCCGTTGCGACGATGCTTTCCCTGGGGCTCCAAACCTATGAAAATACAGCATGCGGTGCTCTCTGGGTGCTCCAAACCTATGAAATTACCGCATGCGGCGCTCCAAGCGCTTCCAGACGCTCCAGGCGCTCTCGGCACGCTCCCAGGCGCTCCCAGGCGTTCCCAGGCGCTCCCAGGCGCTCCCAGGCGCTCCCAGGCGCTCCCAAGCGCTCCCAGGCGCTCCCAAGCTTTCCAAGCTTTCCCAGGCGCTCCCGGCACGCTCCCAAGCGCTCCACGGCGCCTCAGGCGCTCCCGGCACGCTCCCAGGCGCTCTCGGCACGCTCCCACGCGCTCCCAAGCGCTCCCAGGCGCTCCCAAGCGCTCCTGGGCGCTCCCGGCACGCACCCAGGCGGGTTCCCAGGCGCGCGCTGGCTGCGCTCCCAGGCGCTCCCAAGCGCTCCCAGGCGCTCCCGGCACGCCCCCAAGCGCTTCCCAGGCGCTCGCAGGCGCTCCCAAGCGCTCCCGGCACGCTCCTGGCGCGGTCCCAGGCGCTCGCAAGCGCTCTCCAGCGTTCCCAGCGCTGCCACGACTCCGAAGCGCTCCTAAGCGCTCCCTGGCGCTCCCAGGTGCTCCCAGGCGCACAAGCAGTCCCACGCGCTCTGAAGCACCCACAAGCGCTCCAAGGCGCCACGCGGCGCTCCCATGCGCTCCCGCGCGCTCCCGCGCGCTCCCAAGCTTGCCCAGGCGGTTCCAGGCGGCCCCAGGGGGAAGCTCCAGCTCTCCCAGCGCTGCCAGAGAGCCCCCCCGAGGAATTCTACGGGCTCTGCCATGGCGGTGCTGCCGCAGCCATGCGCGCGCATCGTAGCGAGGGGGTGCCAGACCCACCCCCTCGCGCTCCCCCTCCAGCCGTCCGAAGCTCGCGCCGAAGGCGGCTGCGTCGATGATTGCAATCGCTTCAGCGGGGGAGCGACCCCAAAGGCGAAACCCAAAGCCGCGGGCGAATGCAACTGCCGTACGCGTCGCCGTCAGCGAGGAGCCCGACGGCGCAACCACTCGCTCCAGGCCCACGGGGAACCATGGGATTCCCGCGCCAGCGCCTTCGCAGTGCTGCTGCCCAATGCCGAAGGCAAATGCCGGACCCCTGTGGAACTGCTGCGCCAGCGGCAGCCCACCGGCGAAGCTCCACGCCGAAGGTACAACCGGCTGCCTCATCGACGAGGCGACCTGACGCGCCAGCGCCATGCACCCTGCGCGCGTGCTCGCATCGGCGCGCATTGCTACGGCCGCGGCCGCACGCGCGCATCCCAACATTCACAGCCCAGTGTCGCAACCCAGTGCAGAAGGCACATGCAGCAACGCATGGACATGCTGCGCCAGCGGCAGCCCAACGGCGAAGCTCAACGCCGAAATCGCTAAAGGCTGCCTCTTCGACGAGGAGACGAGCCGACGCGCCTACGTCACGCGCCCTGCGCGCATGCTCAAGTGGATGCGCAGTGCCACGGCCGCGTCGGCGATCGCCTGCGCGCGCCACTTCGACAGCCCCCCGTGATAGGGGGGTTGGGGGGAGAAACCCTAAACCCTAAAAGGCTTCACTCTGGGTGGTCTGGGGCGGGAGTGCGACTAACCGTGGCGCGCGCGGCTTGGGCAGCGATCCCCCCCAACAACCTTGATGTGGGGGGGATCGCAGCCAGCGCGCGCTTGCGCCAATGCAGGCCCTAAACCCTAAACCCTAAACCCTAAACCCTAAACCCTAAACCCTAAACCCTAAACCCTAAACCCTAAACCCTAAACTGCAAGCCACGGGCGGTGCATCGTCAGAAGCCCGTGGCGCCTGGCCGAGCGATCAGCGAGTCCGCCCATGCGCGCACGCCGCACCGACGAAGCGCGTAGCGCTGAGGAGGATGCGCTCCCCCGCGGGGATGCCTCGTGAGTTCTGAGAGATGAATAGAACCCTTAACCCTAGGCGCAGCCAAAGGCTTCGCTACGATTGGTCCCATCCCCTGGGGCTCGAAACCTATGAAAATACAGCATGCGGCGCCCTTTCGGCTGTCCGTGGGGCCGAAAACCATATCAAAATACAGCATGCGGCGTCCTTTCGGCTGGCGCACGCTCCAAGTGCTCCCAAGCGCTCCCAGGCGCTCCCAGGCGCTCCCAAGCGTTCCCAAGCGTTCCCAGGCGCTCCCAAGCGCCCGAAGCGCTCCCAGGCGCTCCCAGGCGCCCCCAAGCGTTCCCAAGCGCTCCCCAGCGCTCCCAGGCGTTCCCAGGCGCTCCCAAGCGCTCCCCGGCGCTTTCGGCACGCTCCCAAGCGCTCCCAGGCGCATGGCGCTCCCAGACGCTCTCAGGCGCTCCCGGCACGCTCCCAGGCGCTCCCAGGCGCTCCCTGGCGCTCCCAAGCGCTCCCAGGTACTCCCCAGCGCTCCCTGCACGCTCCCAGGCGCTCCCAGCCTGCTCAGGCGCTCCCTGCGCGCTCCCACGCGCTCCCTGGCGCCTCCGAGCGCTCCGGGGCGCTCCGAAGCACTCCCAGGCGCTCCGGCGCGCTCCCAGGCGCTCCCGGCACGCTCCCAGCACGCTCCCAGCACGCTCCCAAGCGCTCCCATGCGCTCCCAAGCGCTCCCAAGCTCCCACAGGTGGTCCCAAGCGCTCCCCGGCGTTCCCAAGCGCGTTTAAGAAGTCCAAGCGGTCCCATGGCGCTCCCAAGCGTTTTCATGCATTCGCAAGCACTCGGCAGCGCTCCCTGGCGGCGCTTCCCGGCGCTTCCCGTGCTGCCGCAGCCATGCGCGCGCAACGTAGCGAAGAGGGTGCTCCCAGGCGCTCTCAGGCGCTCCCGGCACGCCCCCAGGCGCTCCCAGGCGCTCCCTGGCGCTCCCAAGCGCTCCCAGGTACTCCCAGCGCTCCCTGCACGCTCCCAGGCGCTCCCAGCCTGCTCAGGCGCTCCCTGCGCGCTCCCACGCGCTCCCTGGCGCCTCCGAGCGCTCCGGGGCGCTCCGAAGCACTCCCAAGCGCTCCGGCGCGCTCCCGGCACGCTCCCAGCACGCTCCCAGCACGCTCCCAAGCGCTCCCAAGCGTTCCCATGCGCTTCCAGGCGCTCCCAAGCTCCCACAGGTGCTCCCAAGCGCTCCCCGGCGCACCCAAGCGCGTTTAAGCAGTCCAAGCGGTCCCATGGCGCTCCCAAGCGTTTCCATGCATTCGCGAGCACTCGGCAGCGCTCCCTGGCGGCGCTTCCCGGCGCTCCCCCGCCATGCAGGTGCCGCCGCAGCCATGCGCGCGCATCGTGGCGAGGGGGTGCCAGACCCACCCCCTCGCGCTCCCTCTCCAGCCATGCGACATTCGCGCCGAAGGCGGCTGCGTCGACAATGCAATCGCTTCAGCGGGGGCGACGCCAACGGTCCTGCCCAATGGACAATCCACGGCCCGCACTCGCGGTGCACTCTGCGTGTCCTGTCACGCTCCCAGACGCTCCCACGTGCTTCCATCCTGGGGAAACCTCGAGGCGCTCTCTCAGCGCTCCCAGAGAGCTCTCCCAAGGTATTCCAAGAAGTCTGCCATGGAGGTGCTGCAGCAGCCATGCACGCGCATCGTAGCGAGGGGGTGCCAGACCCACCCCCTCGCGCTCCCCCTTCCAGCCATGCGACATTCGCGCCGAAGGCGGCTGCGTCGACAATGCAATCGCTTCAGCGGGGGCGACGCCAACGGTCCTGCCCAATGGACAATCCACGGCCCGCACTCGCGGTGCACTCTGCGTGTCCTGTCACGCTCCCAGACGCTCCCACGTGCTTCCATCCTGGGGAAACCTCGAGGCGCTCTCTCAGCGCTCCCAGAGAGCTCTCCCAAGGTATTCCAAGAAGTCTGCCATGGAGGTGCTGCAGCAGCCATGCACGCGCATCGTAGCGAGGGGGTGCCAGACCCACCCCCTCGCGCTCCCCCTTCCAGCCATGCGAAATTCGCGCCGAAGGCGGCTGCGTCGACAATGCAATCGCTTCAGCGGGGGCGACGCCAACGGTCAAGCCCAACGGGCAATTCACGGCTCGCGCTCGCGGTGCACTCTGCGTGTCCTGTCGCGCTCCCAGACGCTCCCACGTGCTTCCATCCTGGGGAAAGGTCGAGGCGCTCCCCCAGCGCTCCCAGAGAGCTCCCCCAAGGCATTCCAGGGGGTCTGCCATGGACGTGCTGCCGCAGCCATGCGCGCGCATCGTAGCGAGGGGGTGCCAGACCCACCCCCTCGCGCTCCTCCTCCCGCCTTCCGAAGCTCGCGTCGACAGCGTCTGCGTCGATGATTGCAATCGCTTCAGCGGGGGCGACCTCAAAGCAAAACCCAAAGCCGCGGGCGAATGCAACTGCCGTGCGCGTCGCTGTCAGCGAGGAGCCCGACGGCGCGGCTACTCGCTCGAGGCCATCGGGAGCCCATGGGATTGCCGCGCCAGCGCCCTCGCAGTGCTGCTTTCCAACGCCGAAGGCAAATGCGGACCCCTGTGGATGTGCTGCGCCAGCGGCAGCCGTCTACGACGGCGGCTGCAAGGGCAACCAGGCCAACGGCAAAAGCCAATGCAGGAGGCTCACTGGAATCAGGGGCAATGCTGCGTCTGCGACAGGCCAACGCCGCAACTCAAAACCTGATGCGGCGACGCCTGGCCTTGAGGCCTCTCCTGTGCCTTCTGATTGCAATGAACACCCGCAGGAGGAGAATCCGTCCTTCGGCAAAGCCATGCGCCAACTGGGAGCCAGCCGAATGCAGCTAAACCCACGGCAAAGATTGTTGGCCATGCGACGACGCTGGCTCTTGCGCCTGCGCAAAGCGCTTTGCGCGCGTACCAAGAACGCAATGCCAAGACCGCGTCGTCGTGCTCCCCGCGGAATATGCGCATTCGCACACAACACGAAAGCCCCCCTTGATAGGGGGGTTGGGGGGAGAAACCCTAAACCCTAAAGGGCTTTACTGTGGGTGGTCTGGGGCGGGAGTGCAAGTTCATAGCGCGCGCGGCTTGGGCAGCGATCCCCCCCAACAACCTTGATGTGGGGGGGATCGCAGCCAGCGCGCGCATGCGCCCATGCAGGCCCTAAACCCTAAACCCTAAACCCTAAACCCTAAACCCTAAACCCTAAACCCTAAATTTTCGGTGGCCACGAGGTCGAGATGCCCTCTGCGGCCACCGCAAAAACTCTGAGCCCGCGCGAGCGCGGGCCCGAAAGGCCCATGTGCTTGGACCAGAGCGCCGCCGCGTCCCTGTAAACCTTCTGAATGGTCGCCTTCAGGTCGAGCTCGCTGATGCCAGGGAACTGCTCCTTCGCCTTTTTCGTGGCCCTGCCGTAGTGCCTCGACGCGAAGGCGTTCTTGGTGCTCTTCTTGCCGGCCTTCTCCCACTTGATCGTGTATTTGATCGTCTTCGCCTCGCCCTGCAGGGCCGCTGCAGCGGGCCTTTTCTTCGCGGCTGGTGCAGCACCTGTCTTGGTGGCAGCAGCTGCTGACTTCCTCATCTTGAGGCGAGTGAATGCCTCTTCCTCGTACTGCTCTGAGGTCTGATCGCCAGTGCCCTCGGCCTCCTCCCAGCCAGCTTCCTCATCTGCTGATGTATCTTCGTCTTCTGCTGCTGCAGGTGCGACTGCTGCTGCTGCTGCTGGTGGCGGTGCTGCTGCAGCGGGGGCTGCTGCTGCCGATGAGGCTGGCCCGTTGTCGATCGCCAGCCTTGGCTTGAAGTGAGCCTTGCTGCTCTCCGACCAGGGCTCGCTCGCCCACGAATCCCATGACTGCTGGGAGTCCCAGTCTCCACGGCGCGACCACTGCGATGACCCCGAGGGCGACAAGTGCGCGTACTTGCCCACGTACGTGAGGTCCAGGTCATTGCCAGGAGCTGCAGCTGCAGCGGAGGCCGCTCTGACCGCCTGCACGCAGGTGGCAAGCGCTTGCTGCATTGGGTCGGACCGATCTGCATTATGCATGCGGTCATCTGTCTTGAGCAGCTTGCTGGTGCTACGCAACGGCACGTGCTGGCTGATGTACGCGCACGAGTGGTTGGCCCGCGCGATCGGAGGATCTGCCGCCGAGTAGAAACTCATCAAGTGCGTGCCGACGGGGTCGTCGGGGAACCTATCGGTGCACGTGCCCACCCAGGGCTGCTGGTTGGTGAACAACGACTTCACGCGCTTCACCTCGTTGGGCGAGGTAAGAGATCATAAAGGTCGACCCAATGCGAATTTAGCAGAAAGCTGTGCAAACCATCCAGGACTGTTGGGTCGTGGCGTTCGGTAGCCGTTTCCTCATCCACCTCGTCACCCCTTCCGTCGTCATGGTCGTCATCGCCACGTGTTCCGTTGGGGGTGCAAGGTATGTCGTCCCAAATCCTTCGCTCATATCGTTCGCAACGAACACGTTTCATCTGAACTCCACCGAAGACCACCTCATGCGCCCGCCACGCGCATGTCGGCACACATCGCACGCGTACTGTGGCAGATTCACACACACACACATATATATATATATCAATGGGTCCCAAAGCTATGGGATGTCTTCTGGGATATCGTGTATCGTCCCTCCGTTGCTTCAAACAGTACCCACCAGGTACCCCATAAACCACGTCATGCGATGCATCTTGATGGCAGTTCTGGGGCATTGTAAGACATGGTTGGGTCTATCTATATCCTCTCTCGGGGCTCTTGGTTGTGGCTTCTTGGCTGTCATCCTGTGTTTCTTGGTAGCCTCTTGGTAGCCTCTTGGTAGCTCTTGCGGCCTGGGCGTCCGAGGGAGGGGGGGGGGGGACGTCGAATTTCCCCACAGGTTACCCTCTTGTAGATGTCGCTGGACGACTGCCAGTGTCCGTGGAGCCGCTGCTCGATGTCAATGAGGAGGCACATGACCCACTTGATCAGCCCGTCCTCGTTCGCGTGGCGAAGGCCAACCGAGCCGAGCCTGATCACGACGATCTCGTCGCGCTCCTCGCAGGTGGCTCGAGGAATCTCGAGCGCAATGCAGCCCTTGTTCGTGAGGTAGTTGTTGGGGCACCGCAGGAGCTGATCGCGCGTGGGCGCACCAGCGCCGCGCACTTGCATGAGGGCCCCCGCCGCAGCCGCCGCCGCGAGGGATGTAGACCGTTGGTCACAGGCGTCCTGAAGGGCATCCTTCATGGCGTCCGTCAGAACGCTGTTCTGGATCACCTATGGTATTGTGATCTTATATGCGATCGTATCGGCTGTTGCATCCCCCCTTTTTCCCTTCCAATCGACACTGCACGAGGCTCCGTGCAAAGCCTCATGCAGAGAGCCTCAACATGTTTTGACACCTTGTCACCTCGGTGAGGTGAAGCGCAAATCCTGCCTGCCACTGCAGGCCAGCGATCTTCAAGCAGATGCTGTTGCACATGTTCGCGCAGACGTTGAGTGCCTTTTCGCCGCGGCCTCGAACTTCTATCAGACGCGATACGTCCTGGATCTCCTGAACAATTCCCGCGATGGACGCCATGGCGAATCCCCGCCGAGGGGCGGGGGCTCAGCGCGCGGGGAGGGCGCGCGCGGGATGGCCTCAGCGCGCGGGGCAACCCCAGCCCGCGCGCTTGAGCAGAAAAAAGATGCGGAGATACAGGCATGTATCATTGACCACATGGTCCACAATGTCGCTCCTCTTGCTTGCTTACGTAACGTAATATGTGCACGTAGCACTGGATGAAGTATACGACGCCAGTGCGCGTGGCACGACTGTGCATGTAGCACTTAACATGCGAGGGTAACATGCGGCACTGCAAAGCTGAACACCGCGTTACGAGAAACCGGAAGAGTGCCATCGACACGTAGAGCGGTTCGCTCGAGGATGAGGAGTAGAGGGCTGGATTTTTCTGCGCCTGCAGGCAGGCGGATTCGCTTATGCGCTGCATCAGCCGTGGTGCTCTGTAACGCACGATGCAGCGAAGGCCAGCAGCCACGCCCTCACTTGCCGCCTTTCTTCTTCGACTTCTCCTTGGAGCCGACGGTGCAATCCCCGACGCGCGTTGTATTCGACTTGTCCTTGACGCCGACTTGCCCCCCGCGAGAGCTGCAGCTGCCCCCGACGTGCTCATTCGTGATTCCGTTTGGTACCGCCCAACTCTCGCTGAGGTCGCTCTCTGGCGTCGGCTCGCCCTTCTTGACTGTTGATGTGTCTGCCGTTGTGAGGCCGATGCTGAACATCTGCGGCTGCTTCTTCGCCGAAATCTCCGGAACTTTAGCTTCCTGCATCGCTTTTTTTTGCCCTCGCCGTCGCTTCCTCGTCGAACTTCTTGATGGCGGATGTGATCTCTTGATCCCGCTCTTGGTCTCGAGCGCGAAGCTCCTGTTCCAGAGTCTCGACCTTCTTCTGCAAGTAGTTCGCATGCTCGCACAGACCGCACACCGTCGTGTGCAACGTCTTCACATTGTTGTGGAGGGCTACCATGTGAACGCGGTTCTCTGCCTCCTGGCTATGAGGCTCAGGCGGATGCTGCGGGCATCCGTTGGGCGCACTCGGCGGCGGCGGCTTCGCCTTCGGAGGCGGGCTCTTGACAGGAATCCCATCCGAGGTCGAGCTCATCGGACGCGGGCAGGCTGGAGGCCCGCGCTCGGGAGGCGGGTGCCCAGGGGGCGGTGGCTCTGCCGACATGGCCCTTGAACCGCAACGCCTATAGCATCGAGGGCCGCCTCGTCGAGCTCACGCTCTTGCTGGAACTCACGTTCGCGGGGCTCGCGCTCACCGAGTCGTTGCTATCATAGGCCAGATATATGCTACAATGCAACCCAAATCGGCCGAGACGCTGTCCCCAATGCGCCCCAAGACGACATGATTTCCAGACCCAAGGCAGACCTCGGCGCCCCGACTGCACATCATATCCTGCGGATCTTACACGCTGAACTTCGCAAATGGTGCTGCGTCAATCATCCTGCACTCGATTTTAGAATTCCAAAATCGAGTGCAAACTGAGATTGCGTCGGGTATGGCTGATCCGAACTGGCATCACTATGAAATCTACAATGTTGGTGCTCAGCCGAAGTACCACGTACCTTCCGAAACAATCTCAAGGTTCATTCAGGAACATCCGAAACGTCTTTACTGACACATGTTCACGAGGCAGCTCGGCTCAATACAAGACGGAGCGAACTATACTAAGGAGTCTATGCAGACATAGATAGTACGACAGGGTACGTGATCTAGACGATCGGAGGCGGGCTGGAGACGTCAGGATAGCATGGGGCGAGGTGGAGAGGATGAGGACGTTTTTTCGCTCCCAGCTGCGAACGCGCGCGGCATTATGATGCTGGCGCGCCCTAGATGGTGGCACGGCAACCGCGCTGCGAGCCGTCGCATCCACAGCCGCGCTGCGGGTCGTCGCCGATGCCGCCGCGACACGAGCGAGCTAGGAAAAGAACGTATTTTACAGTCCCTATGTCACTGCGCGCTGCGGGGCTGCCCATTGGATGAACATTTGCACTGCTGCTACCCCTGTGTGACCCCCCCCCCCCCCCCTGCGATGCTCATCCTGTGGGCCATCAGCCGCAAACAAAACATATAGCATGCACGGCTGGCTCGAGAGCTGCGTGATGGTGCACTTACCCCACATAGCAGAAAAAACAATATGTGCTTGACTAGTGCAAGGGGCCAGTGGTGCCATTATGGTTTTGTTGATGCGTGTTTGCCAGGGTCGCTCGGGCGTGGGCCCGCAACTGGGGCCCGCAACTGGGGCTGCATCTGGAGCAGTTGCTCTCGCGCCAACTGGGCCCGCAACTGTTCGTCCAATGGGCCGCACACCTTGCGTGCATGGGTGGGTCGCGCGCGCGTTCCCACGCGCCTCGGCCGACCTATTACATCACTACCGCAAAGTGCGATGGCATTGCATCAGCAGCCGCTCGCATTGGCCAACCTGACGCTGGCCGCGAGCGCGAACGACTGGCCGCAACACGCATTGGCCAACCTATCGCTGGCTGCGATGGGCGGTGGGCTCATCAGAGGCCTGCCCCAGTCTCCATCAGCGCCGCTGCCTCGCTGGCATTTATAATCCACCAATTCAGCTGCTCGTCGGAGATGTTTAAGTCGACTGACATCTCCGTCGCCATCATGATCTCCTCCGCGAACGCCTTCCCATCAGACGAAGTCTGCCAGCCCGAGCACGCGAGCTGCCCGATGAGCCACTTGTGCGTCTGGGCGCCCTCCTTCGCGGCCGCCGCGAGCTCGTGGAGCAAGACGACCCCGCTCTTGATGGAAACCGCTTGGTGCTGCTTCTTGCACCCACCAGTGCGGGATGTGAGCCACCTCGGGGAACGTCTGCGGCGCACGTGGGCGCGACGGGCACCACGCGCAGATGTTCCCCTCCGACTCGAACTCCTTCTTCTCGAGCGACATGCTCTTCGTGATGTACCACCCGCTGTGGTTCACCTCCTTCATGAGCGCCTGGAGCGCTCGGGGGCGCTTGGGAGCGCGGGAGCGCCTGGGAGTGCCTGGGAACGCCTGGGAGCGCCTGGCAGCGCCTGGAGGGCCTGGGAGCGCCTGGCAGCACTTGGAAGCGCCTGGGAGCGCTTGGGAATGCCTGGGGGCGCCTGGGAGCGCCTGGGAGCGTTAGGGAGCGCTTGGAAACACCTGGGAACGCCTGGGAACGTCTGGGAGCGCTTGGGTGCGCCTGGGTGCGCCTGGGAACGCCTGGGAGCGCCTGGGAGCGCTTGGGAGCGCCTGGGAGCGCTTGGGAACGCCTGGAAGCGCTTGGGAGCGCCTGTGAACGCTTGGGAGCGCTCGGAAGCGGCTGGGAACGCCTGGAAGTGCCTGGAAGCGCCTGGGAACGCCTGGGAGAGCCTGGGGGCGCCTGGGAGCGCCTGTGAGCGCCTGGGAGCATTTGGAAGCGCCTGGGAGCGCCTGGGAGCGCGCACATCTGTGCCGTTGCGTGGAAAATCAATGGCAAATGCGCGTAGCCCTCATAGTTCGCCGGCCCTTGTCGGCGTGCGCAAAGGGTTTTCACATTCGAAACTCTCTTGTCCCTGTGGCAACCCTGGGGCCATCCACAGTCGCCAAACCGAACTGTGAATCGGTTCAAGTTGTATCCAAATTGAAACGAAACTCTTTCTCTTTGATCACCCGCCCGCCCGCCCCGTTCCTCGAATATCCTGGGCGATTTTGGGACTAACTTGGCAATCTCTGGGCCACCCAAACCTGCCACAGTCCTCTCTCGGGCCAAGGGGATCCCAAGATGGTCCACAAGAGGCCAAAGCCCCAAGACGGCCCTGGTGGCCCCCTGGAGAACCCCACCACCAATAGAGACGAGAGCCGTCACATGTTGCTGCCTTCTGGGTGGCCGTTCCATTTCCAGACAACAAAAGGAGGCAACGAGGAGATCATTGTAGGGGGAGACGCGGACGACGATGACGACGACGAGAAAGGCACACCAAAACGACGCGGCAGAGCATGCTACGTTTTGCAGCGCTCCCCGGGTAGGGATGAGAAGTGTCACACGGGACGGGCTCTTGCGCGGCGCCGGCATGGGGGCTCCGACCTGAATCGTGCATTTTTGCATCGCTGGAAGGATCTTAGCATATATTCCTCAGAAGCCGAAGGCGGGGGGTCGTGTCCGTATCCCTGGTAGTAGTACCACTCAAACTCTGAATTTTCGCATCCGTAGTCGAATTTCTACGTGTACGAAAAGATAATATTATTAAGAATTAGTGGCGCCGTGAATATAAAACCGTGGCCTATTGCTGCTGCTTTTGAACCATCTAACTTCTTCCTGCATCCAATCACACGTCTTCTCGTCATATTGCTGGCAACTTCATGCCATGGTCAGGACGTCGGGTAACATCTGCCGCAATCGTGCGAACGACTGCCACCCTACTAAACAGATGCCCACTGAAACCGGCCTACTTTTATACTACAAATTTGTCTCTTCTGTGCACACCCTCGACCACGCGCGCGAGTGTGGATTACACTGCGCAAGAAAGAAAGATTGGGGAGGTGGTAACACAGCGTAAGCACAGCAATTTTTATCATGTCCCGCCGCCTGCGTGTACAGTCTGGCTGCTACGGCAACGAATTGGACTACGATCTTATACGCTCGGTGCATTAATTGCCATGTTGCGCTCTCGCAAGACGGACACACAGAAAATCGAATAGCTCCTACATCATTAATTCATGCACCGCCCGCGTGGGAACGTCCGACCATCTGCCGTCGCTGACGCACCTCCTCACCCGCAGCTTCCTCTGATTTATTTTTGCTGTTCAAGCAAAGCGTGAACATACGTAATACATACAGAGAGAGAGAGAGAGAGAGAGAGAGACAACGACAGGGGGAGAGAGAGACAAAGAGAGAAAGAGAGAGAGAACTAAAAACAACCGCCACCACGGTTCTGTCTTCACGGCGACACCCAACCACGGCAGAACATCAATGGAATACCAAGCTCAGTCCCGCGAGTAACACCATCCTGAGATGTCTGCGAGGTGCGGCATCTGTCACACACGCACCAGGGCTTGATCAACCATTGCGACACACGGCTCTGCGCTGGGCGTCCTGACCTCCTCTGACACAGCCCTGTGCATTCGCAAAGAACCAGGATAGCACACGAGTCTCCGTGCAATCCCCCACTCTCTCAATCTTCACGGCGTCTCGAACTTCTCCCTTTGAGGAAATCCCACGACGAGAAAGGCCCGGGAATGTGTCCCCGCAGAGCACACACATCGGAACTGGACCAACATCTGCGGCGTTCGAGAATGGCCCCAGACACTCGAAGCGTTCATTGATTCCTCGGGCATGGGATTGGGGGGCGTCTGGGTTGGAGGCAGGATGTTCCCCACATGTCCTCCCCTCCTGCCTCCTGGCTTCTGCGCCCTCCCTCCTTCCTCCCCCCTGCTCCCTCAGGCATCCTCCTCCTCGTCCTCCTCCTCCTCCTCCTCCTCCTGTCCCCCTTCCGAAAACGCAATGGACGCTCAAACAACATCACGATACAAGACCTGTTCGCCAGAATCCCTGTTTGCCGGTCCATGTTCGCCAGCTCCCGTTCGCCAACTCCCCGTTCGGTGGGGCCCCGTTCGCCAAAGTCCCCGTTCGCTAGTCCCCTTTCGCCAATCCCCGTTCGCTGGTCCCTGCTCGTCGGTTCCTGTTCGCCGGTCCTTGATCGCTGGAATCCCTGTTCGCCGGTCCCCGTTCGCCTGGATTCCCGTTCGCCCGGCGGGTGGGCCTGGCGGCTGGCGGGGCCCTAACTGGCGGGCGGGCGGGAGGGCGGCGGACCAGGCGACGACGACGCCGCCGCGGACGACAACGACGACGACGACGGGGATGACAACGACAACGACGACAACAAGGACGACGACGATGACGACGACGACGTCGAAAACGACGACGACGACGCCGATGCCGACGCCGCCGACAACGACGACGACCACTACGTCGACAACGACGACGGCGAAAACAAAACAACGACAACGCCGACGCCGACGAACAGGGCAACAAGGACGGCCACGACGACGACGCCGCCGACGACGAGGGCATCAGCGAATGCAGCGACGGCAACGACGACGACGACGACGATGACGAGGACGACGACTACGACGAAGACGACGACGACGACGACGACGGGCGGTCCCTAACGGGCGGGCGGCAAATCGGGCGGGCGGGACGTTGAAGTATGCCTCGCAATCGGAATATCACACGCACACCCCGGCGGGCGGGTCGGGTCGGGCGGGCGGGGCTTAGCGGGCGGGCGGGTGGGTCGGGCGGCGGGCGGACCCTAACGTGCGGGAGGGCGGCGGATCAGGCGGGCGCGGGCCGCCGCAGACGCGGCGGACGTGCTGGCGGCCCCACGCGCACGAGGTCTTGCAGCCGTGGGGCGCGTTGTTGCGGATGTTGCGCGCCTCGGAGGCCATGCCGCACGCGGGGGCAACGCGTCCGTTCATGGGAGACGTAACGCTCAGGTACGTGGGACTCGGGTTGGCCTGACGGGGGCCATCGTAAAAGCGATGAGACCCAATCCGAAATTTGACGCGGGCTCCCGCTGCAAACATCCTACGAACATTGGACCGTCAAAATCCAGGACGCGCTCGTCGAAAAACTTCGGCAAACCCGAATTCAAGCTTACTCGAATCTGACGCTTCCCCGACCGTTGACGTGTTGACGTGCGAGCCAGGCCTCGCCCTGCTGCCCGCCTGGTGCGGCTGCCGCTGCTGCTGCGGCCGCGGCGGCGGGGGCGGCGCCTGCGGGTGGCCGCTCGACGCGCCGTTGCCCCGCGGGACCCTCCGCCAGCCCGCCGAGCCCTGGGAGTGCGCGGCCGAAGGGTCTGGCACTTTATTTGACGGCACGCCCTCCATCCAGTCGACGGGGGAGCCCCGTTGGTTCCCCCCTTCCACCTGTCGTGTAAGGCGCGCCAGCGTGCGCCCACCACCAACGGCCCATCTGGGTGCTCGTAATTGGGTTGTTGTAGGTTGAGGTGTTGATGACGCGTGCCCGCGCCTGCTCGTCCTCTGGGTTGGCCGTGAGGCTCGCGAGGTACTCCTCCAGGCGCGTGTCCCGCTCCTCGGCCCCAACCGCGTCGTGGGCCCCGAGGATGACGCCCCGGTAGGACGGGTGCAACATGGACAGTGCCCTCCTCGTGCGAGCCCAGCGCCGAGGGCGGCGCGGCCCCGGGGGAGATCGCGTGCGATGTACTGCAGCCAGTAGCCTCCCTCCGCAGCGCCCATCCTGGCGTCGCCGAACCGGCCGTCACTCAGCAGGAGAGGGAACAGGCAGCGGTCCCTCCACGCATTCAGGCCCACCTCGGAACGTCGCCGGAGCCAGGCCGCCGCCCAGGGTCTGCCAGACACCCCCAGCGCGAGTCCGACCAACGGGAAGAGCTCCGAAGCCTTCCGCGCCGCGTGCCCCGTCGTGTGGTCGCCGAACCCAGCTGCAGCTTCGATGAAACCCCTGTTCCCTGACGGGGGGTCCAATGAGGCTCGCGGGAGACCCGGGCGCAATCTCCAAAGCGCCCCCTGACGTGGACCGCAAAGACAAAGAAGCCGAGCACCACGATCTCCACTTCCGACAACGCTGGGTTCCCGTCGACGAGGACATCTTCCGCTTGGGACAACTGCGCAGCTTTGAAAGGCGCTCGCTGTCTCTTCGGCCTCTTCCTCTTGAGTCCCCGCGCCGCCAAGCCTCTTGTCCTCAAAGTCAGAGCATCATCCGCTCCCTCTAGCCTCCTAAAAAGGCCATTGCTTCCAGGAAGGATGTGCCCCTCGATGGAGGCTCTTGGATCGCCTCCGTGAGGTAATATACGGCCTTCTTCTCGGTGGGGGGAAGCGGGTTGCAGCCGCAGCGGCGTGGGTACAAGCCGATCACCCCGGCCCGCTTGCTCATGGTTGTAGCCTGCTTCACCTCGAGGATGTCGGTGACCGCTTGGCGGACTTCTGCTGGCGGCTCGTAGCTGACTATGCCCGCACGCTGCGAGGACGATCGCGACCCATTCCTCGACTGCAGCCTCTCCGCTTGTTGATCGTCAAGCATTGGCGCTGCTCCGTCCGTTTTCCTGGCCGGCCCGTGCGAGATTTGTCGCTTGGGCGCTGGGGCTGCCGGCGCGCGCGGTTCAGGCGCCGCCGAGGGCACCTCCAGGGCCTCGGCTGCAGGCGGGGACAACGGAAGCAGCAGGCGAGCTGGCCATGGTTCCCGCATCACCTCGCCTGGGAATCCAGTGCCGCTCACCATGGCTCCCAAGACGCCCCGTTCCCAAGGCATCGACGGGATCATCCTGCGCTCGCAAGGGGGCAGCGAGCACCCCCGCCCCCTCCCCTTCCTCGAGCACAGAAGGCTACGGAACACAAGTGCTCTGCATGCTAAGCCTTGCTCCCTTAAAATTCGTCGTCTTCCTCCTCCCCCTGATAACATGCGGTTTCGAAACATCTTCTCGAACGTCCTTCCCCTCCCTCTTCCCCTTCACCCTTTCTGAAGCCTCCCTGAAGGAGCAAGTGGAGGAAGAGGAGGATGAGCAGGATGAGGATGATCATAACGAGAAAACAAGTATTCTGCCTCGACATCCAGATGTGTGAGGGCCAAGTGTTGTAATAAGCTTTGCAAGTGGCAAGTGGCAATTGTGTGCGTCTCCGAAGAGGCCAGACGCGCGGGCGCGCATGCAGGAACTAGAACAGCGATAATATTCGGGCTGGGCACTCAGGCCAGCTACGACGTCGACCGCGTCGCAAAATCTTGCGTGCTGGCTAGCCACCCGGCCCTGTCGGCGGCCATCGATGCCCAGCGTCGCCCGCAGGTATGAGCAGCACATCGGCGCAATTGGTCTTCCCGTTTCATGTGTCTGCCGCGCGATGGCCTCATGAGCCTCCCGGGGCCCTCGCGCCTTGCATCCTTCGTTCACGCGGAGTCGCGCCGGAACTTGTTGGGTCGGCGGCCAGGCAGAATGACTGCGCTGGCGGAAAAGCATTGGCAGGGCATATCAGCGCGAATTAAGCAGCGATGCGCGACGGGGAGAGGACGTGGCGCCCGGCGGTGGTAGGAGGGAGACTGAAGCCGGGCCCGCTCAGAGCGGGGGAGTCGCGCCAGGACATCACTCTCCAGACCCAAGTGCGCGCACTTGATCTGCAGACGTGCCCGGCCCAGGGCCACTTCCTCGCAGGGTGCGCCGTCGGCCAGTCCCCGACGGCCACTGCGTGATCCTCGGCCCTCGCACGTCTCGTGGCCCGTCGAATCCACTCGTGCCATGGCTCCTCAGGACCACGTCGAATGCCGCATGCACGTCGCAACATGCCGTTCTGAGCACTCTTCCAAGAAGCGCGTCTCGTCCGCGCGCGGCGTCCACGATTCGAAAGAAACCCGTCGCTGAGAGCTTGCGCTCCCGATGTGTTCGCTCGGGGCCCAGTACACGGGGTGTTGGGCGATCTTGATAATGTCGGGGCCGAGCTGGGCGCCGATGCCCTAGCGAATACCCGTTTCGCGCACTGAGCTGGAGCCACAGATAACATGATGAACAAGAGCTGTTGCTAAGACGGGCTGTGCACGCCCAACAAAGCCTGTCATTCACTGTGTCGAACAAGCCTGCAGTTCGGATCGGTTGGGCCTGGAGTCCTCGGATTCGAAAAGCGCACTGGGAAGGGCAGGGTTGACACTCGATCGTGGCTCGTCTGGGGCAAGCGCGAGCCCAAACACGGACATGGAGATCTCAGCCGCTGCGCGGTCGGGTTTGCATCTAGGGTCTGCTTGGGCACCAGGTCGGGTTTTTTCCCAACCCTCCTGCGTTGGGTTCTCGTTTTGAATACAGCACTGCTCGCGCGAACCTTCCTTCCCGCCTCCCGTCCCTCTCTTCCCCCCTGCCTTTCGCCTCGCTCGTCGCTGCGTGCCAGCTGGGGGGCTGCGATCAGTGAAACTGTCGCCACTTTCGAGGGCTGCTGGGGGGCCCAGCACAGTGGGTACCCACGGCGGATTCAAATGGGACCTCGCCATCGCTGGGGGGCTGCGATCTGTGAAACTGTCGCCACTTTCGAGGGCTGCTGGGGGGCCCAGCACAATGGGTACCCACGGCGGACCCAACTGGGACCTCGCCATCCCTGGGGGGGCTGCGATATGTGAAACTGTCGCCACTTTCGAGGGCTGCTGGGGGGCCCAGCACAATGGGTACCCACGGCGGATTCAAATGAGACCTCGCCATCCTTGGGGGGCTGCGATCTGTGAAACTGTCGCCACTTTCAAGGGCTCCTGGGGGGCCCAGCACAGTGGGTACCCACGGCGGATTCAAATGAGACCTCGCCGTCCCTGGGGGGCTGCGATCTGTGAAACTGTCGCCACTTTCGAGGGCTGCTGGGGGGGCCAGCGCAGCGGGTACCCACGGCGGATTCAAATGTGACCTCGCCATCCCTGGGGGGCTGCGATCTGTGAAACTGTCGCCACTTTCGAGGGCTGCTGGGGGGGCCAGCGCAGCGGGTACCCACGGCGGATTCAAATGAGACCTCGCCGTCCCTGGGGGGCTGCGATCTGTGAAACTGTCGCCACTTTCGAGGGCTGCTGGGGGGCCCAGCGCAGCGGGTACCCACAGCGACAAATGTGACCTCGCCATCCCTGGGGGGGCTGCGATCTGCGAGACTGTCGCCACTTTCGATGGCTGCTGGGGGGCCCAGCACAGTGGCACAGTGGGCACCCACGGCAGATTCAAATGTGACCTCGCCATCCCTGGGGGGGCTGCGATCTGTGAAACTGTCGCCACTTTCGAGGGCTGCTGGGGGGCCCCGCGCAGCGGGTACCCACGGCGGATTCAAATGAGACCTCGCCGTCCCTGGGGGGCTGCGATCTGTGAAACTGTCGCCATTTTCGAGGGCTGCTGAGGGGCCCAGCGCAGCGGGTACCCACGGCGGATTCAAATGAGACCTCGCCATCCCTGGGGGGCTGCGATCTGTGAAACTGTCGCCACTTTCGAGGGCTGCTGGGGGGCCCAGCACAGTGGGTACCCACGGCGGATTCAAATGAGACCTCGCCATCCCTGGGGGGCTGCGATCTGTGAAACTGTCGCCACTTTCGAGGGCTGCTGGGGGGCCCAGCACAGTGGGTACCCACGGCGGATTCAAATGTGACCTCGCCATCACTGGGGGGCTGCGATATGTGAAACTGTCGCCACTTTCGAGGGCTGCTGGGGGGGCCAGCGCAGCGGGTACCCACGGCGGGTTCAAATGAGACCTCGCCGTCCCTGGGGGGCTGCGATCTGTGAAACTCGCGCCACTTTCGAGGGCTGCTGGGGGGCCCAGCGCAGCGGGTACCCACAGCGACAAATGTGACCTCGCCATCCCTGGGGGGGCTGCGATCTGCGAAACTGTCACCACTTTCGAGGGCTGCTGGGGGGCCCAGCACAGTGGGCACCCACGGCAGATTCAAATGTGACCTCGCCATCCCTGGGGGGGCTGCGATCTGCGAAACTGTCGCCACTTTCGAGGGCTGCTGGGGGGGCCCGCGCAGCGGGTACCCACGGCGGGTTCAAATGAGACCTCGCCGTCCCTGGGGGGCTGCGATCTGTGAAACTGTCGCCACTTTCGAGGGCTGCTGAGGGGCCCAGCGCAGCGGGCACCCACGGCGGATTCAAATGATACCTCGCCATCCCTGGGGGGCTGCGATCTGTGAAACTGTCGCCACTTTCGAGGGCTGCTGGGGGGGCCCAGCACAGTGGGTACCCACGGCGGCTTCAAATTAGACCTCGCCATCCCTGGAAGGCTGCGATCTGCGAAACTGTCGCCACTCTCTTACTCAAATGGGACCTCGCCATCCCTGGGGGGCTGCGATATGTGAAGCTCTCGCCGCTTTCGGGGGCTGCTGAGGGGCCCAGCACATTGGGTACTCACCGCAGATTCAAATGTGACCTCGCCATCCCTGGGGGGCTGCGATCTGTGAAGCTGTCGCCACTTTCGAGGGCTGCTGGGGGTCCCAGCACAGTGTGTACTCACCGCAAACTCAAATGGAACCTCGCCGTCCCTGGGGGGCTGCGGTCTGTGAAACTGTCGCCACTTTCGAGGGCTGCTGAGGGGCCCAGCACAATGGGAACCCACCGCAGACTCATATTAGACCTCGCCATCCCTGGGGGGCTGCGATCTGTGAAACTGCCGCCCCTTTCGAGGGCTGCTGAGGGGCCCAGCACAGTGGGTATTCACAGCAGACTCAGATTAGACCTCGCCATCCTTGGGGGGCTGCGATCTGTGAAACTGTCGCCACTTTCGAGGGCTGCTGAGGGGCCCAGCACAGTGGGTTTCCCGCGCGTCTTTCTCCTGCTCTTCGTTCCCGACTCCCCATGTCTTCTTCGAGCCTGTAGCTGTCGCCCCTCGTTCTTGTATGGTTCTCCTGCGCATCATGCCATGGCGCGTGTCCCAAGTAGCTTACATATCAAACAACGGATCCTGCAATTTGATGGTCCGTGCAAGTTTCGGCCAACTCCTCGTTTCCCATGATACAAGTGGGTTGGGTACGTCACAGGGTAATTTAGACTTGCGTGCGGGAGCCTACCACCTCATGCTGCGCTCCATGGTGGTAGACCAGTCGTACTCCGATGTCGACAGCACGTGGGGGTAGCGTGCACAGAGGAATCACTTCCTTCTCGACCTTGTCACCCAACACATCCTTCTGGAGCTCGTCTATAGTCTTCTTAACGTCAAAGGACTGTGATGATGATGATGGTGATGATGATGCTGCTGCTGATGATGATGGTGATCATGATGATGATGATGGTGATGATGATGATGATGATGATGTTGATGATGATGATGATGAGGAGGAGGAGGAGGAGGAGGAGGGAGGACGAGGATAAGGAGCGCAGCGTGTAAGATGCGTTCGTTTTCATCCTGTGTGGCCTCACCGAGGTGCATAAGCTCGATGGGCAGGCTGGTGGAGTGGACTGGCAGCGGCAGCGCTCCCGACGGGCAGCAGCGGAGAAATGGGGGAGGCGAACAGTGTGTGGGTGCGGGAGCGGGGGGCCCGCGCGAGTAACCTGGTTGATCCCATGTAGGCGGATCCCTGGTCCCCCTGCCGCGTGAGCTGGCCCGGCCACGCGCTGCCTCTGCTCGACTGTCTGCGCCGCGCCGCCGCGATGCCGAAAAGGGTGCGCGGGGGGTCAAGACCATGCACAGCGGGCTGCGGCGCGCCTGTCGAAGAGGGAGCCTGCGACGCCGCAGGAGGGCGGCGCGGGGCAACAGCCGCCGATGATGAGGATCATGATGATGATGATGATGACGACGATGATGATGACCATGATGCTGATGACGAGGATCATGATGATGATGATGATGATGATGATGATGATGATGATGATGATGAGCATGATGATGACGACGATGATGACGATGATGATGATGATGCTGATGATGATAATGGTGATGATGATGATGATGATGATGATGATGATGATGATGATGATGATGATGATGACGTGGAGGAGGAGGGGGATGACGACGACGACGACGACCTCCGCCCACCTTCGATCCCTCCTCAGCCATGCGTTGGCCGCGGTCCTCCGCGAGGAAGCCCAGCAGGAGCAGCTCCCGCGTCTCCGCCTGGATGAAGGAGAATAAGCGACGAGGATGATGATGGTGGTGATGATGACGATGAGGATGACGATGATGGTGGTGATGCTGATACTTAACGATGATGATGGTGGTGATGATGGTGGTGGTGATGATCATGACGGTGGTGATGAGGATGAGGATGAAGATGAGGATGAGGAGGATGAGGATGACGATGATTATGGTGATGATGATGACGATGATGATGATGGTGATGATGATGATGACGAGTATAATGATGATGATGATGATGATGATGATGATGATGATGATGATGACGATGATGATGATGGTGATGATGATGATGACGAGTATAATGATGATGATGATGATGATGATGATGATGATGATGATGATAATGATGATGATGCTGATGCTGATGCTGATGCTGATGATGATGATGATGATGATGATGATGATGATGATGATGGTGGTGATGATGATGCTGCTGCTGCTGCTGCTGATGATGATGATGATGATGATGATGATGATGATGATGACGATGCTGATGATAGCAATATCAATGGTAATTCTGATAATGATGATGGTGCCAATGGTGATGATGTTGAGTAAGAGTCGGAATAGGAAGAGGGGCACGGGGGGGCATGCGGAGGGGACCGTGGAGAAAGTAGGGATGGGGATGAGAAGGGAGAGAGGAGGAAGGGAGGTTGAGGGGGGGAGAGAGGCGTGGGAGGGGGAGAAGGAAGAGGGGGAAGGGGAATAGGAGGAGGGGAACCAGAGCCCGCCAGCCCCCTTGTGGGGCCACCAGGCTGTAGGCCGAAGTGTGCTGCTCTCTGCGCCAGTTGCAATTGCAAGTCTCCAATGTTACAATCCTGCTTTCTGCTTTCTACTGTAAATTGTTGAAGTCCGTGCGAGGGGGGGGAACTCAAAAAGATCAGATTTACCCCACCCGGATCGCGTTGCCTGAATTCAGGGGAGAGCGTGGGACACGTAAACATACATGAGGTTCGCCCCTTTGAGTCGATAATCCATCGTATTCGCGTCCCCGAGGCCACAAACCCTGGCAAATTATACAATATTTGCATCCCCAAGGCAACACACCCTCGTAAATTGCACAATACTCGCGTCCCCGAAATAAACCTTCGCACATTGCGCCGTGTTCACACTGCCGATGCCAAGAGTGCTCCAAGGCGCCCGAAGATGGTTCCAAGACGGCCCAAGAGGGTCCAAATAGGCCACAAAAGCGCTCCAAGAGGCTTCCGGAGAGAGCCCCAAGAAGCCAAATCGTGGGTTTTACGATGGTCTTTGAAGGATTTTGGCCGTCTCGCATTTTCGGCTTTCCGACGCTCCAAGGCGGCTCAAGAAGCTCCCCAGGCCGCCCCAAGACAGCCCAAGACGCCTGCAACAGGGCCCCAAGACGGCCTAAGAGGGCTCCAAGATGGCCCAAGAAGCGCTCAAGACGGCCCAAGAGGGTCCCAAGACGGCTCCAAGAGAGGCCCAAGCAGGGGCCCACGAACCGAACATTCGATATTTGCGCCCCGAGAAACCCACAGGAGGCTCCAAGAGGCCGCCGGGAGGCCCCTAGAGGCGCCGAAGGCGCGCCCAGAGGCCTCCAAGAGGCCCAAAGGATACCCCACGAGGCCCCAAGAGGCCCCCTAGAGGCGCCCAAACCGCCTCCAAGAGGCCCCCGAGAGGGTCCCCACGACACCCCAACACATATACAAGAGGCCTCAGACCCACAACCCAGGCACGGTGGCGGATTGGGCCGAAGGCCGCTAGGATTCGCCGCCCCCTGTGGTCTTGCCACAGGGGTGCACGGCGTGCTGGATGTTTCAGGTTTTGGTTTTGGTTCTTTTTCTAAAAAGAACTCCCCAGTGGGCTTCGGCCCGTCCCGCCGGCCACCCGCAAGTTTCCGAAAATCCATCTGTCAATGCCTTTGTTGCCCCAACTTGGCCCAAGATGGCCTCCAAGACGGCCAAGATGGCCCAAGATGGCCTCCAAGATGCTTCCAAGACGGCCAAGATGGCCTCCAAGACGGGTAAGATGGCTCCAAGATGCACCCAAGACGGCCCAAGATGGCCTCAAGATGGTCTAAGACGGCCCAAAAGGCCCGCAAAAGGCCTCCAAGACGGCCCAAGAGCCCTCCAAGACGCCCTCCAGGAAGGCCCGAATAGGTTAAAATCATTGATTTTCCTTAGGTTTTTCAAGGATTTTGGCATGTTCTTCTTTTCAGCTCTCCGACGGCCCAAGACGGCCCAAGAGGTCCCCAACATCGCCCCAACAGCACCCAAGAGGCCTCCAAGATGGCCCCATGACGGCCCAAGAGGCCCCCAAGAAGGCCCCAAGAGGGCCTCAAGACGGCCCAAGAGGCCTCCAAGACGCCCAAGATGGCCTCCAAGACGGCCAAGATGGCCCAAGATGGCCTCCAAGATGCCTCCAAGACGGCCAAGATGGCCTCCAAGACGGGTAAGATGGCTCCAAGATGCACCCAAGACGGTCCAAGATGGCCTCAAGATGGTCTCAGACGGCCCAAAAGGCCGGCAAAAGGCCTCCAAGACGGCCCAAGAGCCCTCCAAGACGCCCTCCAGGAAGGCCCGGATAGGTTAAAATCATTGATTTTCCTAAGGTTTTTGGCAGATTTTGGCATGTTCTTCTTTTCAGCTCTCCGACGGCCCCAGACGGCCCATGAGGTCCCCAACATCGCCCCAACAGCACCCAAGAGGCCCCCAAGAGGGCCCCATGACGGCCCAAGTGGCCCCCAAGATGGCCCCAAGAGGGCCCCAAGATGGCCCAAGAGGCCTCCAACACGCCCAAGATGGCCTCCAAGACGTCCAAGATGGCCTCCAAGACGGCCCCGAAGCGCCCCAAGAGGGTCCCCCGTTGGCCCAAAGAGGCCCCCAAGACGGCTTCCGACGGCGTCAGACGTGCCAGTAACCCACCAAGATGGCCGAAGTTGGCTCGAAGCTGGCCCAAGACGGCCCAAGAGGCCCCCAAGAGGGCCTCCAGGAAGGCCAGAAGAGGCCAAAAACATGGATGTTCCTCAGGTTTTTGACGGATTTTGACATTTCCTTCTTTTCGGCCTTCCGACGGCCCGAGACGGCCCAAGAGCCCCCAAAATCGCCGAAAGATCGCCCAAGAGGCCTCCAAGACGGCCAAGATGACCTTCAAGATGCCCACGTGTTCCCCGAAGGCTTTCCAAACCGATTCGGGGATCACATGGTCTGATGGCTTGGCAGGTCTGGCCTCAACGTTCGGCCACATAGGCGCTTCCAAAAAGGCAGGGGGCGGCGGTGATTCGCCGTAGGCGTCTTCGATCCGCCGCTCCCTTCTGCTTCAGCAAAGGGGTGCCCGGCGTGCTGGATCCTGTCGGTTTTGGTTTTGGTTCTTTTTCTAAAAGAACTCTCCCAATGGGTTCCGGCCCGTCCCGCTGGGGCCGCGGAAGGCCCGGAAACGAGCTCAACGACCGCAAAAAATCCTCCAAGATGGCTCGAGATGGCCTCCCAAACGCCTCCAAGACGGCCAAGATGGCCTCCAAGACGGCTAAGATGGCTTGAAGATGCCTCCAAGACGGCCCAAGATGTACTTAAGACGGCCTGAGATAGCCTCAAGATGGCCCAAGGCGGCTCAAGAGGCCCCTAAGAGGCCTCAAGGACAGCCCAAGAGCCCTCCAAGATGTTCTCCAGGAGGGCCCGAAGAGGCCAAAATCATTTTTCTTAGGTTTTTGAATGATTTTGGAATGTGCTTCTTCTCGGCATTCCGACGGGTCAAGACGGCCCAAGAGGCCCCCAAGATCGCCCAAGAGGCCCCCAAGAGGGCCCCATGACGGCCCAAGTGGCCTCCAAGATGGCCCCAAGAGGGCCCCAAGACGGCCCAAGGGGCCTCCAACACGCCCAAGATGGCCTCCAAGACGCCCAAGATGGCCTCCAAGACGGCCCGAAGCGCCCCAAGAGGGTCCCGCGCTGGCCCAGAAAAGGCCCCCAGGACGGCTCCCGACGGCGTCAGACGTGCCAGGAACCCACCAAGATGGCCGAAGTTGGCT
Organism: Prorocentrum cordatum; assembly: GCA_963575745.1. Taxonomy (NCBI): domain Eukaryota; class Dinophyceae; order Prorocentrales; family Prorocentraceae; genus Prorocentrum; species Prorocentrum cordatum. Next base: position 2,338,991 of record CAUYUJ010000002.1, on the reverse strand, counting down.
CGAAGCTGGCCCAAGACGGCCCAAAAGGCCCCCAAGAGGGCCTCCAGGAAGGCCAGAAGAGGCCAAAGACATATATTTTCCTGAGGTTTTTGACGGATTTTGGCATTTCCTTCTTTTCGGCCTTCCGACGGCCCGAGACGGCCCAAGAGCCCCCACAGATCGCCGAAAGATCGCCCAAGAGGCCTCCAAGACGGCCAAGATGACCTTCAAGATGCCCACGTGTTCCCCGAAGGCTTTCCAAACCGATTCGGGGATCACATGGTCCGATGGCTTGGCAGGTCTGGCCTCAACGTTCGGCCACATAGGCGCTTCCAAAAAGGCAGGGGGCGGCGGTGATTCGCCGTAGGCGTCTTAGATCCGCCGCCCCCTGTCGATTCATCGCAGGGGTTCCTGGCGTGCTGGATCCTGTCGGTTTTGGTTTTGGTTCTTTTTCCAAAAGAACTCTCCCAGTGGGCTCCGGCGCGTCCCGTCGGGGCCGCGGAAGGCCCGGAAACGAGCTCCACGACCGCAAAAAATCCTCCAAGATGGCTCGAGATGGCCTCCCAGACGCCTCCAAGACGGCCAGGATGGCCTCCAAGACGGCTAAGATGGCTTGAAGATGCCTCCAAGACGGCCCAAGATGTACCCAAGACGGCCTAAGATAGCCTCAAGATGGCCCAAGGCGGCTCAAGAGGCCCCTAAGAGGCCTCAAGGACAGCCCAAGAGCCCTCCAAGAGGTCTTCCAGGATGGCCCGAAGAGGCCCAAATCATTGATTTTCCTTAAGTTTTTTCAAGGATTTTGGAATTTGCTTCTTCTCGGCATTCCGACGGGTCAAGACGGCCCAAGAGGCCCCCAAGATCGCCCAAGAGGCCCCCAAAAGGGCCCCATGACGGCCCAAGTGGCCTCCAAGATGGCCCCAAGATGGCCTCCAAGACGGCCCAAGATGCCTCCAACACGCCCAGGATGGCCTCCAAAACGCCCAAGATGGCCTCCAAGACGGCCCTGAAGCGCCCCAAGAGGGTCCCCCGTTGGCCCAGAAAGGCCCCCAAGACGGCTCCCGACGGCGTCAGACGTGCCAGGAAACCGCCAAGATGGCCGAAGTTGGCTCGAAGCTGGCCCAAGGCGGCCCAAGAGGCCCCCAAGAGGGCCTCCAGGAAGGCCAGAAGAGGCCAAAGACATATATTTTCCTGAGGTTTTTGACGGATTTTGGCATTTCCTTCTTTTCGGCCTTCCGACGGCCCGAACGGCCCAAGAGCCCCCAAAGATCGCCGAATGATCGCCCAAGAGGCCTCCAAGACGGCCAAGATGACCTTCAAGATGCCCACGTGTTCCCCGAAGGCTTTCCAAACCGATTCGGGGAACACGTGGTCCGATGGCTTGGCAGGTCTGGCCTCAACGTTCGGCCACATAGGCGCTTCCCAAAAGGCAGGGGGCGGCGGTGATTCGCCGTGGGCGTCTTAGATCCGCCGCCCCCTGTCGATTCATCGCAGGGGTGCCTGGCATGCTGGATCCTTTCGATTTTTTTTTTTCAAGAACCCCCCCTGGCGCTTCGGCCCGTCCCGCGGGGGCCCCGGGGGGCTCTTCCAAGACAAATCCTCCCTGAAACAGCCGTTTCGCTCGGGAGATCCTCAACAAAATCGCGAGGATGGTCCAAGATGGCCTCCAAATCCGCCCAAGATGGTCCAAAACGGCCTCCAAGACGGCCCAAAAAAGTCCAAGACGGCCCAAGAGGCCCCCCAGAGGCCTCCAGGACGGCCCAAGAGGCCTCCAAGAGGTCCTCCATGAGGGCCCGCAGAGGCCGAAATCTTAAACCTTTTTCTTAGGTTGTTAAAGGATTCTGGAATTTGCTTCTTCTCGGCCTTCCGACGGGTCAAGACGGCCCAAGAGGCACCCAAGATCGCCAAAGGCCCCCAGGAGGGCCCCATGACGGCCCAAGTGGCCTCCAAGACTGCCCCAAGAGGGCCCAAGAGACTTCCAGCGCGCCCAAGATGGCCTCCAAGACGCCCAAGATGGCCTCCAAGACGGCCCCGAAGCGCCCCAAGAGGGCCCCCAGTCGGCCCAGACAAGCATCCCAAACGGCTCTCGACCGACGGCCCGAGACGGCCCAAGAGCACCCCCACAGACCGCCCAATAGGCCTCAAGATGGCCCCAGAACGGCCCAGGAGGGCCCGAAGACGGCCCCAAGACGCCCCCAAGACGCCACAGGATGCCTTTCAGACGCCCAAGATGGCCTCCAAAACGGCCCTGGAACAGTCCAAGAGGGCCCCAAGTCGGCCCAGAGAGGCACCCCAAACTGCTTCCGACGGCGCCAGACGGACCAGGGGCCCACCAAGACGGCCGAACATGGCCCTAAGATGGCCCAGGACGGCCCAAGAGGCCTCCAAGAGGGCCCCCAGGAAGGCCCGAAACGGCCACAATCATTTATTTTCATTGGTTTTTGAAGGATTGCGGCATTTGCTTTTTGTTCTGCCTTCCGACGGCCCGAGACGGCCCAAGTGCCCCCAAAGATCGCCCAAGAGGCCCAAGACGCGGCCCCAGCAGGGCCCCAAGACGGCCCAAGAGGTCTCCAAGACGCTCAAGATGGCCTCCAAGACGGTCCAAGAGCCCTCCAAGACGTCCTCCAAAAAGGCTCGAAAAGGTCAAAGTGGCCTCCAGACGGCCAAGATGACCTTCAAGATGCCCACGTGTTCCCCGAAGGCATTCCAAACCGACTCGGGGAACACGTGGTCCGATAGCTTGGCAGGTCTGGCCTCAACGTTCGGCCGCATAGGCGCTTCGACAAAGGCAGGGGGCGGCGGTGATTCGCCGTGGGCGTCTTCGATCCACCGCCCCCTGTCGATTCATCGCAGGGGTGCCTGGCGTGCTGGATCCTTTCGGTTTTGGTTTTGGTTCTTTTTCAAGAACTCCCCCTGGCGCTTCGGTGCGTCCCGCCGGGGTCCCGGGGGGCTCTTCCAGGGGCGCAAACTCCACGACAAATCCCCCCTGGAACAGCCGTTTCGCTCGGGAGATCCTCAACGACATTGCGAAGATGGCCCAAGATGGCCTCCAAGTCCGCCCAAGATGGTCCAAGACGGCCTCCAAGACTGCCCAAGAGAGCCCAAGACGGCCCAAGAGGCCCCCCAGAGGCCACCCAGACGGCCCAGGGGGCCTCCAAGAGGAGGGCCCGAATGCCAAAATCATTGATTAGGTGTTTGAAAGATTTTGGAATTTGCTTCTTCTCGGCATTCCGACGGGTCAAGACGGCCCAAGAGGCACCCAAGATCGCCAAAGGCCCCCAAGAGGGCCCAAGAGGCCTCCAACACGCCCAAGATGGCCTCCAAGACGCCCAAGATGGCCTCCAAGACGGCCCCGAAGCGCCCCAAGAGGGTCCCCCGTTGGCCCAGAAAAGGCCCCCAAGACGGCTCCCGACGGCGCCAGACGTGCCAGGAAACCACCAAGATGGCCGAAGTTGGCTCGAAGCTGGCCCAAGACGGCCCAAGAGGCCCCCAAGAGGGCCTCCAGGAAGGCCAGAAGAGGCCAACAACATATATGCTCCTGAATTTTAGTGGGCGGATTTTGGCATTTCCTTCTTTTCTGCCTTCCGACGGCCCGAGACGGCCCACGAGCCCCCAAAGATCGCCGAAAGATCGCCCAGGAGGCCTCCGAGACGGCCAAGATGACCTTCAAGATGCCCGCGTGTTTCCCGAAGGCTTTCCAAACCGATTCGGGGAACACATGGTCCGATGGCTTGGCAGGTCTAGCCTCGACGTTCGGCCGCATAGTCGCTTCCAAAAAAGCAGGGGGCGGCGGTGATTCGCAATCGGCTTTTTTTTGTGGCAAGGGTGCCCAGAGGTGTCTCAAGCTGTGATGTGTATGCTAAATGGCACAAAGGGGGCGTCACTTTTGGACATGGCCCACTCGCTTGCCTTCGGCTGTAATGGCAGAGCCCGTCGCAATTATGTGCGTGGAGCCCTGCTGCCGGGCGCGCCGCTTACGCTCGCAGTCCCGCGCCTCCCACGTCTGCACATGGCCTGCTGGCAGTCTTGGGCGCATCTGGAAGACAGCATGGCGGCACTTCGGCCGCCTCTTGTCCGCGAGGTGGCGAACAACGCGGAACCGCTCTTTGAGATCTGTGAGACATTCAGGGCAGACGCCGCTATCGTCAATCCAATGTTTAATTGGCGCTGTTTCATTGTGGACCTTGCGGCGACGCGCAAGATAAGCCTTTTCCGTCGCCCATGCGAGGCCGCGCCGGCAACGTGGGGAGTTCGCCGCTAGACCCACTTCTGGGGCCTGCGGCGCGACAGTCCGATCGAGGATGGACTCATAAAAACAAATATTCTGCGCCCACGAAGTCCACCCCTCGTCTGCCATGGTCGCGAGCCACGCGTGCGGGGCGTCCGCGAGCGGTGGCAAACTGACCATGTCGTGGCTCCTCCTCCTCATCTCCTCGACGTCCGCAGTCATCTGGACAATGTATGGGAGTGGCTTGCCTTGTGGACGTGATAGGAGGATTGACCATCGCAGTCGGGGCCTCCACCGCGCCAGCCTGACGTGGTAGCGGAGCCTCTTTCGCAGCGCAGAGCGATCGATGGAAGGTTGCATAGCTTTCTCCCGGACCTTCCTGTCGTTCAGTTCTGGGGCCCACAAGTGGACCGTGTCCCGCACCGTCCTCCTCGAGACTTTCATGCGCGGTGCATTCAACTCGCGGAGTGCCGGCGCGGTCGTCTTGATTGCGGCTACGTTGTGCAGTGGCCTGCGCAGCGCAAGGCTCACCACGAGGTGGATTTTGAGCGTCGGGGGGAGGGCTGGGGAGGCGAATACCTTCACCGACATCGGCGCGTATGCCGCCATTGCCGACGAAACTCTCTGCCGGGCCTCCGGCACAACGCTTCCATTAGAAGCAAGAGTGCTCCCAAGATGTTTGTGCGGACCAACCGCGTGCATGAATGTATTCCCATCAGCACGGGCCAGCCGTAGGCCGTGCTCCGATCGAAGTTGGCAACATGGCTGCGGCGCTCCTTCCACGACAATGGACGATGGCCTCGCTCTTCCCCTTCTTCCAATTAATGTTCAGCCCAGAAGAGTGAAAAAACAATGCTGTATGTGTCGAGCAGCACAGATATTACAGTTTTAAACCTTTCGGGGACGATGACACAATCGACATTGCTTCGTCGTCGACGTAGGTCACCTCCACGAGTTCGTCTTCGTGTTTGGCTTCTTCGGCGGACTGCCAAAAGGGGACGTTGGTGTCAGACTTGAAGACAACGTGGATATTGTGTTCGTGGAGGGTGCGCCGTATCTTACCGAGTGCCTCCTCATATGCGCAGCAGAAAATGAAACCGCCGAGCTTGCGTCCCTGGCGCCCCCCCAGTAGCCGTGACGACAACGTCAGACGCCCATGTCACAGCGAACCACGCCGTGGTGTGGAGATTCTGGATCAATGCCTTCACAACTGGATCAACGGACCAGCGGTCGAAGACGCAACCGCTGTCCCGGACGTGCTCAACAATCGTCCTCGCCGTGCGCACGGGGAGCCCGAGCTTCCGAAGGTAGCCCACTCGGGAGGTATCAACAGCATGCTGTGGGCCGGCTGCGGCTTCCCATCCGTGTGCGATTTCTCTGACTACACGGTCGAATGCTTGCGCGAGGTCAAAGGAGATGATGGCGAATGACACCGCGGCACACGTCGCGCACTCCATCATCGCGCGCAGTGTGTGCGAGGGGAAGTCTGTGCCTCCACCTGGCCTGCCGCAGAATTGGTTTCTGGCAAGAAATGGCCGGCTGAGGGCTGAACGGCGTCCTTCAGCAGGCCGGTGGGTACCTTGGACATGGCATCTGCGGCCAGTGTCCCACGGTGGTCGTTGCGCTCAGTGGTGGATCCCTTCCCCTTCCACGGGGTCACCATCCGGCCACCTTTCCATCTGGCCGGCCACGTGAGAGCATTGATAGTGGTCTGGATGACGTCGTGGATCACGACGGCCATAGGGCATCCGCCTGCTTGCACGACTCCAGGCGGGAGGCCGTCAGGCCCAGCCGCTTTTGCGCCACTCAGCGCCTGAACCTTCTGGTCGACGTCAGTGACTGTTGCAGTAAAAGAACCGCGGGGTGCGTAGCCCTGGAAGTCCACGCGCGCCCCCCGCCAAGAGGGCAGGGTGGTGCCCGCGAAAAGCTCGACGAAATGTTCCACCCATCGGCGACCGCGCTCCTCTGGTGCGCGTGCCAAGGTGCCATCTTTTCTGCAATTGCTTCCACGGATCGTGGTCTGAAGCCGCCCATGAGTCTCGCAAGCTTGTATGCCTCCTTGCTGTCACCACGATCGTCGGCACAGGCGGCGCGCCGCGCCATGTCATGGTAGAAATGTCTCTTGTCGTCATCGACGAGACGGCGGATGACCCCGTGGGCAAACCCGAGTGTTTGCTCGCACCTGGTGGCTAGCAAACTCATATTCCGTTTGGCCCGCATCGCCTCCTCTCCTCTCGCAAGGGCAAGCCAGCCCTTTGCTGGCCGGCTTGGATCGCGAGGCGCCCCCTGTGTGAAAGGCTCGGGGGTCAGGGACCTCCATGCGTGCCACGCCTGAGCGAGGCGGCGCGCCTTGGCAGCGTCAAAGATCGCGTGCATGAACCGCCGCACTCTTGGAAGAGGGCGCAGAAGGTTCCAAGTCCGCTCCGAGATCCATGGCCGCCTGGGCACCTTCTCCAAGGGGCCGAAAGCGGCCGCAGCCGCAGACTTTGTGGCATCGATGATCAAATCCAGCTTGGCGTCAACATTAAAGGTCTGCGCGACCTTCGGCACGTGCTCCCAGAGGCTGTACTGGAACACGCTCTGGCAGCTAAGGTCGTTGAGGCGCGCACTGTTTACGTTGAGCTTGAGTTCGACCGAGGCTGCTGGAGCGCCCCCAGGCTTAAGCCACAAGTCGCCTCCAACTACACGGTGATATTCCTGTGCGCTTGTGGCGAGCTCGATGCCCTCGAACACTCTGGGAGGATCATGCTCCCAGCACGGCTCCATGTTGGAGCAGATGTAATCGATTCGCGCTGTGGTTCTTCCTGCGGACCTCCATGTGTACTGTTCGCCAGCGAAAGCGTTCAACGCACGAAGACTGTGCTCGTGACCTTCCAGAAATGTCCTGAAGTAGGTGCCGTTTTCATTTTCCCTCGCCGGCATGTCCGGATGTATCGATGGGGTCTGAATCTCGCCGACGCGGGCGTTCGCGTCCAGCCCAAGTACAAGTTGTGCTCGAGGCCATGTTTGTAATATCCAAGCCGTCCATGACTGGAGGCTGTTCCAGAAATCCTGCTTGTCGGTTTCAGCTGCCACTTCAGTAGGGGCGTGCCCACTTACGATTGCGAGGATCCCACCGTTGTGCACTCGGCACACTGTGAGAATGAGCCGTGGGGAGACAACGTGGGAGAAGAGTTCATACGATGTGAAAGAATGCCGGAGCCAGATTTGTACACCATATATATTGTCCCTGAGGTGTTCCGGCTGCGACGGTCATCTTGTAGAAGGCTCCAGACTTCACCTGGTCCCTGGAAGCCCGGCCCTCATGGATGCATACCACATCGATGTCGATGTCATTGAACTGCCGCTCGAGGAGCTGCGCGCGTCCCAGCGCACTGACCCCAGCGAGTGTGATGCATTCATCCTCGTACCTTGATGAATTCAGAGTTCTCACGTTGGCAATGGCTGCGCGGATCTGGACGCCGCGGCTATGTCCACGCTTCCAGGGTACGCCACCACCTGTGCATCCCGAGGGCGGTGCTACCCCCCTCCTGAGGCCGCTGCTGCCTGAGGGAACACCGGTTGGGGTTCGGCTCCGAGGGGGTACTGTGGCGCCTCGGATGCCGCGGTCTTCTGCTTCAACGGTGGTCGGCGCGCCGGCTGCTGAGGCTGCCCGGCGTGCTCCAGAGGGCGCGTCGCAGGCTTCAGCGGCGGGACAACCATCACGGAGTCGGGGGGCTCCGCCGGGGCTGGCTTGGGCACGGCGGTCTGCGCAGCGGCCGCACTCTTCTGGATCCCGTCGAGGAGGACGCTGATCTGCTGCTGCGCCTGCTGGACGTGGACATCCGGCACGGCGGAGGACGACTTCATGTCGCCGATCAGCGCAGACAACGCCGTTGAGGCCGCCTGAATCGAGTCGACTGGTGACGCAGCCTCCGGGGAGGCGACCTGGCACTGCAGCTTCGCGAGCTCGGCCTCCATCTCCTAGATGCTCGTCTGCTCCTTCTGGATACCGGCGGTGGCCTCCACAAGGGCCTGCTGATGTCGTGCAACCCGGGCATGCGCACGTTCGAGGGCCTGCTGGCAGCCTTCGATGTGGGTGGCGATGGGTTTCGTCGCGGTCACTGCCTTCTATTCGGCCGTGAGCTGCGCTGCGAGCACCCCCTGGGCCTGCGCGAAGGAGGGGTCGGTCTCTGGCAGTGCTGCCAGTGCGGCCTCGAGCTGCTTGATCTTGCCGACGTGCGTGGCCCGCTCGATGGCCTTCTCCTTCCCCTTGTTGTAGGTGGCCTGGGTGGTGTCCAAATCCGGGCTGTCCTGTGGGGCGACCGACTGCGCCCAACTCTTCTCGAGTCCGCAACGTTTGCATTTCTTGACGGCGTATTGGTTCCAACCGCTGCATGCACCGCACTGCCACCACGAATCCTGCCACGACTGCGACGAGCTTTGCTGCCCAGCCCATTGCGACATGTTGGGTGGGGTGTAGGCGTACTGCCTGGGGGCACGGGGCTCGCACCGTGGATTACCCACTGATAGAGCTATCACTCGCGCCAGATCACTTGCTTGAGCCAAAATCGCTTGAGCCAAAGGGGTGCCCGGCGTGCCAAGCTATATGGTTTTGGTTTTGGTTATTTTTCCAAAAGAACTCCCCCTGGGGCTTCGGCCCGTCCCGACGGGTACCCGGAAGACCCGGTTGCCATCGCCAGAAACGGCCGTTTCGCTCGGGACATTCTCACAAAATCGCGAAGATGGCCCAAGATGGCCTGCAAGATGCCTCCAAGACGGCTAAGATGGCCCCGAGATGCATCCAAGACGGCGCCAAGACGGCCCAAGAGGCCTCGAAGACGCCCAAGATGGCCTCTAAGACGGCCCTGGAGCACCCCAAGAGTGCCCCAAGTCGGCCCAGAAAGGCCCCCGAAACGGCTTCCGACGGCGTCAGACGGGCCAGGAGCCCACCAAGATGGCCGAAGGTGGCTCGCAGCTGGCCCCAGACGGCCCAAGAGGCCTCCAAGAGGGCCGAAAAGAAGGCCAGAAAAAGGCCAAAAAGAGTGATGTTCCTAAGGTGTTTGAAGGATTTTGACATTTGCTTCGTTTCGGCCTTCCGACGGCCCGATACGGCCCAAGAGTTCCCAGAGATCGCCCAAGGATCGCCCAAGAGGCCTCCAAGATGGCCCCAGAACGGCCCAAGAAGTGCCCAAGACGGCCCCAAGAGGCCCCCAAGACGGCCCAAGAGGCCTCCAAGACGCTCAAGATGGTCCACAAGGCAGCCCACGAGCCCTCCAAGACGTCCTCCAAGAAGGCACGAAAGAGTCAAAATGGCCTCCAAGCGGCCAAGATGACCTTCAAGATGCCCACGTGTTCCCCGAAGGCTTTCCAAACCGATTCGGGGAACACATGGTCCAATAGCTTGGCAGGTCTGGCCTCAACGTTCGGCCACATAGGCGCTTCGACAAAGGCAGGGGGCGGCGGTGATTCGCCGTAGGCGTCTTCGATAACGCCAACGTCTCAACATGCTCTGATGATTCCTATCTGCCCCCGCATGATGTTCCCAGATGCGCCAAGGCAGCGCCGAGACGCACCGACTCGACTCTGATATATCCCATTCTGACAGGGAGGGGGCCAGCGGCAGGAGGCGAAGCCCGTACGGATAAACCTGAGATGTATCAACGAGGATGTAATTCCCTCCTCACTAGCGCCTAGAAGTCATACCTTTTCATTGTGCGGAGCGTCTCCCTTGAACGACGAGCGCTTCATGGGCCCGCAGCTCGGGCGGGTTCTCCGTTAAGGCATGCGGCAAACGGGGGAGTTAACTTCAAGAGAACACATCGCCAAACATGCACGATCAAGGTTGCCGTCGTCGCCGCCGTGCCCCCCAGGCGCCCACGAAACCACAAACGTGGTGACAGCTGAGCAGTTCGCAGCTGAGGTCCCGTCTCGGTGCGCATGGCCCCCCGACTCCGCTGGACCTCCCACGAGCCCACGGAAGTGGCGACAATTGCGCAGTTCGCAACCACCCTAGGAGCTGCGAGGTCTCGAATACTCCGCAACTCCGCCGCGCCTCCCAGGAGCCCACGAAAATGAGACAATTTCGCAATGCGCAACCACCCAAGGAACTGCGAGGTCTCGGGTGCTCCGCTACTCTGCCGCGCCTCCTAGGAGCCCACGGACATGGCGACAATTGCGCAGTTCGCAACCACCCTAGGAGCTGCAAGGTCTCAGGTACTCCACTACTCCGCCGCGCCTCCCAGGAGCCCACAAGAGGTGGAGACAATTGCATACTTCGTAGCCGCCCAGGGAACAGCGAGGTCTCGGGTACTCCTCTGTTCCGCCGTGCCTTCCAGGAGCCCACGAAAGTGGCGACAGTTGAACAGATCGCAGCCACCCAGGGAGCTGCAAAGTCTCGATGGCCCTCGACTCCGCTGGACCTGCCAGGAGCCCACGAACGTGACGACAATTGCGCAGTTCGCAGCCACGCAGGGGGCAGCGCAGGAGGAGGAGGAGGAGGCAGGAAGAGGGGGGGGAGAAGGAGGGGGAGGAGAGGAGAGAGGATGTGGGGTCAACAATGCCCTATTCAAAACAAAAACCCAACACACAGGAGGATTCGGAACCAGGACCCAACCACAGAAGGAGACACGCAGCGTGAACTAAGCGGAAGCCGCCCCCCAAGAAATCTGAAGAAACCGCGCCGGAAACCGTCCGTCTTTCAGGAAGTCCCATACGAAACCTGTATTTTGGACTGTGGCCCCTGGACTCATTATTGATCTGACTCAACTCGTATTCCTAACTCAGATACGGCGAGACCGCCCCCTCCCCTTCCCGCACCGCCGGCAAGCTTGTCGGATACCCTGCAGTGCACAGACGGCCCATGCAGCCGGAGGGGCCAGTGGCCAGGCCCCAGCCAAGCACTTTCGGCAGCGCCGGCGAGTCTGGCCCCCGAGGAGGCCCCGGCGGCCATGGAGGTCGATCCTCTGGGGAGCAGAGATCGAGGAGGAGGAGGCGGAGCGGCGAGCCGCGGCACGCCCAAGGCCGAGGCGGAGAGAGCGCGCGGGAGCTGCTCCGAAAGCAACGCGAGACATCACGACGCTGGGTGGGGTCAGCCACGGGAGGGCGCACAGGGGCAGATGCCGCGGCAACAGAGCCAGCCGCAGAGGGCCGCGAGCTGGACAAGTCCGAGAGGAGCTGGGCAAGCCGGGGCTCTCAGCAGACGGCCGGTGGCCCGTGCCCAACGTTCCGCAGCCCCGGTGGTCACGCGACTCTGAGCCAGACGCGTGCGGGGGCTGCGGTTGGAGGAGGAGGAGGAGGAGGAGGAGGAGGAGGAGGAGGAGGAGGAGCCGCGCGTGGGCCAGCCTCAGCAGCAGCAGCTGATCAATCAGGAGCTCCACGAGATGAAGTGTATCATGTACCAGATGGCGCAGAGCCAGCAGCAGTGCGACTCCATGATCGGGATGCCGGCGCAGATAGCAGCAGGGCAAAGCGCTGGGGCGGCAGCTGCGCCGCAGGGTGGAAGGCCGAGCCTCATGCCACCAGCGGGCGCGGCAGCCAGTGCGAGTGTGGGGTTTCATGCCCCACCGTTGGCGCCGCCAGAGTTTCCACCGCCGCCGCCTGGGGGGACAGGGCTTCCAGCACCAGCGACGCCAGCAGCAGTGCCAGCACCTGCTGCGCCGGGCTCGACGATTCCTCCAAGGCAGTGGACACCGACGCCAGCAGCAAGGTCGCCGTTACAGGCGCCGAATACGCCATCATTGGTCACAGGGTGCCCTACGCCAGGGAGGCCGTTCGCGGGCACGCAGAGCGAACAGGTGCCAGCAGAGGTTCCCGCGCCTACGAGTCCAGCATTCATGGAGCCGAAGGAGGAGGTGCCTTTGCCGCCTCCAACACCAGTGTGCTCACCTACGCAGATGATCGACACGCAGCAGGAGTATGTTCAGCCAGTGGATATGGGAATCAGCGCTACTTCGCCAGTGGCCATGCCCAGGCCAGTGAAGCAGGCCGAGGCGATTGGCATGCCAGTGAAAGAGGAGTTTGGTGCCGCCAAATTAGAGGACGCCGAGGTGAAGTCGCCGCCTCGCAAGGAGCCCAGGTTGATTGCAAAGCCTGGGGCCCCCACCAAGACGCACGGCAGCAAGTAGTAGTGAGTGTTCAGTCGTTGCATGTTGTGAGTAGCGTATGTGGGTCGTTTCACGATATGCACGAAGCAGCCAGCAGCAGTATCTTGTCTCAGCGTTCTAGTTGCGATAGGCCCGCTCATGCTGTTGCGTTTGCAGGCCTGCTTGACCATGAGTGGCCCCAGGTAGGTTGCAGTGCCATCAGCGAGCGCCAATGGTGCCAGCTTGCACAGTCTATTGAAGGAGGGGGGGAGCTCGTTCGGTACTGGGTTGGGGATGGGTCCGTACAATAGGCCGCCTGAGAGGCCAGGCGCACAGCAGGCCAACCACGCCGCACATGTGCTAGCCAGGGTCTTGTCTAGGCGATGCTGCCCGTGGTCAGGTGTGACGGCCGCGTGGGATGCCGAATTTGCGTGTGCCGATTGGTTGCGTTTCTGTGTAGAGAAGGTCGGGGTGCAGATAGCTACCAGCCGTGTTTTGGCGCCGCTTGCCCCATCTTGGCAGGCGCGATACGATTTGGCACGTGAGATTTGTGCAGATGTATGGGCGCTTGCTAATGATGAGCGTCGTGCGTATGTTCGTCGTGTCAAAATATTGTTGCGCATGAAAGTTGCCGCCTGGAGTTCGCACGTGCGCGATGCTTTTGGCGCAGTATGCCGTGCACGCCACATGTTGCGAATGAGCTCCCGAGGGCGGCCATATTTGAGTAACGAAGATTTCGTGCGTGCCAAGCGTGGGTCAGACGCTTTTTGGGCATCCGAACTGCACTCTCACGATCCCGCGGCACCATCTGTGGGGCCAGAGGCACCGTCAAGCGGGAGTGCTAATGATGGGGCCCTGGGTTTTGGGGGAGCGACGGAAGGAGTCGAACCGCCGCCAGCAGTTGCTCAAGTGGAGCAGCATGAGCCAGAGGGCGATCAAGCGGCCACGGAGGCCGTAGTGCCTGATGAGCTTGCAGATACGAGTTTGCTGCAGAGGCTGGCTGTTGGGGACTCCCTCACCCGCTCAGGCGACATGTGTCGCTCCACTTTTAACGTCTCGCCAGCTGCAGGCAGCACTGCAGCAAGCACATTAGTTCAGAATGCCGCGTCTGGACCTGGGCATCGGCAACAGGCGGCCGTCGACGACGCGGGTTGGGGTTCGGGCGCCTGGGAGGAGGACGTTCGCTCTTTCACTCGATTGCAGCAGTCTGAGGGTGCGCCGACGGATCTTGGTGCATCAGCTCTCACTGTAGCCACTCTGCATCAGCATACCAATCGGGGGGAGCGGCGGGTCACTGGGGGGGGGTCCGGGAGTTCCAGCCCGATGCTTGTTTGACACTTGACGGGGCCTCCAGCACATCCAGCTCTCAGGCCCAACCTGCACCAAACATGACCATAAGTTTGAATACCCTGATTGCTCCAACCGAAGGCCACGTCGGGTGTGAGTTTCCTGGGGCCGCCCGTGTCATCAGATGCCTGGATCGGTTTGGCTCACAGCTGGCATTCTTGACCGATGTAGGGGACGTCGAGCTTGAGGATGTGGCCAGGTTCGCGCTGCAGGTGTCTCCCCAGGTGGAGCAACCGCCACAGCGCGTCGTCTTGTGCACGGACGGCTCGGTCCCCGAAGAAAAGGACCAGAGTGGTTGGGCTTTGATCGGCATATGCATCAATGGGGAAGGGGAAGTTTGTGTCATGGAGTTTATTGCAGGGCGTGTTCATATCACCATGGGTTTTCAGCTCAAGAAGCGAATCAGCAGTGCGACAGCCGAACGTGTATGCATTACTTGGGCTTTGGTGTGGGTCATAGGGAAGTGTGCCCCCTCGTGTGACGTTGCTGCTCCCCCCGCAGAAGTGTATATCATGTCTGACTCTGAGGTCGCCATCAGTTTGACTTTAGGATTGGCAGTGGCAGATGCTGAGCCTGGGCTGGCAGCGTTGGCTCGACATTTGTACGAGCTTGCCAGGGCAAGTGTGAGGTTGCACATCATGCATGTAGATGGGCACTATCGTACTTGTTGGAACGAGATGGCAGATGGAGTGGCCAAATCAACCCTCGCATTCGAATGCGATTGTGCACGCCGTGGCATCGCCAGAGAGCTGTTTTACTCGCCTGAGTTGGCATGGCAATGGGTTGCAGAGCTTAAACCATGTGAAAGGTAGCAGTTTCCCTTTGACGATGATCATTCGTTTAGGCTCCCTGATCAGGCCCAGCATTGCCCAGAGGACGGCAACTGGATTTTTTTTGCTGTCGGCCCCGGGGACCTTTGGGCAACAAGAGCTTGACCAAGAGCGTCCTGCAACGGTGGTGCTGCGCAAATTGTTACTCGTTTCGTACAACGCAGAGACTGATCAGGACTTTGTTAAAGGTGATAAAGCAATCCTGAGGGGGCAACAGCATCGGCAAAGGTTCTCGGAGGCAGGGGCTTTGATGATAGGCGCGCAGGAAGCTCGGACCCCTCGCAGTGGTCGCATGGCTGATAACTATTATTGCTTAGCTTCAGGCGCAGAGAAGGGGGATAACTTGGGGTGTGAGTTATGGGTTAGTTGCCACATTCCGTATGCTAGGCGAAATGGGGAAGATGTATTGCTTAAGCCCGCTTTTGCCATGCTGTCGATGCGTGCCCAAGGTGGCTCGTAGCGAGGATCAGCGCGCCGTTTCGGCAGGTTGTTGCGATGGTCTGCCATGCCCCCTGTCCCGAGGCCCCCCGCCGTAACCGCAAGGAGTGGTGGCAAGCGGCAGAGGAAGTTATGACAAGATATGGCGTAGATATCGTTCCTGCTGATGCGAACTCTCGTTTAGGCAATTTTTCCCGACCATCCTGTGGTGTTGGGTCCTCGTTTTGAAGAGACGGTGCCCCGCGTCTCCTCTCCTCTCCTCTCCTTCCTTCCTTCCTCCCGCTGCCCCCTCCCTCGTCACCGCACCCAATTTGGCACACCCCTCACACGTTTCGTGGCCCCATAGGGAGCTCCACCGAAGGCCCCAGTGGCTGCGTTCGCATGGCGGCGCCGCACCCAATTTGGCACACCCTCATACGTTTCGTGGCCCCATAGGGAGCTCCACCGAAGGCCCCAGTGGCTGCGTTCGCATGGCGGCGCCGCACCCAATTTGGCACACCCCTCACACGTTTCGTGGCCCCATAGGGAGCTCCACCGAAGGCCCCAGTGGCTGCGTTCGCATGGCGGCGCCGCACCCAATTTGGCACACCCCTCACACGTTTCGTGGCCCATAGGAGCTCCACCGAAGGCCCCAGTGGCTGCGTTCGCATGGCGGCGCCGCACCCAATTCGGCACACCCCTCACACGTTTCGTGGCCCCATAGGGAACTCCACCGAAGGCCCCAGTGGCTGCGTTCGCATGGCGGCGCCGCACCCCATCTCGGCACACCCCTCACACGTTTCGTGGCCCCATAGGGAGCTCCACCGAAGGCCCCAGTGGCTGCGTTCGCATGGCGGCGCCACACCCAATTTGGCACACCCCTCACACGTTTCGTGGCCCCATAGGGAGCTCCACCGAAGGCCCCAATGGCTGCGTTCGCATGGCGGCGCCGCACCCAATTTGGCACACCCCTCACACGTTTCGTGGCCCCATAGGGAGCAAGGCCCCCGTGGCTTTCGCATGCGGCCCGCACCCAATTTACACCCCTCACAAGTTTCGTGGCCATATCCACCGAAGGCCCAGTGGCTGCGTTCGCATGGCGGCGCCGCACCCAATTTGCACACCCCTCACACGTTTCGTGGCCCCATAGGGAGCTCCACCGAAGGCCCCAGTGGCTGCGTTCGCATGGCGGCGCCGCACCCAATTTGGCACACCCCTCACACGTTTCGTGGCCCCATAGGGAGCTCCACCGAAGGCCCCAGTGGCTGCGTTGGCATGGCGGCGCCGCGCCCAATTTGGCACACCCCTCACACGTTTCGTGGCCCCATAGGGAGCTCCACCGAAGGCCCCAGTGGCTGCGTTGGCATGGCGGCGCCGCACCCATTTCGGCACACCCCTCACACGTTTCGTGGCCCCATAGGGAGCTCAACCGAAGGCCCCAGTGGCTGCGTTCGCATGGCGGCGCCGCACCCATTTCGGCACACCCCTTACACGTTCCGTGGCCCCATAGGGAGCTCCACCGAAGCTCCCAGTGGCTGCGTTGGCATGGCGGCGCCGCACCGAAGAAGATGTTCACTATTACGGTATTCGCAGCTGCATATGGTTGGGTCCTTCGCCAGGCTATTTTTTTTTGTTGCGTGGGTGGTGTGTGTGTGTGTGTGTGTGTGTGTGTGTGTGTGTGTGTGGGTGTGTGGGTGTGTGGGGGGGGGCATGCCGATATCGAGGGCGATAACGGTGCCATGTTCCATGGGCCGTTGTGTCGCGCGCAGTTGTGTGCGGCTGATACCTGGACCCCCTCCTCCACCCCTCCATGCACGTATCAGTCTAAGCAGAGTACGCGGCATCGCATCGATTACGTTTGCGTGCCGTTGTGCTGGCGCGAGCACATCAGTGAGCATGGAGTTGGCCACGACATAGATGTGGATCGTAGGCATCAGGATCACTATCCAGTTTTTGTGCGGCTCGAATGGGCGGACTCTGTAGTGCCCAAGGGCAATTTACCAGCGTTAGAAGTGCGCGGTGCCAGGGACTTAGCCAAGCAAGAGGCGTTCGCGGCTGAGTTGGTGCAGTGTCCAAAAATTCATTGGTCTGTAGATATGTACGACCATTTTAGGATGTTTACTGAATGGTTGCACCGTTGTGCTGCCAAGCATTTCGCCAGAAAGCAGCGAGGTCCCCTCAAGAATTATGTGCAACATGATACCGCGTGGGTCATTCGGTTCCGTCGCGGCGTTCGGGGGGCCCTCAGGAGGTACAGGGACTGTAACACTTGGTCGTTGTATTGCCTGATTGATTCTGTTTTGGGCACTGCTGGCAGTACTGACCGCGAAGTTAGAGCAATCCTCGAGAGTTTCACTGGGTTTAGTGAGGCCTTGGGTATCTTGGCCTTTTCGTGCAGGTTGTGGAAGGCAGGTGACTTGACCATGCCTGATATTGCTGAGGCTATGCTTGCCTTCTTGAGGAGATCGCAGGGCGCCCCCAGAAGGAACCTTCGGGCCGACTGGACCGAAGTATTGCGTGACACAGCCGCAGGTGTCAAAGAAGCAGCGGAGTCGGGGTACGGCAGGGAGGAGTGGAGGCCAGTAAGGTGCTTGCTCGCATTTGGAGGGGTCAGGAAAAAGGGGGACAACGGGGTATTGCCTTTAGGAATGGATGAGCACGGTGGGCCTGGCTCCCAAGAAGCGTCGGCGTTAGGTTTGCTGCAGCACTTTGCGAAGGCTGAGAAAGCCACAGCATGCTCAGTTGGCCAGCTTGGGCAAGCATATAACAAGCAACAGAGGGCGTTTAGTTCGAGAGGGTTGCGTGAGATAACCGATATCATGGGGCTTGATTCCTTGCGAATGGCCATCCTGAGTGCATCGAGTAGGCGTGCTGCGGGGCCTGACTTGACCACCAATGACATTTACAAAGCGGCCCCTGATGTTAGTGCACAATTGCTGTTGCCCTTGATGTTAAAGTTCAACTCATGTGTTGGGGGCCTCTAGCTTGGGAAGGTGGAGCGGCGCATGATCTCTACAAGAAGGGCGACCCGCGTTTCTTATCAAATTTTAGGGAGATCTTATTTGGCGTGCATGTGTGCATGCATCATCGCAAGTTCTTACGTCGCAAAATACTTGAGGTAGCTTCGGTGCTCATGGATGTCGTCCAACGTGGGGGCAGACCAAGGAGGGGCACGGCCGGGGCTTCCTTGCAGGTTCGCGTGTTCCAAGACTTCATGAAACGTCAGGGACGTTCCACCGTTTTTTCCCCAACCATCCTGTGGTGTTGGGTCCTCGTTTTGAAGAGACGGTGCCCCGCGTCTCCTCTCCTCTCCTCTCCTTCCTTCCTCCTCCTCCGCCTCCTCCCCCCTCCCTCCTACCTCCTCCCACTATCACGGCACACCCCTCACGCGTTTCGTGGCCCCATAGGGAGCTCCACCGAAGGCCCCAGTGGCTGCGTTCGCATGGCGGCGCCGCACACATTTCGGCACACCCCTCACACGTTTCGTGGCCCCATAGGGAGCTCCACCGAAGGCCCCAGTGGCTGCGTTCGCATGGCGGCGCCGCACCAAATTTGGCACACCCCTCAAGCGTTTCGTGGCCCCATAGGGAGCTCCACCGAAGGCCCCAGTGGCTGCGTTCGCTGGCGGCGCCGCATCCAAATTGGCACACCCTCACACGTGTCGTGGCCCCCATAGGCGAGCTCCCACCGAAGGCCCAGTGCTTGCGTTCGCCCATGGCGGGCGCCGCACCACAATTTTGACACACCCCTCACGCGTGTTTCGGGCCCATAGGGAGCTCCAACCGAAGGCCCCCGTGGCCGCGTTCGCATGGGCGGCGCCGCACCAATTTGGCACACCCTCACACGTTTAGTGGGCCCCATAGGGAGCTCCACCGAAGGCCCCAGCGCTGCGTTCAGCATGGCGGCGCCGCACCAATTTGTCACACCGTACACCCCTCACACGTATCGTGGCCCCATAGGGAGCTCCACCGAAGGCCCCAGTGGCTGCGCCCGCATGCGGTTCCACCCCCCATTCTGGCACACCCCTCACACGTTTCGTGGCCAATGAGGAGCTCGCCCAATGAGGAGCTCCAACGAAGGCTCCCAGTGGCACGGCGGCGTTGGCTATGGCGGCGCCGTGCTTGGTTTGGACAACCCTCACACGTTTCGTGGGCCCCATAGGGAGCCCCACCGAATGCCCAGTGGCTGCGTGCATGGCGGCGCCGCACCCAATTTGGCCACACCCTTCAAACGTTTCGTTGCCGCATAGGGAGATCCAAAGAAGGCCCAGTGGCGACATTCGTCATTGGCGGCGCCGCACCCAATTGGCACACCCCTCACACGTTTCGTGGGCCCCATAAGGGAAGCTCCACCGAGGCCCCAGGGGCTGCGTTGGCATGGCCGGCGCCGCACCCCAATCGGCACACCTCACACGTTTCGTGGCCCCATAGGGACCACCGAAAAAAGCCAAGTGGCTGCGTTCGCAATGGCGGCGCAGGCCAATCCATTTCAGCACCCCCTCAAGGTTCGTGGCCCCATAGGGAGCTCCACCGAAGGCCCCAGTGGCTGCGTTCGCATGGCGGCGCCGCATGAAATTTGGCACACCCCTCACACGTTTCGTGGCTCCATGGTGAGCTCCACCGAAGGCCCCAGTGGCTGCGTTCGCATGGCGGCGCCGCACCCAATTTGGCACACCCCTCGTTTCGTGGCCCCATAGGGAGCTCCACCGAAGGCCCTAGTGGCTGCGTTCGCATGGTGGGGCCGCACCCAATTTGGCACACCCCTCACACGCTTCGTGGCCCCATAGGGAGCTCAACCGAAGGCCCCAGTGGCTGCGTTCGCATGGCGGCGCCGCACCCATGCCGGCACACCCCTTACACGCTTCGTGGCCCCATAGGGAGCTCCACCGAAGCTCCCAGTGGCTGCGTTGGCATGGCGGCGCCGCACCGAAGAAGATGTTCACTATTACGGTATTCACAGCTGCATATGGTTGGGTCCTTCGCCAGGCTATTTTTTTTTGTTGCGTGGGTGGTGTGTGTGTGTGTGCGTGTGTGTGTGTGTGTGTGTGTGTGTGTGTGTGTGTGTGTGTGTGGTGTGTGGGTGGGGGGTTGGGGGGGGGGGGGGGTGGGTGGGGGGGTGGGGTGGGGGGGGGGCATGCCGATATCGAGGGCGATAACGGTGCCATGTTCCATGGGTCGTTGTGTCGCGCGCAGTTGTGTGCGGCTGATACCTGGACCCCCTCCTCCACCCCTCCATGCACGTATCAGTCTAAGCAGAGTACGCGGCATCGCATCGATTACGTTTGCGTGCCGTTGTGCTGGCGCGAGCACATCAGTGAGCATGGAGTTGGCCACGACATAGATGTGGATCGTAGGCATCAGGATCACTATCCAGTTTTTGTGCGGCTCGAATGGGCGGACTCTGTAGTGCCCAAGGGCAATTTACCAGCGTTAGACGTGCGCGGTGCCAGGGACTTAGCCAAGCAAGAGGCGTTCGCGGCTGAGTTGGTGCAGTGTCCAAAAATTCATTGGTCTGTAGATATGTGCGACCATTTTAGGATGTTTACTGAATGGTTGCACCGTTGTGCTGCCAAGCATTTCGCCAGAAAGCAGCGAGGTTCCCTCAAGAATTATGTGCAACATGATACCGCGTGGGCCATTCGGTTCCGTCGCGGCGTTCGGGGGGCCCTCAGGAGGTACAGGGACTGTAACACTTGGTCGTTGTATTGCCTGATTGATTCTGTTTTGGGCACTGCTGGCAGTACTGACCGCGAAGTTAGAGCAATCCTCTAGAGTTTCACCGGGTTTAGTGAGGCCTTGGGTATCTTGGCCTTTTCGTGCAGGTTGTGGAAGGCAGGTGACTTGACCATGCCTGATATTGCTGAGGCTATGCTTGCCTTCTTGAGGAGACCGCAGGGCGCCCCCAGAAGGAACCTTCGGGACCGAAGTATTGCGTGACACAGCCGCAGGTGTCAAAGAGGCAGCGGAGTCGGGGCACGGCAGGGAGGAGTGGAGGCCAGTAAGGTGCTTGCTCGCATGTGGAGGGGTCAGGACAAAAGGGGGACAGCGGGGTATTGCCTTTAGGAATGGATGAGCACGGTGGGCCTGGCTCCCAAGAAGCGTCGGCGTTAGGTTTGCTGCAGCACTTTGCGAAGGCTGAGAAAGCCACAGCATGCTCAGTTGGCCAGCATGGCCAAGCATATAACACGCAGAGGGCGTTTAGTTCGAGAGGGTTGCGTGAGATAGCCGATATCATGGGGCTTGATTCCTTGCGAATGGCCATCCTGAGTGCATCGAGTAGGCGCGCTGCGGGGCCTGACTTGACCATCAATGACATGTACAAAGCGGCCCCTGATGTTAGTGCACAATTGCTGTTGCCCTTGATGTTAAAGTTCAACTCATGTGTTGGGGGCCTCTAGCTTGGAAAGGTGGAGCGGCGCATGATCTCTACAAGAAGGGCGACCCGCGTTTCTTATCAAATTTTAGGGAGATTTTCTTTGGGCGTGCATGTGTGCATGCATCATCGCAAGTTCTTACGTCGCAAAATACTTGAGGTAGCTTCGGTGCTCATGGATGTCGTCCAACATGGGGGCAGACCAGGGAGGGGCACGGCCGGGGCTTCCTTGCAGGTTCGCGTGTTCCAAGACTTCATGAAACGTCAGGGACGGTTCACAGTTTTTTTCCCAACCATCCTGTGGTGTTGGGTCCTCGTTTTGAAGAGACGGTGCCCCGCGTCTCCTCACCTCTCCTCTCCTTCCTTCCTCCTCCTCCGCCTCCTCCCCCCTCCCTCCTCCCTCCTCCCACTATCACGGCACACCCCTCACGCGTTTCGTGGCCCCATAGGGAGCTCAACCGAAGGCCCCAGTGGCTGCGTTCGCATGGCGGCGCCGCACCCATTTCGGCACACCCCTCACACGCTTCGTGGCTTCAATGGGGGCCTCCACCGAAGGCCCCAGTGGCTGCGTTCGCATGGCGGCGCCGCACCCACTTTGGTACACCCCTCACACGTTTCGTGGCCCCATAAGGGAACTCCACCGAAGGCCCCAGTGGTCGCATGGCGGCGCCGCACCCAATTTGGCACACCCCTCACACGTTTCGTGGCCCCATAGGGAGCTCCACCGAAGGCCCCAGTGGCTGCGTTGGCATGGCGGCGCCGCACCCAATTTGGCACACCCCTCACACGTTCGTGGCCCCACCCCACCGAAGGCCAGTGGCTGCGTTCGCATGCGGCGCCGCACCCAATTTGGCACACCCCTCACACGCTTCGTGGCCCCATAGGGAGCTCCACCGAAGGCCCCAGCGGCTGCGTTCGCATGGCGGCGCCGCACCCAATTTGGCACACCTCTCACACGCTTCGTGGCCCCATAGGGAGCTCCACCGAAGGCCCCCAATGGCTGCGTTGGCATGGCGGCGCCGCACCCAATGTGGCACACCCCATCACACGTTTCGTGGCCCCATAGGGAGCTCCACCGAAGGCCCCAGTGGCTGCGTTGGCATGGCGGCGCCGCGCCCAATTTGGCACACCCCTCACACGTTTCGTGGCCCCATAAGCTCCACCGAAGGCCTCAGTGCTGCGTTCGCATGGCGCGCCGCACCCATTTGGCACACCCCTCACACGTTTCGTGGCTCCATAGGGAGCTCCACCGAAGGCCCCAATGGCTGCGTTCGCATGGCGGCGCCGCACCCAAGTTGGCACACCCCTCACACGTTTCGTGGCCCCATAAGGAGCTCCACCGAAGGCCCCAGTGGCTGCGTTCGCATGGCGGCGCCGCACACAATTTGGCGCACCCCTCACACGCTTCGTGGCCCCAGAGGGAGCCCCACCGAAGGCCCCAGTGGCTGCGTTGGCATGGCGGCGCCGCGCCCAATTTGGCACACCCCTCACACGTTTCGTGGCCCCATAAGGAGCTCCACCGAAGGCACCAGTGCTACCGCCCTCATGCGCCCCGCACGCCCAGGACAGCGTTCGTGGCGCGCCTTTCGTGGCCCCATAAGGGGCCCCACCGAAAGCGGCACCCGCAAAGCGTTATTCACAATTGCATATGGTTGGGTCCTTCGCCTCGATATTTTTTCACCGACCTTCGGGCCGCGTTTCACACAGTTAATGCGTGATGTTTTAGTTAAGGTACCCGAAGGGGAGGATGATTTGGAAAGTGTGATCGATGCGTTGCAGCTGCCCCTCGCGCTGGAAAGGGGCGATGTTTTTTTTTTTTTTTTTTTTTTTTTTTTTTTTTTGAGGGGGGTGGGGGGGGGGGCACGGCTATCTTTGTTTGAGTTGGTCGGCAGCAGGCGCTTGCACGACATGGTCACGGATCGTAATTCTTCGTCTTGGTTTCAAGTCAAAGTGTGTAAAGAAGTTGCGAAAGCCCCTACGGGGTCCCGTCCGGTTTTGCCGCCTGCTGACCTACTGTTTACCTTGTCCTTTTCACCCGTCCATGAACGGATTCGAGAGCGGATGTTTGAGGGGGTTTAACGCTGTACGCTCAGGAGGTAGCGCCTGGTGCGAGCTGTTTTTTTTTCTCGGCGGGTCGAGAGCAGACCTTGATGCTCCGATTGGCTCGCCCACATATGTGGACGATCTTGTTGCAGGCCTGTGCTAGTGCATGCGATAGATTGCAGCTTGCTCGCGTTGTCGTGGCTATCGTCAACAATGAAATGAGCGTGCGGGGTTTCAGAGTGAATTTCGGGAAAGGCAAGTCCACCCTCCTCTTAAATCCCGTCGAGGGGGGGGGGGGGGGGGGGGGGGGGGGGGGGAGGGGGGAGGGGGGGGGGGGCGTGTGCGTGGTAGCATTGACGCCCTTAAAGGTAACTTGTATGTGCCCAATATTTGCAAGAGTGTGCATGTGGCGCGCGTGTGCAAGCATTTTGGTTCTATGATCCATGACAGCGGTAGCATGAACGCCGAGTTGGCCCATCGCAATCGGTCGCAATTGAGCGTGCCAGGTGGGTTGCGAGGAGCTGTTTTTTAAGCGTGGCAATGATTCGGAGTTGCCATCTCGCATTAAGTTCGCTATGGCCTTCTGTCACAGCAGGATGTTGTTCCTTTCTTTCCACGGTGCTGTTTGGGGTTCGCTTTCCTCGGGCAATGCGACGTCCT
Organism: Prorocentrum cordatum; assembly: GCA_963575745.1. Taxonomy (NCBI): domain Eukaryota; class Dinophyceae; order Prorocentrales; family Prorocentraceae; genus Prorocentrum; species Prorocentrum cordatum. The sequence goes on along the minus strand of CAUYUJ010000002.1, from coordinate 2,315,055 downwards.
TGGAAGGGGCGCACTCGACGTCCCTTCGGGCCGCCGCGGGGCACAAACAGCAAGGGGGCTAATATTTAGGGTGGTCGAATGCCGAGCTCTATGTTGTTAGTCAGCGTCTTCCGCCTATGGATGTGCTACGCCTTCGTCGGTTGCGGTTTTTGCGGCGTATGCTGCGCTTTGCTTCACAGAGGTTGTCGTGCGTGCTCGATTGCTTAGTAAAGGGGGCTTATGCCGAACTGATCCATCATGATGTTCTCTGGATGCAGGACCGCGTTGCGGTCCGCCGTGAGTGGGGCCCCGTTGGTGGGCTCGCGCGGTGGCTCTGGGTCGCCGGGCAAGATGGGAAGCAGCGGGTCTCTTGGCGCAGGGAGGCCAAAAGAAGTGCACTGGCGCAGCATGTTGCGCTGGCCGAAGTAGCGGTGTGGAGGTCCGAGCTACAACAGGTCTGCGAGAAGGGGGGCTTGCCCGTGCCACCAGCCATCAGGCCTCCTAAAGCTGAGCTCGTTTCCCGTGCCGCGATTGCGATCAAGTTTTTACTAGTCAGGTGGCTTGGTCGCGTCATCGGACTCTTGCTCATCCGCAACTTGATGTTGCTGGATCTGTTGCCGTCGGGTCGCGTTGCCAAGCTTGTGGGTACGACTGGCGCACTCGAGGACGTTTGCTGAGGCACTTGAGATTTGGATCTCGCAAGTGTCTGACCTTGCTCATGCTTTTTTTGCAGCCCCTCATCGAGCCCGAGATTGTGGCGCTGCGCGAGGAAGATTCAAAGGTTGCCAAGAGCGTGCGCTCCCGAAGTGGCGCGCAGCTGTCTGCAGATGCACCACCCGAGCGTTTTGTGGGTCCGACTCTTGGCGGAGTGGTGCCACAGGCAGTTGTGCGAGCTTCGACTGTAGGAGTTGAGAGACATGATGGTCCTGGGGTTGAAGCCTGTGGTCCCTCGAACTCCTGCATGAACCAACTAGTTTTTACATTTTTCCAGCGGGCAGGGGCGCGAAAGTGACGTGCAAATGCATTTTGAGGCGCTCCAGAGGAGCATATCTTGGCCAGTCGTGATGTTGTCAGTTGACGTCGCTAATCATCCAGAGGCTGGGGATTTAACAAAGCAGAGTTCTGATAGTTTGATCCTTTTGATGCTTTGGACTAGACAAGCCCTGGGGGTGATTGGAGGGCCGCCGTGTAACACGTGAAGCAAAGGCCGTGCCAATCCCCCCCCGCACGGAAGTTGTAAGCCCCGCGTATTGCGTTCAGCACAGCACCTCTGGGGTATAGCGTGTAGGTCCCCCAAAGAGTGGAGGGAGGTGATGTTAGGCAACCGCTTGCTACAGACAATTTTGCAGGCGGCTTACGTTTGTTGCGCGGTGGGGGCGGCCTGTATTGTTGAGCGCCCTGCCGAACCCGAATGTGCCCAATCGCCCTCGATTTGGAAGCTTCCAGAAGTAAAGGCCCTCTTGGGATTTCGACCCCGTGCGTCCGTCAAGTGTTTGTGAATTTTGACCAGTGTTGTTGTGGTGCCCCGTCTCGGAAACCGACGACGTTGATGGCCATTAATGCTTTGGCGCTGCTCGACCTAATCCGTGCTCTCCATGGCCAGGGCAAGTGCAGGTGCAGTTCACACTGTTTGGAATTAGTAGGCACTCATGCATACGGGGCCTTTAAGACGGCTGCGGCCAAGCAGTATCCACCCAGGATGTCCATGACGTTGGCACAAGCGTTGATGTTGTGCGTCTCTGGCCTTGTACCTATTGTTGGTGACCCAGAGATAGACGCTGTTGTGCGTAAATTTCAGGTGCAGTTTGATCCGTATTGCAATGCTCACGGATAGGGCAATGTCGCTCCCGATGTTCAGCGAACTGGGTGAGGACAGGCCGCTTGCCCTTGATTGCTTGCAATGCATGTATCATCAGTGCAGCTTCAGGCACCAGTCGGTGCTGGAAGAAGGAGGAAGAGGAGGAGGAGGAGGAGGAGGAGGAGGAGGAGGAGGAAGAGGAGGGCAGAACGCCTCAGCCCCGCCGCTGATGCTTGCCAAACGTCAAAGTGGAGGGGGAGGACAGGAATGCAACAGCCCCTCCGCTGATGTTTGCCCAGCGTCAACGAAGAGGGGGATGACATGAACGCAACAACCCCGCCGCTGATGTTAGACTAACGTCGAAAAGGAAGAGGAGGGGGAGGAGGAAGAGGAGGAGGAAGAGAAGGAGGAGGAGGAAGAGGAGGAAGGAGGGGGAGCAGGAAGAGGAGGAGGAGGAGGAGGAGGAGGACATGCACCCATCCTGGGCCCTGGAGTGGCCCGGGCCCGCGGGAGCGGCCGCGGGCCTTCGTCGGAGGGAAATCCCAGCCGAGGCCCTGGCCGGCGGCCTCCCAGCGCCTCGGCGGGGGCAGGCGTGCTCCGACCGCCTCCTGCTGCTCCTGCTCTTCCTGGGGCGATGCCCCCACTCCACGTCCCCGTCGTCTTCCCCCCCCGTTGCCCCTGCTCCTCTCCCCACTGCGTCCCTCTGCTGCTGCTTGCTCGCGCCACCCGACCCTCGCCAGGGCTGGACCTCAACGGTGCTCTTCGTGTCGCTGCCCGACTTGTTTTTCGAGCTGCCCTGCCTCTTCCCCTGGGCCTCTCTGCCACAACGACAGGCAGAACGAAACCCGAGATCCAGCAACACAACGTGTAAGTCCAGCCCTGGCCCTCGCGCCTCGCGCCTCGAGCCGCGCCGAGGCGTGGAACGTTGCTGCCGTCGCTCTCTCTCGCCGCCCCCTGAAGAAAGACGACTGTCCCGCCCCGCCTGCGGAGCACGCCGTGCGATGCCCCTCGCGCCGCTGCGGGCGACCTGTCTCCTCCTCTCTCCCAGGTCGCTCCGAGATGGCCCGCGAATCGTGGCCGCCGCACGTCCTTCAAACAGTACCCTGCGCGTGCAATCTTCTGAGTGCCGACTCGGTCGGCCGCGAGAGGAGGCCCCCCCCGATTCTGCAGCTAGCGGTGGGATGTGAGTCGACTGCGACCTACCAGCCTCGAGCTCGAACGCAATATCCCCACGGACTCAACCTGCCTTCACTTCTACGATCGCAAGCAAGAGAGCCGAAAACCTGCTATGGCGTCACCATGACGGGCGTTACCGCTAGCACGAAACCAAGCGTCCCCACCTTGGCCCATTCTGACCTTCATGATGGAACCAAGATGCTCCAATATCGTCCCAGGCTGATTCCAAGGTGGCTTCAGTTCCTCCGAAGGATGCCGCCGAGATGCCCACATCAGTAGAACAAAAACTTGCTGTTCGATGATTTCTCCATTCAGCGTAGGATGTCACCAGAAGGCCTTAACAAGGGTCTAAGAGGACCGCTCTCGGCTCCAAGAGAGCCTCAACAGAGCACCACAAAGAGCTCCAACAAGCGCTCCCAGAGAGCCCGACAAGGTTCCAAGAAGGCCCCGAAAGACAATACACGACTGGACTCCATGAGCGCGGCTCGGAAGTCATCCAGCGAGCCTCCGCAAGATGGCCCCAAGATGCCTAACAAACCCCCAGTTGGACTCCAAGAACCCATCCACATCCCCCCTCCAGGACCTCAAGAGGCAACGCAACACCATTGTATCGCTGTTCCTCACCTCTAGCTACGGAACGAACTAGTGATGCGCCTCCGACGTCTTTGACGACTCCTTCTTCCTGTGTATGCCTAGCTGTTCGAAACCACGTGCACTTCTTCAGCACGCTCGAAATCCGACAGACACCCGAGGTGCGCAGGTTGCATCTCCCTGGTCTTGCTAGGACACTTTTAGAAGTCCGCGGGCGCCGAGTGGTCCAAAACAGTCAGGCGCAGGTCAAGTAAGCGATGGGGTGCACCGGAAGACGAAGGAGAACATATCGTCTTGCTATAGCCACCCTTTATCGCTTCCTCACCCCTGAAAGTCTCCGCTCCTCTGGCGGTCTCTGTCCCTACCTCGGGGCGCAGGGCGGCCCCACGTTGGTGTCCAAGACGACGTCGAAGCCGACGTCGTCTCGGGATCGGACTCGGACCCGCTGCGAAGTGGGGCCCGAACAGCGCCCATGACGTCCAAACAAGGGGCCTTCTACAAGCACGGGGACCTTCAGAACGCCAGGCGACGGCAAGCACCAACGGTCTCGACTTGTCCTCCTCCTCCTCCTCCTCCTCCTCCTCCTCTTCCAGCTCCCTCCTCCTCCTCTTCCTCCTCCTCCTCCTCCTCCTCCTCCTTCCTCCTCCCCTCCTCCCTCCTCCTCCCTCCCTCCTCCTCCCTCCTCCCCCTCCTCCCTCTCCTCCTCCTCTCCTCCTCCTCCTCCCTCCTCCTCCTCCCCTCTCCTCCTCCTTCTCCCTCCTCCTCCTCTTCCTCCTCCTCATCCTCCTCCTCATCCTCCCTCCTCCTCCCTCTCCTCCTCCTCCCTCCTCCTCCCTCCTCCTCCTCCTCCTCCCCCTCCTCCTCTCCTCCTCCTCCTCCTCCCCTCCCTCCTCCCTCCTCCCTCCTCCCTCCTCCCTCTCCCTCCTCCTCCTCCTCCTCCTCCCTCCTCCTCCTCCTCCTCCTCCTCCTCCTCCTACTCCTCTTGCCTCTTGCCTACCTGTAGGGCAGTGTCCACATGATGGCGGAGCTCCTATATAAAAAATCGGAGGGGGCCCATCTTGGTTTGTCACTCGCCGACTGGGCTGCGATCCACCCAGCCAATGAGCCGCGGCAGGGCCCCCTCCCCGAATCAGAAAAAGGCAACTGGGGGTGGGAGCTCCAGGTGGGGTTCAGGCTCGGGCCAGGCCTTGACGTCCCTCGGGAGTCTCCCTGCCTCCAGTGCTTTGAGGACTCTCTCCCCGTGCGCCGAGGTCTTCTCGAGATAGGGCTTAGGGAACTTGTCAGAGGTGGTAGCTGCATAACTACCACAATCGCGGCACCAGAAGACGCCACGGAATCTCTGGAGGTGACGGTGGGAAGGGTGGATCCTAGCAGGGAAGCCAGGGCACTCCGAGCGGAGCCAGGCCTCCGCTGCCCCAGACGGGGCCGTGAGGCATTTGGAGCACCTGAAAACTTTGGGGCTTCCGGGGCGCTTCTTGGAGCCTCTTGGGGTCTCCTGGGGGTCTCTTGGGCCAAAAGGCGCGAATTTCCAGTTCCTCGTCCCCGTCTTGTGCGCCGCCTTGGGGCGTTCTTGAGCGGTTTGGGCGCCTCGTGGGCAGTCTTGGCTCCCTCGTGGGCTGTCTTGGGGCCCTCTTGGGGGCATCCCCGACGGGCTTGGGCGCCTCATAGGCCGTCTTGGACGCAGTCAAAAATAGCAGCTTCCCCATAGGAAATCGACGATTTTTGCTTATTGGAGCTCTCTCGGGGTGCCTCTTGGGGCGTCTTCGGGGCCTTCGGGGGCCTTCTTGGCGTCATGGGAGTCGTCTTGAAAGGCATCCAGAGCCATCGGAGCGCGTTTTCGAGCTTTCCGAAGCCATCTTCGGGCGATCTTGGATGGCCCCCGGCGCTCCGGCAAGGCTTCCAGCGCGCCGGGCCCCACATTTGTCGTCGTGGCGCCGGCCCCCGGCCCCCTGACCAGGGGCCTCTTGGGGCCTCTGGGGGGCCTCTTAGGGCCTCCTGGGGGCCTTCTGTGAGCCTCTGGGGCCGAAAGCTCGGAATTTGAATATGGTTGTGTACCCTGGGACCCCTCTGGGGCTCGTCCTGGGGCTCTCTTGGGCTGTCTAGGGAGCCTCTCGGGCCGTCATGGGACTCTCTTGGAGTCGTCTTGGAGCCCTCTTGGGAACCTGTGGAGCAGTCTTGGGGGCCTCTTGGGCCGTCTTGGACGCAGTGGAAGCCCAAAAGGCGAACACGCCAAAAATAGCAGTTTCCCCATAGGAAATCGACGATTTTTGCTTATTGGGGGACGTGTTCGGGAGCTCTTTTTGTGTTTTCGCGGGTCTCGTGGGGGCCTCTTGGGGCTTCTTGGGCGCTTGCCTCTTGGGCCAAATGACTCGCATTTTCGGTTCCTCGTCCCCGTCTTGGGCGCCGACTTGGGGCGTTGTTGAGCGGTAGGCGTCTCGTGGGCCGTCTTGGCCCCCTCGTGGGCCTCTTGGGCCGTCTTGGACGCAGTGGAAGTCCCAAAGGCGAACACGCCAAAAATAGCAGTTTCCCCATAGGGAATCGACAATGTTTGCTTATTTGGGCTTCTATTGGGGTGCCTCTTGGGGCGTCTTCGGTGCCTCTTTTGGTGTTTTTTTCTGGTCTCATGGGGGCCTCTTGGGGCTTCTTGGGCGCTTCTTGGAGCCTCTCGGGGTCTCCTGGAGGCCTCTTGGGCCAAATGGCTCGCATTTTCGGTTCCTCGTGCCCGTCTTGGGCGCCGACTTGGGGCGTTGTTGAGCGGTTTAGGCGTCTCGTGGGCCGTCTTGGCCCTCTCGTGGGCCGTCTTGGAGCCCTCTTGGGGGCATCCTCGACCGTCTTGGGTGCCTCTTGGGCCGTCTTGGACGCAGTGGAAGTCCAAAAGGCGAACACGCCAAAAATACCAGTTTCCCCATAGGAAATCGATAATAAAGAAGTCCTGCGAACTATCACAAGGCCAACCGCGTGGTTGGCCCGCGCGCATGCGCACCCATAGACGTCACATGGGGAACATACAACCCTCTGGCGGGAGGTTCGCACATCAGCACCTGGTCCTCTGACCAAGGGACTGGTGGCAGGCAAAGAAACTCAAACGGCGCAACGCGGCAGGCATAGAAAGCATAGAACACCAATGCTGGAGCCTCCTGGGGGTCTCTTGGGGGCCTCTTGGGGCCTCTGGGGGGCCTCTTGGGGCCTCCTGGGGACCTCTTGGGGCCTTCTGGGAGCCTCTGGGGCCGAAAGCTCGGAATTTGAATATGGTTGTGTACCTCTGGGACCCCTCTGGGGCTCGTCCTGGGGCTCTCTTGGGCTGTCTAGGGAGCCTCTCGGACCGTATTGGGACCCTCTTGGGGTCGTCTTGGAGCCCTCTTGGGAGGGAGCCTGTGGGGCAGTCTTGGGGGCCCCTTGGGCCGTCTCTTGGACGCAGTGGAAGCCCCAAAGGCGAACACGCCAAAAATAGTTCTTTCCCCATCGGGAATATACAATTTTGGCTTATCGGAGCACTCTCTGGGTGCCTCTTGGGCGGGGGCCTTCTTGGCGTCATGGGAGTCGTCCTGAAAGGCGTCTGGAGCCATCTCTGCGGCCTCCTGGGTCCCCCTCGAAACATGACCGCGCTTGTTCCACACGGGAAAACCACGAAACAACTGTAGAGCAACTGCGGGGCAACGGCGCAGGACACCCCTGGGACAACCCGAAGGTCCCAATCCTTTGAAAAGGCCGACGCGTTGTTGTCGATCTTGCCCCTAGCTGCGGGCGGCTACCCCTCTCTCGCCAGTACACGTATCGCGTAATCGCCTCGCCCGTACGCGGCACGCGCAATACTAACCGAACCGAAACTGGCTTCCTGGTGGGGGAGGTCACTCCGCTTCACGTCTCTCATCCTCTGATCCCGAATCGCACATGGTTGATTACGCTCGTTTCCCCAAGCCATCCATGCAAAGTGGGGATCAAGAGGTGCGGACCAAGGAGTGGCCGACCACATCGTCCGCCTTACAAGTGCCTGTCCCCGCTCACTCTTTGCAATTCTCTAAACCTCTCTACTGCGAATCCTCCCCCCCCCCCTGTAGGGCACCAAATGGGAGGCCGCTGCTTCACCCATTCCGCGAATGTGTAAATGTGGTCGTCCTGCCCATCGCCCAGCCGTGCTGTTCAGTGAGCAGGCAGAATTTGCTGTCACTTCATCAGCCATGTCGCTGGTGCGGCGGTCGCCTACAGCTGCGAACGCCCGCATTGGGGCTGCAGCTGGGATCGGATCCGTAGTGGTGTGAGCAGGCGCGTGCAAGCAATCAATGCTACGCGGTCTGCGCGCGGACTGCATTGTCCATTGGCATCAAGAACTGTATGGCAAGCGTGCGGGCAAAAACGTTTCTTGGAAACACGTGGAACATTCGGAGGCCACCTCCCGGATAAGCATGCGGAAGCCCGACGTGCCCGGCCATAGGAGGGCCGAGAGCTGGACAACAAACATATCCGACTCTCGCCCAGGTTGGCCGCGTCACGTATATCCAGCTTCCAAGTACCAGAATAAGGCATGAGCGAGCTGTGGCGACCCCTTCCGCAAGCTGCTGCACACCGTGCTCGACAGAGAACTGTGATTGGGGCCAGGCCTCGGGTAAGCGAACATGTGACTTGTATGATCATGATGGGCTTGCCGTGCTGCAACTGTTTAAACTTGGCTGCCGCGGGAACTCCGCCGACCTATCTTCTATCATTGCTGCCAACCGCCTGTGCGTTAGTTCGTGAGGCTCGCATGGGAAAGAGATATTCGCTATGCATGTTGGGGGCAACACTCCACGGGACACGTTCCGCGCATAAGACGTATCATAGAAGGCAACTGTCATTGCAACTATACAGGCTTACGTCGTTACATCCTCTTCGATGACTGTCTGGAGCATCTTGAAGAACTCTCAATGGTCTCTGGGGGACCGTCGTGGGCAATTCTGAAGCTTCTTGGGACTGTCACGGGGCCTGCCGCCCTACCACCTTGGGGTCCGAGAAGATCATTGATACCTGCAAAGCCAAAACCATTGAACAACAACTTGTTGCCAAGTTGCTACCAACCCAGCGTAGGCGTTTTTGGTATTCGGAATTTCGGCATTTGGCCGAAGAGTTGGGGAGAGGGGGGGGGATCTGGGTCTGGGCCAATGCTCAGCCGGCCGATTCTGCCAGTCGCGCCAGCAGACTGGGGTGAGGGATCCTTGCCAGCCGCCAGAAAGCAGCTGCCCAAAGCAACCAACATCTGCTAGATGGGGAGGGGGAGGGGGGTCGGGGCAGGGACCCGCGCCGATCGGCGAAACAGTAAATGACAACCGCGGCGACAACTGTGTTGTTGGGTCCTCGTTGTCTCTCCGCTGCGCCGCGAGGCTCCCCTCCTCCCCTCTTCCCTTCCTCCCCCACTCCTTCCTCCTCCTCCTCCTCCTCCTTCCTCAATTTTTTTTGGGAGGGGGGCAGCAACACCAATGCCTCGAGAAACCTCTGGGCCGACTGAGGCTCGGTCGGCCTGAAACCTCCGCTGGGGCGTGGCGTCCTACAAAACACCTTACATAACACCCCGGGGAGGCTAGAGCAAGGAGACAAAATCGTCCAGGTCGACTGAAACATGATCTTTGTCGGGGTGGCGGCCAGCTTTCAGCCGCTTCATGTTACGACCAGACGTGACAGAAACCTTGCCACGCGCCTTGCCCAAATTTGATGACCTGCGAGCCAGAACTGTAAACCTTGCAGGACAGACACACACATATATGATACGGATACTGGTCCGAACAGGGAAACGCCACGACCTTGTGCCCAAGACGGAGCAACACACCCTGATCCAGCCTCGAACGCCCTAGGCAATTCCCAAAAGGAGGGGCCTTGCTCCGAGAGCCTCTCAGACAAACGCTACACTGCCAGAGACCACCGACCTTGCCCCAGAGGTGCCCGACTTCCAAGGAGGGGGGAGCTTCAGGAAGTGACGGGAAGGATCTGGGCAAACCTCGGGACTCCAATTTAGGCCAAAGCGGCAGGAGGCCTCCTTCGCCGCCAGATCCGCGTGACAGTTCCCCAACCTGCGAAACCTTTCTTCGGCGGAAATCCCATCCTCGTCCAAACGACGGTGGGCCGACACGAAAAACAGGGCACGGAGGTGGGGGCCGTATTCGAAAGAGCCCTGCAGGACGAGACCACTGCACTGCCTCTTCGCACCCAGAGCGACACGCTCCACAACATTCTGACAATCAGAAAACCCAATGGACGGCGCTGAAGCGCAGGCCCCCGACCATGCGAAAACCGCAAATTCAGCAGCTTGCGGGGTCTGGGGATACGGAACCCAAAGGGGGCCTTCGAGGGTGCCCAGGGGCTCGCCACCTTTCCCCATCGAAACTACGGCCCAGCCTGCCCGAGACAACTCCTTGACATCGTCCCGATGACAAGAACCACCCATAAAAATATATATAGCCCCACATGGAGTCCTCTGGAGCTACTCTTTCAGAGCCACAGGCAGGAGGAGGAGGAGGAGGCAGGCCCTGAGCTTCCCACGCGAGAGAGACACCACCATCGCTCAGAGGGGGAGGCAGACGGTCACCATGATGACGAAACGCCCCATGCCGAAAGAGAACTCTGTCGTAATCAGGGTCATCCACTTCACATGCGGCAGAGACTAGCCAGTCTGGCAAAACTTCTTTGCGCTCCTTCGCAGCTGCAGGGCGCGCATACAGGCGGTGATGCAGAGTGCCCAGCACATCTTGACATAGCGGGCAGCGGTCCGAGACTGCATAGCCTGCTCGCACTGCATCACCACCAGTCCAGAAAGCGTCGGTGGCAAGCGCGCGCATGCAAGCTTTGGACTTGCCCTAGATATTCGAAGATCCAAACTGCTGCTTCACAACATCCCAGCACAATCTATGCCCCACCCCATAGCGTTCACCTGACTCCAGCTCAAGGTTTCTGAAAACCGCTTCCCTACAGAGGACCTTGAGAGACGGAGATATGAGCGTCATAAAGATATCCCTGCCGAAATCGTCTTTGAACGACGTGTGGAGTCGGGCATGGTCCAGCCTAACCTATACGAACGCATTCGGAGGGCCGACAGGGCCCCCCCGACCTTGGCCAGGAGAGGTCATCGCGGTGAAAAACCGGGGCCCATCCCTCGCGAAGCTCCGCCCACGACAGACTCCAACGGAAGGCCCTCGTGCGGCGCAGCCAGACTTCCCTCGCATACCTCAGAATCGGTGCGGCACTGACTCTCCAGCACGGGTCCTTCTCGAGCAGGCTGAGCACAGCAAGAGATCTGCCTTGGGCCCTTGGCCTCATACTAGACATGGCGGCTCTGCGCAACGTCGGGGGCTCTCGGTCAGATACGCCAATAATGTTCGAGCCGTGGGCGCCCCCCGCCAGGAGGGCCCGCGGCGGGCACTTTCAGCGACTTCCTGCCTGGAGCCTCCTTGATTTTGCCCAGGCGCTTAGACTTGCGAAGAGCGGCGGCGGTCCTGGACTTCAGCTTGGCCGCTCGGCCTCTGCCTGGCGCTCGAGGCGCTCTGCCCGCAGCGTGATCAGCGCCCAAATTGGTTACTCTCCCAGCGCCCCCTTGCGCGCCCACGAGGGGGCCAAGTTTCTGGGCGAGCTGGGGGGCGACAACCTTGGACGAAGACGCCGTGCCTATCTTTTCCATGACCAGCTTACATTAAAGAACTGTCGTGGTCCCCTTGCACAAGGCACGGGCTCCATCCACCAGGGATCGGAGCACGCAACTGGCTGTGCCATGGCAGCTGAGACTCACGTCGTCCACATTGGCATCGAAGTCCAAGCGTGGAGGACGAGGCCGCTGATCAAAACAATCCATGGCGAAGACTCTGATGAGGCCCGTGGCGAAAGGACAGCCCGCCACAGGCCCGCGCGCGGCAAGCAACGGGCCCTGCACAATACCTCCAAACGAAACATACCCGGCCCCGGAATAGGCACTGATCGCAAGACGCGCGATACCGAAGGGAAAACCGCGCTGCTTTCATATGCCGAAAAGGTAGCCTAAATCAATGTGCTCATAGTACTTCCGATGATCCCAAACTATAGACGCACTCACATCGCCCCTCGATGTGCCAGCTTCGGCCCGAAAGGCCTGGCGCCACACGGCGTCAGACGCTCCTCGGTAAGCGCCCGCAGCCCAGTATTCACGAGGTTGGTCCGCCTCCCATGTCTGCGCAAAGTGACGTCTGGCCCGTTCCCAGAGGCGGTGCCAGCTCGAAAAAAACGCCAATCGGCCGAAACCCGCCCTGGGCCTTCCCGAGGAGCGCCATCAGGACCCGGGAAAACTGCCTCGGCAGCGATCCCGTGATTCCCATAACTCCGAACCACAAACCCAGGCACTCCAAGGCGTCGTCACACAACAGCGCAAAGTGCCTGCAGTGGAAGCCATCCACACTCACAACACTGGAAGGACGGTACTTCTTGGACGCAGCCCTGATCTGGTCAGGGTTCAGCACAGGAAGGGGCTGCACCGACGAGTCGTCCATGCTAATCCTTGCCCCCCCCCAGGTAGAAACAAACTTGCCAGCCTCTTCCTTGGGCGGGGAAAGAGGATCAACCAGCGCAACTCCCCCAGCCGGAAGCGTGGTGGTGGAAGTCCACTGCGGGGGGTCACGGATGGCCACCTGAGCGTTCCGAGCTCCTCCATTCAGACCCTCCGTGATCCACTCCTTCCACTTAGCTCCGGCCTTAGCAGTCGCATCCACCTTAGCCTGCTCGCGGGGCTGATCGACCTCCTCCAGGAGCGAAACAATCTCCGAGCGCAGGGGCGAGCGTTCAGCGCGATCGAGCTCCTGGTCGACATCCAGCCCGAGCGGTCTAAACCCATATTCTTCAACACCGCGCGGGACAAAGCATGGGGGCGAAGAGGCGAGGAACCGAGAAGCTAAGCTCGCACTCGCCTGGAAACAGCGGTGCCGCTGCGACGTCGGGCGGCTCGCTGAAGGCAGCGGGCAACGCCGCAACTCTCACATAGAATATCTGCTCCTTCTTCCGCGAAACACCAACTCAGGGCGCGAAGCTGCGACGCCGGCCAGCTGATGGATCTGAGGCGGGGATCTTTGACCATGCCCCCAAGGTTTGAGAACCGACTTCCAGACGAGCGGGGGGCGCTTGCCACTCGTGCCAAGGGCGGGGGGGGGGGGTCGCAAATCCGACTCAAATCTCTTTCGGCCCGTTTGGCCCAAAGGCGGTAACCAGGGGTGAGGGGGCTGCGCGCAGCTTCCAAGTCACCCTCAAGGGCCGCTCGTTGCGCCCCCCTAGAACACTCCAACGCCGCAGGCCAGCCCCCAGGACAAGGCCGAGGCCCAACAGGGGGCCGCGACGGGAGATCAGGGGGGCGGCGGAAGGCGGGGGCCTTAAGGGCAGCCAGGGATCTGTGAAAAATGTGATCTCCACCGGCTTGCGAGGGCCGAGGTCCGACTCTGCGGCGACGCGGACCTCCTGCGTGCAGTGGCTGGGCGCCGCCGAGCAAACAAGAACATCAGACGTGTCAGGGCGGGCACCCCCCGAAGGGAAGTGCGCGTGGCCCGAGGCCGCCGCGGTCGCGCCTCTCAAGAGCACGGCAAAATTCGTTTGGCCCAGGGTACGGGGGCCGAAATTGAAGTCTCCCCCCGCAGCGAAATCACAACATTGCCCCTGGAAAAAACAACAACCTATGCTGCGAAGAGCCTCCATATTGCAATCCGAATGCCCCTGGGGGCGGTGCGGGTAGATGGAGGCGAGGGCGAAGGGCGAGCGTCCAGGCGCATGCAGCAAGCCTGCGGCAGCTCTGCCCTCGGCCAGGACCACTTGCTCGGCCGTGGAGGGCCCGGGCCCTTTCTCGCACCGCCAGGGGAACTTCAGAGCTAGCACCTCCTCCCTCTCCAAGAAGTCATGGGGCCGAAATGATCCGAAATCCCAGAGCTTTACAAATCTGAGACTTGCTCGCCAAAGCATCCAGATCCCTAAGGCGATGTTCTTGAACCAAGACCACATGGGCAGAGGTCTCTTGCAGAAACTTGCTAGCCACGCCCCAGAAGCTGGCATTGACAGTGACAACCCGCAACTGAAACTCAAAGGACCCTTCGCAAGGAAGAGGGGGCTCCTCGGGTTCAGGCTCAGGGGCGCGGGCAAGCACTTCAGGTGGCTCAAGGGGGGGGGGGGGGGGGGGGGGCTGGCCAAGACTGTTGACTGGGGGTGGCGGCCCCTGGAACCTCATGCAAAAAACGCTTGAACAACCTGATTCCCGAGAGCTTGGCCTTCGAATCGATCGCCGAGGCTCGGGGCACAAACAAATCTAACGGGGCGCGGCAGGGGCGCAAATAGCTGCCGCTCTCGCAAGAATGCCCCCCCCCCCCCCCCACACGCGCAGCTGAGAGGTGTGTGTGTGTGTGTGTGTGTTGTGTGTTGTGTGTGTGTGTGTGTGTGTGTGGTGTGTGTTGTGTGTGTTGTGTGTGTGTGTGTGTGTGTGTGTGTGTGTGTGTGTGTGTGTGTGTGTGTGTGTGTGTGTGTGTGTGTGTGTGTGTGTGTGTGTGTGTGTGTGTGTGTGTGTGTGTGTGTGTGTGTGTGTGTGTGTGTGTGTGTGTGTGTGTGTGTGTGTGTGTGTGTGTGTGTGCGTGTGTTTTTTTTTTGGGGGGGGGCGTCGCCTGGCGAAGCCGACGAGGCTTGCAGCGCGGCCGCCGCTCGCTCGCGAAAATCTTCTCCCGCGGCGACAGCCTCGCCAGAGGCCCCTGGCGAAAATGAAGACGCCGAGGCCGCCCCTGGGGAAGGGGGTGGACTGCCAGCTGCTCCGCTCTGGCTCTGATCGGCAACGCCAGCAACAACCTCTCCGTCATTGCGCTTGCGCCTCTTGCCAGCCAACTTGGCCTTCTGCGCCTCGTGCGCCGCCTGCGCCGGCTTGGCATGCTCGACCGCCTGTGCGAAGAGCTTCCTAGCCATGTCCGAGAGCCCCTGAGAGGGGGCCGCTGAACGAGAGGCCACTTCTGCTTTCTCCTCGGCCGACAGCTCCAGCTCCTCGTCCAAGTCCCCGAGGACGTCGCAGTTGATGAGCGACGGCACATCCGCCTTCCCTGCGAGGAGATCCTCGAGCCGAATCGTGGGAGACTGCTCGGGCTGAGTGCTGACCTTCGAATCCTCGGCCAGTTTCTGCACAGCATCTTTGCACTCCTTGTCGGCCCTCTCGAAATCCAACTTCGCACTCTGAACCTTCGCAGCCTGCTCCGAGAGTTCGGTCTGAAGGCGCAGCAAGCGAGCCACGTCCGTCTCGAGCTGCTTCTCCAGCTTGCGCACCTGACTATGCTGCTGCTGGGCCGCTTGGTGAAGCGAAGTCACGTGCTTGGACATACTTTCAGCAGCAGCCATGCCCTTCGCGACATGGTTGTACCAGTGCGAACCTCGGGAGTCTCCTGCCTTCTCACAAAGGCGAGCCAACTCCTGGGCTTCCGCGACTGTGATGTTGGGGACGGGACCCGCGGGGAGACGAACGCCAGATCCTCCATCAATTCCCAAGCCCTGCGGCGCACCGCCAAGCACAGGCTGCCCGTCGCCCCTGCCCTTGCCGTTGGACATGGACGCACCGCCACCTGCGCCTCCGCCAACACCTTCCGAAGGTTTGCCCCCGCGGCCTGCGTTTCCTCCCCCGAGCATGAACCAGCCCGGGGGCCCACGGCGCCGAGGAGCCCAAACACCTTGAGCCACAGGAGAACGAGCAGGAGACAGCTGCGGCAGCGGGGCATGGCAATGATAGCACCACTGCGCACCCAACTGGTTCTTCTTCTTGCCACAGCCTGAACACACGAGGCCCTTGAACTGCTTGCCTTTCTTACCTGCACCTCAGTACTTCCACAGTTCCTCTTCCTCCGAGTGGCGAGCCCAAGGCGCGAGAGCGAAGGAGGGATGAGGCACCATTTGCGAAGAACCGTAACGCAGGGGACAGGCGGGTACAATAAACTGAACGTGGTGTGAGAACACTGGCGGGAACCGCCAGTGACGCGGTGGGGGCCGCAAGATCCCCCCTGCCAGAATCTCAAATTCCTGGGCCGATGCTGCGGACTTGCGCCAAATTGGCAACGGAACTCCCCCCTCCTCCCTCCGCCCCCTTCTCCTCCTCCTCCTCCTCCTCCGCGCGGGGGCCCTTGACCCTGCACGGCGCCTCCCTCGGGCGCCCCTCAAGAACTGGTTCGAGGCGTGGAGAGGCAGCCAGGAGGTACGTCAGCGGGCTGAGCGCGCCTGGATCCCCATCCATGCCAGGCTGCGCGAAGCCCCTCCCGAGGAGAGGTCGAGGCTGGTGCGTGGCCCCATCTCCGCCCTGCAGGCCATGCTGCTGCAGCGCGGCTGGTGTCCTGTGGGTCCTCGAGGTTGGGGGCGACACCTTCAGGCTGGTTCTCGTGAAAGGTGGGCTTTTCCCGTCGCAGTCAGCATCACCGAGGGCTCCTGTCAGGCCATCCTCGACGCCTTCGACGCCTCAGTCCAGGAGGACCTGTGGCAGCGCGCGGCAAGTCACTGGTGCGGAGCTGGCTTGGAAGGAGGAGCTGACCCGCGTTCCCTGCAGAGCCTCCTTCAGAGGCTCAGGCGGCTCCCTGGAGGGCCTGCGCTTGAGGAGCTGCTCGCCGCCATCGCTGTCGGAGGCGCGTGGCCGCGAGCCAGAAAGAGGGAGGTCTTCGGTGACACTGAGCTCTTGACGTGCCCGCGCTGTGGAGAAGCTGAGGAGACTGCCTACCCAAGGTACTGGGGCTGCCCGGGCAATACGGGCAGCAAAGCGTATGACGACAGCGACGGGTTCAGCGGCCGAGCGGCCACCGACCATGAGGCGCACGCCGCCTTCTGGCTCAGTGGCCTCCTCCCTGCCAGATGGACGGAGGTCAGCGCCCCACCCGACGGCGACTCGTGGATCTTCTTGCAGGGCCATCGTGCAGATGGTGTTGCCCCTGGTGAGTTTGGTCGTGGCTCCGAGCTCGACCCCCTCATCCTGTTCGGCGACGCCAGCGGGGGACGTGAAGGGCAGGTGCCACATCTTCGGCGGGTCGGGCTCGCCGTGGCCAAGATCCAGCTGCTCAACGGCACGTTGGAGAAGGCCGTCTGGGGCAGCCTCAGCGGCCCCGTGCAGACCGTGCACCGCGGGGAGCTACGTGCGCTGGTACTTGCTGCGCAGGGTTCCCTGGGGCCGACGGTCTACGTCTCCGACAACCTGGCAGTCTGCATGGGCTGGTGGAGCAGACGCGATCAGCGGCCGCAGGGTGTTGACTGCGACCTGTGGGCCCTGCTGGGCCAGCTCTTCCTGGCGAGGGACAGGTCGGAGTTCGTCGTGGGGGACGTGAAATCGCACCTGGACATGGACGAGGCCGCGCGGCGTGGCCTCCCGCCATGGCTGATCATGGGCAATGCGGTCGCCGACGTCCTCGCAGGTGAAGCCGCTGAGCTGGCCCGTCTCCCTGCCACCGAGAGAGGGCGGGTGCTCCAGGCCGAGCAGATGGCGCTGGTGGTCAGACGGCGCCTGCTGCGGGCCACCTTGGACGCGCTGAGCGCCGAGGCCGAGTTCACGCCATCGGTGCGACGTGCGAGGCGACGGCGGCAGGCCCCTCCTGCGCCCAGCATGGTGGAGGCCTTCGGCTCGTCGCACGCGTTGGACAGCCGAGGCAGCTGCTTGAGATGCAGGTGTTCGGCCTCCCGCTCCGTGCGATCGCAGTGGATGGCATCTCGCTGTCCAGGGTTGCTGCGCGATGGGCCCTCCGCACTCATGCTGCGGGAGGGCCCCCCCCCCGCATATCGGAGGAGGTCGGCCGCATGCTTCCCATTTTCTACGACTCCACGAGCGCCTGGACGTGTGGTTCTGCGTCTGCTGCGGGTGCTTCGTGGCCGCTGCGGGTCGCATGGTGGGCCTAGGCCTGCGGGCCAGATGCCTGGGTCGCCCCTCGCGGGCTGGTCGCGATTACCTCCAGCGGCTGGCGCGTGGCCTGTGGCCGAAGGTCAGTGGACAGCGCAGGTTCGTGAGGAAGGAGGCCGAGCTGGTGATAGGCCCGGGGCTGCTGGCTCGTCGACGCCGTGCTGCACGAGCTGCTGCACGGGCCGCAGAACGACGAGGCCTGGCCCCCCCTGCGCTGGTCGCGGAGGCCTACCGCGAGCCAGACGAGGTGGCCCGCTACGTGACGGACGACGCGGATGGAGATGCTCTTCGTGGAGGCGTGGGCGCTGCGGGTCGATCCGTGCGGGAGATCGGCCTAACCTCGTGCGAAGCGCTGATCCCAGAGCGGCTCTCGCCAAGGCCCCACGCCGTCGACGCAGAGCAGGAGGTTGTTGTGACGAGCGACTCGGTCTTCGAGGCAGCAGTCATGGAGGGGCCAGCCGCTCCTCATGCGATGAACATGGATGCCGATGACATGCTGGACGGGGTGGTCCACCACCTGCTGGACGACGCCATGAGTGGTGATGCTGTCCGTGGAGGCGTGGGTGCTGCGGGTCGATCCGTGCGGGAGATCGGCCTAACCTCGTGCGAACCGCTGATCCCAAAGCGGCTCTCGCCAAGGCCCCGCGCCACCGACGTCGAGCAGGGCGTTGTTGTGAAGAGCGACTCGGTCGTGACGGCAGACCTGGAGGGGTCAGCTGCCCCCCGTGCGCGGGGCACTGGGGCCGAAGGTGCGCTGGGCGAGGTGGGTCACCACGAGCTGGACGACACGATCGGGGAGGAGATGCGTGAAGGCGCTGGTGCTGCGGGTCGATCCGTGAGGGAGAACGGCCTAGCTCCGTGCGAACCGCTGATCCCGAAGCGGCTCTCGCCAAAGGCCCTCGCCGACACTGTGATGGGGTGCGAGGTGCTGGGCGACGCCACCTGTGTTGAGGCCCACTCCGCACGGGACGACGCGATCGGGGACGCGCTGGGCGACTCGGTCCTCGGGGCGGCAGACCTGGGGGAGCCAGTCCCGCTGGGAGCGGCGCCCGCAGGTCCTTCGGCTGGGTCAGACAGTTGCCCGCGCCCTGTGATAAATTGCGGGGCAGGAGAGTGTGAAAGGGAGGCGAGGAGCGCCACGGGCGCGGAGCCGCCCTCGCCTCCCCGTGGTCTTCCTGCGGATGCGAGCCTCAGCGACAAGGTCGCCATCCTTCTTCGAGCTGCTCGCGGCCGCAGCGGCGCCGTCATGGAGGACGAGTTCGGCCAGGAGGCGAAGCGGCAGCGCCGTGCGGCGGCTGCTGCGCCCGCGGGCCGTGGCCCCCGCCCCTGCAGCTGGCCGCCGTCGGCCACCCGCTGGGCGCCCGCTGGCGGTCCGCCAGCCAAGCGGGCGCGGGCCGACGCCGCCGCGCTGAGCCTGCCCCGAGCTCCGCGGGCCGCCGAGGGCGGCGACCGCTGAGCGGGGGGCGCGGGCGCCGCGGGCGGGGCGCGTCGGCGCGACTGGCGCGTTCCCTACTGCCCTCACCCTCACCCTCCTCCTCCTCCTCCTCCTCCTCCTCCTCCTCCTCCATTCCTTTTCCATATAAAAACTGGTCTCTGTCGCATCTGGGGCCAATTCTCAGGGCGCGCCGGGAGTTCCACCTGATATTTCTTTACCACTTGTGACTCTGAACCTTGAAACTTGGCAATGTATCAAAGATGGAGGGCGGGTCGTTTTCAACATGTGGCTCTCGCCTTGGCGCGGCGCACACTCGTTTCAAATTATCCTGGCGAAGGATCCAACCATATGCAATTGTGGGTACCACGATTGTGAATCTCTTCTTCGGTGAAGCTCCCCAATGGGACCACGAAGCGCTGCGCTGGGTGTTGGGGACCCATGCGGGCGGTAGCATTGGAGCCGTCGGTGGAGCTCCCTATGGGGCCGCGAAGCGCTGTGCTGGGTGGGTGAAAATGCCAAATTTGGTGTCCAGGACAACTGCGGGCGGTCCCACTGGGGGCTTCTGTGGAGATCCCTAGCGGGTCACGAAGCGCTGTATTGGGTGGCCGAAAACGCCAAATTGGGCTCCTGGGGCGCATGCGGACGGTCCCACTGGGGGCTTCGGTGGAGCTCCCTCTGGGGCCACGAAACGGTGTACTGGGTGTCTGAAAACGCCATACTGGTTTTCGGGGACGCATGCGGGCGGTCCCACTGGAGGCTTCGGTGGAGCTCCCGATGGGGCCACGAAGCGCACTACTGTGCGGGTGAGACTGCCAAATTGGGTTTCCGGGGCGCATGCGGGCGGTCCCCCTGGGGGCTTCGGTGGAGCTCCCTATGGGGCCACGAAGCGGTGTACTGGGTGGCTGAAAAAGTCAAATTGGGCTTCCGGGACGCACGCGATAGGGCCACGAAGCGCTTTACTGGGTAGGTGGAAATCCCAAATTGGGTTTCTGGGACGCATGCGGGCGGTCTCCCTGGGGGCTTCGGTGGAGCTCCCATATGGGGCCACGAAGCGCTGTCCTCTGCGGGTGAAACTGCCGAATTGGGTTTCCGGGGCGCATGCGGGCGGTCCCCCTGGGGGCTTCGGTGGAGCTCCCTATGGGGCCACGAAGCGGTGTACTGGGTTTCCGGGACGCATGCGGGCTTGTCCCACTGGGGGGTTCGGTAAAGTTCCCTATCGGGCACGCAGAGCTGTAGTGGGTGTGCGGGACGCATGCGGACGGTAGCAGTGAGACTTTCGGTGGGGCTCCCTATGGGGCCACGAAGCGCTGTACTGGGTGTGCGGGACGCATGCGGACGGTAGCAGTTGGACCTTCGGTGGGGCTCCCGATTGGGCCACGAAGCGCTGTACTGGGTGGGTGAAAGGCAAGGAAGAGGGAGGTGGGGGCCACGAAACACTGTACTGGGTGTGCGGGACGCATGCGGACGGTAGCACTGGGACCCTCGGTGGGGCTCCCTATGGGGCCACGAAGCGCTGTACTGGGTCGGTGAAGCGCAGGGACGAGGGAGGAGGGGGCCACGAAATGCTGTATTGGGTGTGCGGGACGCATGCGGACGGTGTCAGTGGGACCTTCGGTGGGGCTCCCTATGGGGCCACGTGAAACGCATGGAGGAAGGAGGAGGGGGAGGAGGGGGAGGGAGGAGAAGTAGAGGAGAGGAACGCGGGGCACCGTCTCTTCAAAACGAAGACCCAACACCACAGGATGGTTGGGAAAAATTGCAAAAGCTTTACATATTGAGGGCAGGTCGTTTTCGAGATGTGGCTCTCGCCTTAGCGCGGCGCACACTCGCTTTTAAAAAACTTACAATAAATCACGGATTGAGGGCGAGTAGTTATCGAAATGTGGCTCTCGCCTTAGCGCGGCGCACATTCGTTCTAGAAAATTGCAAGAGTTTCACGGATTGAGGGCGGTTCCCTTTCAAACTGTGGTTCTCGCCATTGCGCGGCGCACACTCGCTTTTTAAAGTTGCAAGAAATTCGCGGATTGAGGGCTGCTCCTTTTCAAAATGTGGCTCTCGCTTCAGCGCCGCGCACACTCGTTTCCAAAATTTGCACGAGTTTGACGGATTCCCATCATCAACGTACCAAAAATGGCGTTGTAGAAATATTCAAGATTATGCGGGTGCAACTGTTCCATGGATTCTGTGTTGGAATCATAAAAATGGCGTGTTGGCACGATCCAAGATTGTCAAGACGCAACAATCAGGTTGATCCGTGGCGTTAAAATCCCAATGTTTAGGCATGCTTCAGGGTCTTGTAGCGGGTGTCTTCCACCGAAGCAGCTCCATCAATGGAAATGCACGGTTGCAGGTGCCTAAGAAGAGGAAGCTTGGAGGGGGGGGTTACTCCAACATCGTTGATGGCTCTTGAGTTTACACTGGTCCTCCTCCTCCTCCTCCTCCTCCTCCTCCTTCTCTCCTCCCTTCTCCTCGCCTGCGCCGGTTTCGGCGCAACCCTCACGCGGATCTTGCCTCCCCTTGAGGAAATTTGCACACCACTCGCGCGCATCGTGCCCTCACAGGAGGCTCTACCAGTTGCCACAATGGAAAGATCGGCACACGCTACCACTACCCAATTCGGCAGACCTCTCCCGTGGAACGTGTTACACCTGTGGGCCCAATGGAGGACATGGCCTGCGCTACCACCACCCAATTCGGAACAACCCTCTTGTGGATCGTGCCCAGCTCCACTTATCGCCATCAGTTAGGAAGTCGCATGCGTTAGCACGAAAAAACTCGGCACACCCCTCACGTGGACCATGCCCACACATGAGGGCTCCATCCGTGGCCGTCGCGACCGCAGAGTGTTGATCCAGTGTTGCGAATGGGCCCGCCCTGTGGGTCCTTTGGGGAGCCGTTAAACAACGGCCGCACGCTTGGCGCGCTCCACTTCTGCGCCATATCCCTGATAGCCGCCAGGCCTGGCCCGCTCTCTCTCTCTCTCTCTCTCTCTCTCTCCCCGGCATCGGCCGTCACAAAAGCACGACGCACTGAAACATCACGACTGGATCCATCGACTCCCATCTTCGTGCGCCACTTCCCGAGCTGGATCGATCCGAGAAGGCCCCAGAGGACGAGATAAACGGGGCCACAAAAAACGCGCCAGATGACAGGCATTTCCCGAACGTCAGCGGCCCGACCCCTCCCTGAGGAGGAACGATGCACGGGGACTGGCTCCGACGACGAGGACGACGATAACGACGAGGATGACGACGACGACGGCGGCGGCGGCGGTGGCTCATGGGAGGAAACATTGACTTGGATTCGGAATCGGCAGCGCATCGCCGGCCCCCGATGGCGAATCCGCGCGTTCCTGGCCGGGGTGGGCTACGGGGCCCGCATCGGCGATGGATGGGCGGGCGATCGGGAGTCGATGAGCTCTCCCCCCCGAGCCTGCCTCCTCCCTAGCGCTACCCCCTGGCTTTCGGGTCAGAACTCGGCTCTCTGGCGGCCGTCCGGGGCGATCCGGGCACCCCCGGCACGCCCTCGGCGACGCGCAGCCGCTAGAAGGCACTCCGAGGCTGGAACACCGCTGAGGACCAACGAAACCGCCCGAACACCTCGAAACCTATCCCCTCTCCCTGAGCCCCGAAACCACTACTCCCAGGACCTCGCCCAAGGTGCGTTCTGATCAGAATTTCGAGCGGAATCCCACTGTGGCGACGAGGAGTCTCCAGGACGAGCAACGGTATCGATATCTTTTCCTTTTCCGGAAATGATCCTGGAGCCCCTGGATCGTTCTGGACGAGGCCCGGCTGATGGAATCAAACCACCCCAGGCCTCGACGATGTTGGAAACACCCCCAGAAACTTACTCCCTCCCGTCCTCAGCCCATCCCCCCCGTGAGCCCCCGCCCCCTTCCGCCCCCTCCCCCCCTTTAACGTTAGAGGGCTCCGAACATGGCCAAATGGGGTCCCAGTAAATGGGGTCGGAGGATCGCGCCGCATCACCACCGCATCGCCAATGCAGCGGCGATGCATCGGCGGCGTGGGGAAATTCACATCGACCCGCAGTTTCCATGCATCAGCGATGTGGCGCGATCCTCCGACATCATTGGCTCCGACCCCAGCTGCAAGGCCTGGACTGTAGTTGTCCCTGTGCCATACCCACTTTGGGAGGCATGGCCTATCGCCACCCCCATGTTACTGCATGTGGCCCCGCCGTGGAGGCGGCCAGGGGGTTCCGAACTGGATGGCCTCGAGAAAATCGGACAGGAATGGGCGACAAGGTCAAATGTGTTCAGCATTAGTCTCCAGACCCCTTCCAGGGTTCATCTGGTGCAGATTTTCACCCTGGAACCTTGTTTGACGGTCCCAGGGCCCGAAAATCGCCCCTTTTCCTGCTCGCTGGAACCGGTGCTGGGCCACAGTCAAGTCGCATAGCAAGGACGAGCAACTTTCCAAGGCTACCCTGGCATCCCTGCCCCCTCGGCCCAAACTTGGTGCCTTTCGCTGGCCAGCCCCGTTCGATAACGCCAGCATGATCCTCCAGGGCCCTGGCATCCTTACAGCGCATTCTTCCGATACGACTTGACTGTGCCTCGGGCCCCCGGCCGACTCCAGCCCTTGATGAACGTGGCGTTCTGTGGCTAGAAGAATATGAAGAGGCCGACCTAGGCCAAGGGTCAAACAAATTAGCCTGGCGGGCGCAGCGGGCAAAGAAAGGCGACAAGCATCGAAAAGAAGAGAACCCTGGAGTATGCGCCCGCCAGGCAGAGGAACAGCAAGCCTGGTTGACCTTCACCTTGGTACCTTGGACTCCAGCCCTGGCCCCACCCCTCCTTTGAGTAGGGCTGGGGGTCAGGTCTGCAGAACACTCCAAACGGACGTCAAGGGGCGCAACCAGCCTGTTTCGTCACGCTGGAACTGATGCACCACACCCAGCGTCAAGCCAACACTTTGGACAGAATCGAACGGTTGGACTTTGCACATCTTCCTCGGCTCAACCGGCGAGGCGTTTGACAACCTTGGCGTTCCTGCTTTGGTGGTCCTGCAGAGGAAGGCTCTCTCGGACCGTCGGCCCTGGCCCCGCCCCTCCTCGGCGCGGCTCCACGCCGCCGCCGACGACGGCGTCGCGGCCGCCGGCGACGCCGCGCCCTCCAGGGCCGCGGCAGGCGCGCGGGGGGCGGCGGGGCTGCGCGGGCAGGCCTGCCGCGCGGGCCGCCGCCCCGACCGCCCTGCTCTGCTCTGCTCCAGGCGACCAGGGAGGCATAAGGAAATGAGAACACCGAACACAGGAATGAATGCATAAACGAGCACAGACATACACATGACTCAATGCATGAGAAAATGCATACATGCATGCATACATCAATACATACATACAAGCAACCAAGCAGCTATATGCATCCATGAACCAATGAATGCTTACATACATAAAAAAAAACAATACATACAACAATGCATTTACACAGACATGAATACACACAGAACATGGAACAACCACACACACATATACATACAGGACTCACCACTATATAACTACACATATACATGCATATACACATACATAAACCATGCATGTATCTATCACGAATGACAGCAAGACATACATACATAATGTTGTATTTGCGTATGTAGAGAACTTGAAAATTCCAAATCTTCACTATTTTCTGGACGTTCGCCATCCCCTCCACTTCGCACATGCTCCCATCGTTTCCGGGGCATCGACGATGGTCTGTGCCTGTGCCCGTTTGTCCCCTCTCACGTGCGCCGGACCCTGACAGCCTCGCGCCGCGAAGACCAAATGAACGACCGAAAGGAACGGGTCCTGCGCAAGACGACACAGCCACACTGCGCCGCGGCTTGAGCGGCCCGCCAGCGCGGCACGCCGCTGCATTGGAAACGAGGGCGCTGACGCGCGATCCTACGCGGGCAGCTTACGCGCCCCTGTCGGCGCAGTCGACCCCGATTTCTTCCGTCGCTCATATGACGGACGTTTCGTTGTGTTCAGCGCGAATGATTTCTGGAGGAGGACAAGGAACGCTGAGGGGACGAAGCGTGGACAGACCAAATCAAATGTCCCCGAAGTGGGTATCTAGGATCTAGGCACACCCACGGGAGCTCCACCGACAACGTTTTGTTTCTATTTCGCGGCGTCGAGGCGCCGACGCAGCGCCGCGGCGAGCGCCCTGTGGGCATCCTCGAACCTCGCGCAACACCCGGCCGCCTCGGCGATGGCGCACGCGGCGGCGCGGCGGGCGCCGGGGCGCAGCCCGTGAGCGCCAGGGAGGCCAGCGGCCTCGGCTTCCCGCGGGCAGCACCACGAACGCATGGCGCCGGTGCCGTCGCCGAAGCAGCGGGCAGTGGCCGCGGGCTCCGCCGCCGCCGCCGTAGGCGGCCACGCGAGCCCTCCGAGGCGCGCGGCCAGCTCGCGGAGCGCAACGGCCTCCTCGGCCAGGTACCGTTCCGCCGCCGCCCGCAGCCCCTCGAGTATGGGCCCCCCTGCGCAAGGGGGGGCCCGGGCCCTCCGCGGCCTCCGAGGGGCCGTGGGCCTGCCGTCGCAGGGGGTCGCGGGGGCCAGGCCAAGGAACCGGAACACCCTCTCGAGCGTGCGGTTACGGTCCGCGGCCATGGCCTCGTGGGGGACGAGCAGGACGTCCTCCTCGGGCCAGTCGAGCAGCACGCGGGTGGTCAGCGCCTCCGCCTGCAACAGCTCCGCCTGCGGCAGCTCCGAACCGCGGCCGTCGCACAGCGCAGCCTCCAACACCTGCGTGGGGCTGCGCACGGCAACCACCAGCTGCACCCGGCGGCGGCGCCGCAGCGACCGCAACCGCCCCGCGGGAGCCTCGCCGGCGAGTACCCGCGGGTCGAAGAGGCCGAGCGCATCGCCGCTGGGGCCGGAGCTTCCGCGGCGGCCCAGCAGCAGGCGGCGGTCGCGTGCGGAGGCCCACGGCTCGTGGCCCAGCTGCAGGAGCAGCTGCGGCTGGGCCCCGAGGGTAAGCACCTGCGGGTGAGCGGCAAGCGCCGCGAAGAGCGCCGCGGAGCCCGCGGCGAGCGGGCCGGCGACGACGAAGTCGATTCCTTCGACCGCGCTCACCGGCACGCTCCACAGCGGCTCGTGGCCCTCTGGCCCAGCTTCCTCCCCCGTCGACGGGTCCTCGGCGGCGAAGCTCTGGGGCGGCGCGGCCTCCCTCGCCGCCGCCGCGGCGCCAGGAAGGCCGGCGGCGGACGCGAACCGCGCGGCCAGCGCGCGGCCCGCCTCGACCGAGCAGGCGGCGGGCACGCAGAGGCCGAAGGCGAGGGCGCTGTCAGGGGGCGCCACGGCGCCTCGGCCTCCGCCGCCACCTCGGGGGACCGGCCGCACGTACAGGTACTTATGCTGGGCGTCGAGGCACTCGTGCCGCTGCTCCTGCAGCAGGGACCACTGCAGCAGGCTGCTCTCCAGGTCCGCCAGCGGCGCCCCCGAGAGGCCGCCGAAGTGCTCGGGCCTGCCCGCGTGCTCCGCCAGGCATCGCGCCGCGAATGCCGCTGGCCCCTCCGAGGCCGCCGCGGGGCGGCCGCGCGCGTAGGCGAAGCCGGCGTCCTGCGGGAACGGCACTGGCGCGCTGTAGCAGGAGTGCAGCAGCTCCGGCGTCCACCCGCCGTCAGCGCGGCCAGGGGCGCCGCGGGCTCGGAAGCACGCGGCCACCGCCGTGGCGGCGGCCCACTCCCACGGGTAGGAGCGCCGCGCCCCCGTCGCCGGGTCGCACGGGAACTGGGCCCACGCGCCGCTGCCGTCCGAGACCTCGCCGCCCGCGCGGGACCCTCCCAGGAAGCGCCCGCGCTCGTCCTTGCGGCATGTGCGGTACGCACACTGCGCGTAGCGGCGGAACGCCAGGCCCTTGTGCTGCGCCGAGGCCAAACGGGCGGCCAAGTAGGTCTCCGGGTTGACCCAGGAGCCGTGGCCTGCCGGCAGGGCCGCGGCGGCCGCGCCGTCCAGGAGGCGCCGCCAGCTGCCCAGGAAGGCCTCGGCGCCGCCGCCCTCCAGCACGGCGTGGTTGTCGTAGACGCCGCCGTAGTCGTCCCAACCGGAGTCCGGCACCCAGACGGACCCAGACGGGCCCGTGTCCAAGAGCTCCAGCGGAGCGTGCGGGCAGAGCCAGGCGAAGTCGGTGCGCGTGTACACCAGGCGCCCCTGGCCGCGTCGAGCGCCGAGGTAGTACCTCAGGCACCGCTCGTGCTGCAGATAGGTGAGCTCCAGCCTGGACGAGTATGGCGGGCTTTCGGCCCTCTCAGGGTTTGAGAGGAACCGAGGAGGAGGAGGAGGAGGAGGAGGAGGAGGAGGAGGAGGAGGAGGAGGAGGATAGATGATAGAGGACAGACGATAAAGGATAGAGGAAGGAGGAGGAGGAGGAGGAGGAGGAGGAGGAGGAAAGCTTAGGAGGAGGAGGAAGAGGAGGAGGAGGATGAGGAGGAGGACGACGGCGACGAAAGCCCGCCATTCTCATCCAGTCTGGCGCCGATAGGTGAACAGCTCCCCCTTGGCCGCGAACTTCCACCGCTCGGCGCCTCCCGAGAGGTTGGCTGGCAGGCCCCCCAGCCAGTTGCCGCCGACGGCCAGCAGCCCCTCAAGGGCGGGCCGCGGGAGCCTGCCGAAGGCGGCGCGCGCGGCGCCGTCCTCGTCGAAGAACTCGACCTTCGCCACCCGGCCCGGCGCACGCGCCCGCAGCTCCTCCAGGGCCGCGAGGGAGTCCGCGTCTCGCCTGGCGCGCCGCGGGGCGTAGACGAAGACGTCGGCGTCGAGCGGCAGCACCAGGTTCGCGGCGATGCCCGCCGCCGTGCCGCGCAGGTCGGCGACCCTGCCGCCGAGGCACACGAGCGCCCTGGCGGGCGCGAGGCCGTCCATCGCGCACCCAGCCCAGGAGCTCCGCCGCGGAGGCGCAGGCGGCCGGCGCCCAGCGCGTGGCGGGAGCACCGCCGAGGGGGGCGGCCGCGGGCGCGGCGCGGAGGCCAGGCGGCCCATGACTTGCTGGCACTTGAGCCAAATTGGCTACGAACCTCCTCCACCGACAGCAGTGGGTGACACTGCGATCTGTCAAATGACATGCCGTGCACTGGAGTCGACAACTCCGAAAGAAGCCAGGCCGCCTCCTGGCCATCGCTCGGACGTCCATTTCCTGTGTTTTTTTTGGTTTCGTGCGTGTTTTTTTCGCCAAATGATCAAGGATGCTCCTCGATGGTCCTCGCCGAAGGAAAAATGAACACGTCCGAGCGATGCCAAGTCTCACGACGGACGGTGTTTAGTGGTTTTCGGCCCCTCGCCAGGCCTCGGGACCACCAGCAAGGCGGCTCGGGACGAAGAACCGACCCCAGGGAGAAGGGTCGGGAATTCTTGGAGAAGGGTCAGGAATTCTTGGAACCGCGCATTGACAGAATCAAGACATCAGATCTCCGGGGATACATGGGCGAGGGGGAACCTGAAGGGGGATTGGTTCAGGGGACAACATCGAGCTTCAATCGGCGATACACCGTCGATACATCGGCGATGGGCCTGGGCCCCCGATTGCCGATTCGCACGGTCCTGGGCAGGTAGGGGCTATCGGAGCCGCGTAGGCGATCAATGGGCGATCGGGGGTCGATGCGTCCTCCCCCCCTGAGCCTGTGCCCTCCTAGCGTTAGGTCGGGCATGTCCCCCTACAGGCGGATTTTGGAAGAAAAATGGGAAATGGTCAAATTACTCCGACGGTTGGACCCCACATGAGAATCTGTTTAGCTTGCCTGGGGATCTCCTCCTGCCCCCTCGCTTCTCCCACCTACTCCTGCCTCCTCCTCTTGCTTCCTCCACCACATCCTCCTCCTCCTCCTCCTCCTCCTCCTCCTCCTGTTCCTCCTCCTTTTCCTCCTCCTTTTCCTTCTCCTCGTTATGCCTCCTCCCCCCATTCCCCATGCTCCTCCTGCCTCCTGCGTCCTCCTCCTCCTCCTCCTGCTGCCTTCCTTCTCCCTCCTCCTCCTCCTTCGCCTCCCCTCTCCATCTTCCTCTTCTACCTCTCCCTCCTCCGCCTCCTCCTCCTCGTCTCCATTTTCCCCCCCCTCCTCCTCCGCCTCCCCCTTCTCCTGCCTCCTCCTTAGGCTTCCTGCCTCCTCCTGGGGACTCTTCGGCCTCTTGGGGCCTCCTGGAGCCTTCTAGGCCTCCCGGGACATCCTGGGGCCTCCTGGGGCACTCCTCTTCCTCCATGTCCTCCTCGTCGTTCTCGCCCTCAGCTTCCTCCTTCTCCTCCTGCTTCTCTTTCTCGTCCTGCATCCTCCTTCCTCCTCCTTCTTCCTCCTCGTGCGGAACACGACCCAGAGGAAACGCACGATGTGCGTCCCGGCGGATACGCGCCGGAGGACGACCCAAAGGAAGCGCGCGCAAGAGGACGACCTGGAGGAAACACGAGAGGTGCGGGCCCCATAGGGACGGGGGCTCCCGCCTGAGCCTTCCTCACAATTCACTCACAGTCGAGGCTTCCGCCTGATACTTCCCCCATATTCAAGCCTCAGGAGCCCAAAAGTGACGACAGTTACAAGTTCGAGGATGACACGCACGGATTGCCAACATGAAGTGCGGGCCCCATAGGGAAGGGGCTCCCGCCTGAGACTTCCTCACAGTTCAATCACAAACGAAGCTCCCGCCTGATGCTTCCCGCAGATTCAGGCCTCAGGAACCCAAAATTGACGACAGTTACAGGTTCGAGGATGTCCCGCTCGGATTACCAACATGAAACGCGGGCCCCATAGGGAGGGGGCTCCCGCCTGTGACTGCCTCACAATTCACTTACAGACGAGGCTCCCGCCTGATACTTCCCCCAGATTCAGGACTCAGTGACGACAGTTACAAGTTCGAGGATGTCCCCGCTCGGATGTCCTGCATCCTCCTTCCTCCTCCTTCTTCCTCCTCGTGCGGAACACGACCCAGAGGAAACGCACGATGTGCGTCCCGGCGGATACGCGCCGGAGGACGACCCAAAGGAAGCGCGCGCAAGAGGACGACCCGGAGGAAACACGAGAGGTGCGGGCCCCATAGGGAGGGGCTCCCGCCTGAGACTTCCTCACAATTTACTCACAGACGAGGCTCCCGCCTGATACTTCCCCCACGTTCAAGCCTCAGGAGCCCAAAAATGACGACAATTACAAGTTCGAGGATGACCCGCATTGATTACCAACATGAAATGCGGGCCCCGAGCCCCATCTCGAAGGGGCTCCCGCCTGAGACTCCCTCGTAATTCACTTACACACGAGGCCCCCGCTTGATACTTCCCCCATATCCAAGCCTCAGGGAGCCAAAAACGACGACAATTACAATATCTGGTTGACCCGGTTGGATTACCAACATGAAGTGCGGGCCCCAAAGGGAGGGGGCTCCCGCCTGAGACTTCCTCGCACTTCACTCACAGACGAGGCTCCCGATTGACACTTCTCCCATATTCAGGACTCAGGAGACCAAAAGGAGCGATAATTACAATATGTGGATGACCCGCTCGAATTAATAACATGATCTGCGAACCCCATAAGCGGGGCCTCTGGCCTGAGCCTTCCTCGCAATTCACTCACAGACGAGGCTCCCGATCGATACTTCTCCCATATTCAGGACTTAGGAGCCCAACAATGACGACAGTTGCAATATGTAGATGACCCGCTCGGATCAATGACATGATCTGCGAACCCCATCGGGAGGGGGCTCCCGCCTGAGACTTCCTCGCGATGCACTCACAGACGAGGATCCCGCCGGATACTTCTCCCACGTTGAGGCCTCCGGAACCCCAGAATGACGACAGTTACAAGATTTGGATGGCCCGCATGAATAATAGCATGCTCTGCGTGCCCCATCGGAAGGGGCTGCCGCCTGAGACTTCCTCACAGTTCACCCACAGACGAAGCTCCTGCGAGATACTTCCTCAAGTGTGGGTGTGTGAATGAGCGAATGAATCAATGAGTGACTGATGATTATGATGATGACGACTATGATGATGATGATGCTGCTGCTGATGATGACGGGTGTGATGATGAGTACATGAGAATGTGAGTGAAGAGATGCTGGGTGATGAGTAGGAGAGGGATGGGGTGAGGGTGACTTCCTGCGCGGGGTGTCCAAGGAAAACAAGAAACCCACTTAGGATGGTGGGAACAATGTTCAAACACATTCAAACTATGAAATTCGCCTCGCGAAGGACCCAACCATATGCAGTTGTGAATACCGCGATTGTACTGGGTGGTGGCGGACGCATGAGGCCGGTGCCACAGGGACCTTCGGTGGAGCTCCCTATGGGGCCACGGAGCGCTGTACTGGGTGGGTGAAACGCAAGAAGCCGGGCTGTGCTGGGTGGTGGCGGATGCATGCGGGCGGTGCCACTGGGACCTTCGGTGGGGCCCCCTTATGGGGCCACGGAGCACTGTACTAGGTGGGTGCAACTTAGGGAACAAGAACTGTGCTGGGTGGTGGCAGACGCATGCGGGCGGTGCCAGTGGGACCTTCGGTGGAGCCTCCTATCGGGCCACGAAGCGCTGTACTGGGTGGGTGAAGCGCAGGGAGCAGGGGCTGTGCTGGGTGCTGGGTGGTGGCGGACGCACGCGGGCGGTGCCACTGGGACCTTCGGTGGAGCCCCCTATGGGGCCACGAAGCGATGTACTGGGTGGGTGAGACGCAGGGAGAATGGGCTGTACTGGGTGGTGGCGGACACATGCGGGCAGTGCCACTGGGACCTTCGGTGGAGCCCCCTATGGGGCCACGAAGCGCTGTGCTGTGTGGGTGACACGCAGGGAGCAGGGGCTATGCTGGGTGGTGGCGGACGCACGCGGGCGGTGCCAGTGGAACCTTCGGTGGGGCCCCCTATGGGGCCACGAAGCGTTTACATTAACGCCTCTATAATTAGCCAGCTTTGCACTGAGAGCTCGGGGGGGCCTTCAAAGGGGGGGCAGGCGGAGCTGGAGCGACAACCCTGCAGAATATCAAGCACGACGAGCACACACAACGACGGCACGGCACACCCGACGCAGCAGCAGGTGCGTCCAGGAGAGTGCCGCGAGCGCGCCTAGAGGGGGAGGTCCCCCCGCGAGGTGTTAGAAGGCGTGGCCGAGCCGCTTTGGGCCCAGACCTCGAGCGGTGCCTGACCTGGCCTCCAGGCCAAACAAGGCCCGCTAGGAACTCGGAAACGCATCAGCCCCAAGGGTGATAGCCCCAGGGTGGGAGTGGCGGGGCCGAAACTGCAGCCATGTAAGACAGTAAGAGGGTGACGAATTCGGCGGCTAGAAACATTGACGATGCCACTGTAAAAGTGTGTTTGGAAAGCGCGTTTTCAATTAACGCCTCTATAGTTAGCCAGCTTTGCACTGAGAGCTCGGGGGGGCCTTCAAAGGGGGGGGCAGGCGGAGCTGGAGCGACAACCCTGCATAATATCAAGCACGACGAACACACACAACGACGGCACGGCACATCCGACGCAGCAGCAGGTGCGTCCAGGAGAGTGCCGCGAGCGCGCCTAGAGGGAGGGCCCCCCCGCGAAGTGTTAGAAGGCGTGGCCGAGCCACCTTGGGCCCAGACCTCGCGCGGTGCCCGACCTGGCCTCCAGGCCAAACAGGGCCCGCAAGAAACTCGGAAACGCATCAGTCCCAGCCCCGACAAGTCGAGACTGGCATACTTGCCTAAACACCAGCCTTGCAACAATATGAGGGAGGGAGGGATTGGGTCATTCATTTATGTTGTGCTCCAGCCCCCCTGTTAATATAAAACCCTGGAAGAAAACGGGCGAGGACAGGGGGCGCGTCAACCTGCCTCCAGGCACGCACCGACTATATCAAAATATAAAGATGATAGTACAATCAACACACACACGAGAGTGCTGGACTCTGGCCCGCCAAAAGGGCTGGGCGTTGCATCGCGCGCCGATCAATGAAGCGAAACAGTCAGGCCCAGCAATCATGATTCTCGTGCGGCGCTCGATTTGCTCCTGTGTCGAGTGCGAGAGGCAGTGCTAGGGCGACCTGTCGTCAGCACCCGTCCTCCCTCGAAATTCGGGAGCTCGGCCT
Organism: Prorocentrum cordatum; assembly: GCA_963575745.1. Taxonomy (NCBI): domain Eukaryota; class Dinophyceae; order Prorocentrales; family Prorocentraceae; genus Prorocentrum; species Prorocentrum cordatum. The sequence goes on along the minus strand of CAUYUJ010000002.1, from coordinate 2,282,203 downwards.
CCTGGCCGCGCGCCCGCTCCAGCTCCCCTAGCAAATGCTTTGCCAGTGGGGTCTGGGCAGCGGGCGACTCCTCGATCAACGAAATCAGCGCCTCAGCAGGCGCCGCCCAGAAGCCTGCGCCTGCCCGCACCTGCTCATCAGTCATCTTGCCCAGCTGGCTGATCAGCATGTGGGTCTTCGTGTAGCGTGCTAGCGCTGCTGTCGTCCGCCACCTGCCCTTGTGGTGGGCGGCCTCCAAGCAGCCGCCTCCTGCCGCGAAGCTGGCAGCCCCCGCGTGCCGCATGGCATGCGGAGGGCCCATGCCAGCAAGCCCCTCGTCGCCCAGAGCCTTGTGCCACTCGCGCCTGAACTTGTCCTGTGAGACGGGGAAGACGAGGTCCCTACGGGCGCAGCCCCGCAGTAGTGCACGCACCGCAGCCGCTGTCACCGGCCATGAGATCACCGCGCCCTGGTTCGAGCCCGTCTTGACCTTCTCTCCTCTCTCGCGTCTGCCCAGGGTGAAGGCCAGCTGGCCCCCAGGCACCTCAGACACGTCCTCAGCCCTGAGCTGGCCCCAGTCCTGCTCCCTGAGCCAGCCGCCCAGCTGCGCGAGCACCGCCGCGCCCTCGATCAGGCGACCCGCGCGGAACATCCTGCCGATGACCAGGCCGACCGCCTCCATGGGGGCAGGCGCGCCGTCGCCCAGCTGCCCCAACTTCTGCCGCGACTTCAGCGCCCTGGCCGACGTCGGAAGCCGGTCCCTGTGGTCCTGGAACACGTGCATGAAACCGTTGAACAGCGCGTTGGCCCGCCCAAAGCCCAGCTGCCGAACGTAGCACATGTCGGAGATGTAGTCCGCCAGCGCCTGGCCCCTCGCCTCGAAGGTGTCGAAGTCCAGCTGGTTCCTCTTGACGTCGACCAGGAACTCGCGCACGGCCTTCCGCTAGACCTGGTTGGTCGCGTCATCCACGGCGTGGATGACCAAGCGGTTCGTGTAGAGCAGCCTGTCACGCTGCGCCTCGCCCCAGGCCCGCGCTCCTTTCTTGGCCGGCGGCGGCGGGGCACTCGTCCCCTTCGATCTGGTTGAGCGTGGGCTCGGGCTGCCTCGGCCCCCCACGGCTCCCCCTCGCGCCACCAGCACCCCGAAGGCTACAAATGTGCCGACCCAGCGGCGGTGCTTTGGTGAGCCTGCCGCTGATGCAAGAGCCGCTGGAGTTGCTGTGGGACGCCTCGGGCCACGTGCAGCTTGACCGTCTCCTCCGCCGCGCCGATGGGCAGCCCCCTCGACGGCCCGTCCGCCAGGTTGAGCTCCGACGGGACCCATCGGTAGTAGCCTCTGATCCTGCAGACCATCTGGATGATGCCCGCGATGCGGCAGAGGTGCAGCACGTCCCTCGCTGATGAGTGGCCCTTTTGCAGCGCGCCCAACGACGCCAGAGAATCCGTGAAAATCAGAATCCTGTGGCCCCAGGCCTGAGATGTCCTGCTCAGGTGCCTCAGGGTGGCCACCGCTGTCCGTAGCTCCAGGATGTTGTGCTCCTGGTGCCCCCACTTCCCGCAGAACAAGACGTGCCAGCGGTGCTGCAACCAAAGGCCCCTCAGCGGTGTGGTGGTACCTGCCGCCTTGGCGATCTGCGGGCGACCTCCTCTTAGCCTCAGCCTTGCCCCTGATGGTATCGTCTCCCAGGAAGGCTCGAGCTGCCCCGCGATCTCCGCGTAGCATCTGCATAGCTCGAGAGGGCACGCGCACGCCAGCTGGGTCCATCTGAGACCACACGGCGACTTGCCTCTCAGCTCCTGGCGAGGCTTCTGCGTGCGACTGCAGCAACGAAAAGTACCAGTACACCTCCTCGCCAAGCTGGTCATCTCTCTCACACTTGTGACGAAAGCGGTGGGCTTCTTCCAAGCCTCCCCAAACGCACAACAGTCCAGCCCCACTCTCCAGACGTCCATCTTTGATCGGACTTCCATGAGGGGCGGGCAGGCCCAGATGTAGCTGCCCGCTGGGTTCTCCAGCGTGAAGGGTATCGCCATGGCCCCGCAGATCTTCAGCACCTCCACCGCCACCAGGCACAGCAAATTCCCCTCCTCGAGCTTGGCCTGGCTCGGCCCGTCGAGGTCGGGGAAGCCCCAGATGTGCTCCGCAGATCGCAGAGGTGGGGTTCGTGCCTTCGAAAACGTAGCGCAGGGGGGTGCGATATGCACCCGCCAGAACCAACCTTGGCGCACCCGTCTCAGCAACAACTCCAGATTCCCGCTGACCAGCACGTCGTACTCGACCCCCTTCCGAGATGCCCCACGCCTCTCCCCGAGAGTTCGCGAGCTCCTTGATGGCGTCCAGCAACCTCGACGAACCCGAAAACAGCTCCAGCACCCCCGGGCGTCCCTCCCGTGGTCGTGAAGGTAGGTCCTCTTCGTCGCCGACTGCCTCCACCTCTCTCTCCATCTCGGTGTAGGTCTCCTCTACCTGGGGCCCCCAGAGCCCCTCTGTCCCCCGAGCAGCCTCCGCGCGTGCTTCCTCGGGGTCGCAATCGCAAGCCAGAGATCCACATCCGCTCTCCGGCGCGTCGGTCATGTAGGCTCGTGGCCACCACGGCGCCTCCAAATCCTACTCCATGTAGATCGAGAGATTCACCGCCGCCGAGAGCTCGCTCTTGACTGTCTCTGGTAACCTCCGCGGTACGACACACTCCTCCACCTCGTAACTTCTGATCCACCTGTAGGTCTCGTCCGACATGGCGAAGGCGGGCCTGAACACCATCATCGTCCACGTCCAATGGCCCACCAAACTCGCCAGAACGGAGGGAAGAGCGGTGTCCTCCAGCAAGAGAGCCTCCGTCGCCAGGACCAGCTCCGCGAACTTCTTCGTCTGGACCCGTAAAACATACGGTCTCGACGCTGGAATCGTAAGCCCCACTCCCGCGCCGAGCCCCTCTCCCCAGGCCTCCTTGTGGATTGCGAGACCCTTGCGGTTCAAGAGCTGCTTCACCTCCTCCTTGTCTTGCAGGATCTCCTCCTCTTCGCCAGGACCCTTCAGGGTAAAGCCGATGTAGTCGCCGATGTGCAGCATTAGGATGAGCTTCACCGCAACCTCCACAGACGTCTCCTCCTCCACCGCCTCGGTCGCGCTCGAGGGAAGATCCCTCTGCTGCAACGAAGGTCGAGTGGCGGGTGTCAGACTGCGAAAGCTCGGGGTCGGCTTCCCATGCGTAATGGTCGGCGCCCTCAGGGTCTCGAAGCTCGCCTCCAGACAAGTATGCGCCAGAAAGACGGCCCATGCTGAGCCCATCACTAGGCTCGCTGCTCCAAGGCCAATCTCCGAGGGCTCGGGCCTCTTGAACTCCAGCCCCTTCTCCTGACCATACTGGTGCAGCTCCTTGGCGAGACACCCTCCACGACAAAGAACTCCGCCAGCTCCGATCCCCAGTGCAGCCGGTAGAACCAGTCCGGCACGTCGCCCTGGAAGGAGAAGAGCCGCCGCCCATGTAAGATCACCTCGTCTAGTTCCAGCAGGGCCAAGCCTGCGGGGCTCCCAAGCGGCACCCCCGGCGGCCCTTGACAAAGAACGTTGACCTTCCTGCAATCCCAGATCAGTCGGCTCTTCAGCACCTCCCCTGAGTCGGGGTCGACGTCTTGGGCCACCGTGAACAGTCCCACCTTTTCCCGCGCCACCTTCACGTAGTCCAGCGTCCCCGCCTGGTACATGCGTGACAGAAGTTCCAGCTTCTCGGCCTTGCTCCTCAGCGCCGGGTCCGAGTAGCTCTTCGTGGTCTCGTACCGCTCCCAGTCCACCTCGCCCGTGCCCTTGATCATCAGCTTCTCGAACGAATCGATGTAGTTGTCCGCGCAGGCCGAGAGGTTCTGGACACCAAGCGGCGTCGTACCTGGGCTGGGCAGCGAAACTTGCCCAGCTCGGAGAGGACACAGATCTCCCTTCTTGAATGTCGTCACTTTCTTGTTGTCCTCCTTCTTCCTTACCGTCGTAAAATAGCCGCTGCCCGTCGTCTCCTCGAGGTGGCCAAGAGCCACCTTCCCGTCGTTGATGTTGCCCCAGCTCGCCCGATGTGCGTGCCGGTCCCAGATATCGCTGATGATCCTCTTCTGGAGCGGGCTGCTCGCCATCCACCTCTCCTTCGCCTCGTCCGCCGTCCTGAGGGGGGCTGGCGGTAGCCAACCATTCGCACAGCCCGCGGCCATGCTCTTGATCGCCGAGATCGTCCTCGCCACCCTCCGAACCCAGCCCCGCACTTGATCTCCTGGTGGTCATCGGAAAAGGGGAGGTCTGGCAAGGTCCTCAGCGGGTCGCGCTCCCGAGGATCCATTGACGATGTCCAGGGATGCCTCCACCTGGTGACCTGCACCACGACGCACTGGATGACCAGCTCGCGGTAGGGGGGCCTCGAGGACGTCAAGGTAGACCTCCTCAGACTCGAAAATCTCCTGGGCGGAAAGCTCCTTCCAGGAAAGCTCGTAGAACACCCAACCCAGCAGGTCCACGATGAGCCCGATGAGAACGGCGGCGCGCGGCTGGCGAGCAGGGGTTGACGACCCACTCCAGCAACGTGGTGCAGTGCCTGTAGCACGCTCTTGGCCAGTGGTTACCACGATCGCACCGGCCGCAACCGATTCGCCGTCTGCGCCGCCTCCCCCACCACCACCTTGACTCAGGTGCTTGTTCAGGGTCGCGCGGCGCTTCAGCTTCTCCAGCACCTCCTCGTCGGCCTTCAAGTTCTCGCTGTCCCGATCGCCGTCCAAGCGCAGGTACTCCTCGGCCAGGCTCCAGTCGACCTTGGACTTCCACTTGCCCCCATTCTGCGCCTTGGGACGCTGCCAGTCCGCTCGGCACTGCACACGTTCGTAAGCCTTCCAGATCGAGTAGAGCCGCAAACACGTCAGCTCGGACGCCTGACTATTGATCAGCGCGTCGTGCTCGCCCGAGCTCACCATGCGGTCCAGCACCATGGCCAGCATATTCACCTCGTTCGCCACCGAGGCCGTCTGCAGCTCCTTGGCCCGCAACCACTCCTGCGTCTCAACACGGGCGGTCCGTCCGCCACGGTAGAGCTTCGCCAGCACCGTGGGAGCAATCCTCGTTCTGACGCCACCCACCTGGGCACCGACGGCGGGCCTGTACTGCTGCAGCACGCTCAGCAGGCTGTCCTTGGGGTTGGTCGCCTCCAGCTTCAGCTGCACGATCTGGTCCTTCAGCGGATCGTCGAAGTCGCCACTGAGCTTCTCCCAAGAGCCGCTGCTGGCACTGCTGCTGACTGGAGTCGGGGGCGGCCCCGCTGTCGCTCTGGCAGAGCCCCTCTGGACCACGCTCTCGTGCTCGTTCAGCTTCTTGATGAAGGCGTCGATGTCGCCGACGCTGAGCTCGCCCGCCTCCGCCCCTCCTGCCCCCAAGGAGGCGCCCTCGCGCCGAGCCTCGCCAGGAGGCGGCGCGTGGGGAGGTGGAGGCGTGGGAGGGCGAGCGCCCGCCTCCTCGCGCATCTTGTCCTTCAAGTCGATCATGGCCGACGCCAACTCCGCCTGTCCTCTCGCCAGCTCGGTGATGAGGGCCTTAGCGTCGGCCTCGTCGTCGCTTTCCGTCACGTCGTGCCCGCCAATCACCGTCGCGCCGTCCTCGCTCCCGTTGCCACTGTCCGAGCTGTCACCTCGGTCCTCGCCAGGGCTACTCATGTACATCCACATCATATACCCACTCACAGCGAGGCCCCCGATGGTGCACGCGATCTTCTCCAGGTCCCCGTTATCGTACATGTCGCTGACCAGCTCCACGAACGATTGGAAATCCTCGAAGGCCTGGAAAGCTGCGCGCGCGCCATGATACCCAGTGCTCAGCCAGGACCCGAGCTCGAAGTAGCGCCACAGCCGCCAGCCGAGGAAAGCCATGGAGCCCCAGGCTCCCGCCGTACGGTAGCTCCAGCCGGCCACCATGACCGCGGACACTCCCTTGAACATCCAGCTCGCGGCCTGCGTCTTGGAGCTCGGCTTCTTCTCCCTCTCCAGCTCGGCGGCCTTGACCTTCTCCGACCACGCCTCGGCGTCCTTCAGCTCCTCGTTCAGCCCCGGGTGCTCCGTCCAGACGATGCCCTGCTTCGGCTTGCTCAGCGCGAACTTCTTGTCGCGAGCGTTCACGAACACCACTCTCTGCGTCGGGTCCACCGCCGTCCACGCAGTGCTCTTAGCCCCTCCTACTCGAGTGAGCAGGAGGAGCACCACCCCCGTCGGCTTCGTCTGCGACTGGAGGTAGAGCCTGTTCCAGCGCGCCCAGGGCGCCATGAAGCTCGCGCGCGAGCCTCGGAACAGCTCGCCAGGCCCACCTGCGCCGTGCTCCCCGAAGAGCGGCTCGCTGTCCGCCTCCGCCTCGTCGGCCCCGTACGTCAGGAGGCCTGGCAGCAGCGCCCCCCACTCGCTGGCCAGGATGGCCAGCGCCAGGGCCCAGCTGATGGGCCCGGCGCGCGCCGTGATGCCGCGGCGCCAGCGCTGCCCTCGGCTGCCGCCGCCCAGGCCCGCAGGCCCGATCGCCCGCCGCGCGCGGGCCCCTCGAACACCTTCAAAGCTGGTGTGCTCCAGGGCTCGAGATCGCGGGGTCCCCTCCGCCACTCAAACCTCTCGAGCCGAAACTGCAGCCATGTAAGACAGTAAGAGGGTGACGATTTCGGCGGCTAGAAACATTGACGATGCTACTGTAAAGGTGTGTTTGGAAAACGCGTATTGTACTGGGTGGGTGAAACGCAGGGAGCAAGGGCTGTGCTGGGTGGTGGCGGACGCAAGCGGGCGGTGCCACTGGGGCCTTCGGTGGGGCCCCCTTATGGGGCCACGAAGCGCTGTACTGGGTGGGCGAAGCGCAGGGAGCAAAGGCTGTGCTGGGCGGTGGCGGACGCATGCAGGCGGTGCCAGCGGGGCCTTCGGTGGAGCTCCCCATGGGGCCACGAAGCGCTGTACTGGGTGGGTGAAATGCATGTTGGAGGCAGGAGGGGGGCGCGGAGGGCGCGGCCTCGCGAGTCCGCCCGAACCGAGCAGACCGCGGCGGGGCCTCAGATGAGGCCGCGGAGCTGGCTGGGCGCCACCGCGATGAGCGCCCCAGCCCAGCCCCGCGATGCGGCATGCGGCCGGCGCAGCGCGCCGCCGCCGCCGCCTGGCGTCAGCCCGCGCCCGCCGCGCCAAACTGGCGGCCGTGCGCGAGCACGAGGACGGCGAAGTGGACGCACTCAGGCTAAGCCCTAATCAGTGTCGCCGCCCTCGCCGCCGCTGGATTCCTCGCGCAGGCCCCGGGCGGCGCCCTGCTCCTGCAGCGCCGCCTGCGCGCCGAGGCGGCCCTGGCCCTCGCGAGGCGCCGTCGCCGCCCCGGGCCGCGGGTCTGCGGCGCGCAGCCCGAGCCCAGCCTCGCGCGGGCGGCAGGCCCGCAGGCGCCGCCAGCCAGCTGCGGAGGCAGTGCACCTCGTACCTCCGCATGCCGTCGGTGATGCGCCGCTGGCTCAGCGTGAGGCCCGAGCGATGCCCGGCGCAGGCGCCGCGCAGCCTCGCCCCGCGGCTCCAGGCGCGGCTGCGCCGCGCCTCCGCCAGCCGCCGAGCCGTGCTGTCCATCGCCCTGAGGAAACGCAGCCACCTGGGCTGGGCGAGGACGCCTCCGCGCACGGGACGCAGTGGTCGAGCCAGTCGCTGGCCGCCCCGTCGGCGTCGAGCAGCGGCTCGATCCACCGCCGCCCCCAGCGGTCCAGCCTGCGCTCCAGGGCCAGCGGCCGCGGCGGCCGTTGCGGCAGGGCCGCCCTGGGCGGCGGCCGCGCCACGCGGATGCCGCTCCGCCGCAGCCGCGCGGCAAAGCCCGCAAGCGACGCCCTGGTGGCCGCCCCGGCCCCGCCGCAGAGCCGCTCGGCCCGCGCATGGAGCCGCCGCAGCAGCGCCTGCCTCCGCACTGCCCATGACCCCGCGCGATCACCGACAGCGCACCCCGTGTCTGTCAACGCCTCCACGACCTGCGCCTTGGAAACGCTGCCAGCCCCACCAGCAGCAACGCACGCCAGGCACGCCTCGCGCGTCGCCACGCGCCGCCGCAACACCTCCAGCCGCTCCTGCTAGGACGTCGCTGGCGCCGCACAAACGCTGCGGCGCGCCACGACCTCCGCAAGCAGGCGGCTGGCCTCAGTGCGCCCGCCTCTCGGCAGTTCAGGAGCCCCGCGTGTCGCGGTCCCCTGCACTTCCGCCAGCGGGGCCTCCTCCGTGCGCCCGCCTCGCAGCGCTGCGGGAGCCCCGCGTGTCGCGGTCTCCTGCGCAGTCGTCATCTGGGCCTCCTCCGTGCGCCCGCCACACGGCGCTGCCCGCGAGTCGCGGTCATCTGCACGTCCGCCAGCGTGGCCTCCACAGAGCCCTGGGCCGCGACCGCCTCGTCGGTGCCTTCCTCGGAGCTGTCGTCGACCGAACTGCGCTCGTCGTGCGCCAGCGTGTCCGTAGCCCATGACCTGCCCGTCTTGGGGTCCAGACCACGCAGCAACGTGTCCCTCCTGGCCACCAGGTTGCTGACGCAGGTGCGTTGGTGGTGCCCCTTGCGGTGGGCGGCCCGCATTGCGCCTTCTGCAGCCCCCTCGCCGCTCGGGTCTGCATCCACGCGACGCAGACCTCGCAGAAGATGGCGCCCCGCGCGCCGCAGCCGATGCCCGAGGCGCAGCGCCGCGCCGCGGCCGTCACCCTCGTGCAGCAAAGGGTTCGGCCTCTGCGCCAGCATGCAGGGTCTGCCACCGTTGCGCGGCTGCAGCGCCTCGGCATCCAGGCCTTCAGCGTCGCCCATCCAGGGTGGCCCCGCACCGAAATGTGCCGCCTCAGCCGCCGCCTTGAGGCGTGCCAGCGGCGTCGGCGAACAGCTCGACCCGACGACCTGCTGCGCCGCCGCGCCTGTCCCAGCGCGGGATCGGCGCCCGCGATCGGTGCGCGACATCCCGCGCTTGCCCTGCACGCGCGCCAGGGGGCGCTCTACCGCCGTCAGCTTCGGCACGGGCGGCGGCGGCGCCGCGGACACGTAGTGCGCCTCGGGGGCCCAGTCCCCGATGGCCAGGCAGCGCTGCATGGCCCATCCGATGTAGTCCGCCACCCGCTTGAAGTGCTGCACCTCGATGGCGTGGAACTCCGTGTGCACCTGGGACACCTCGTGCTGCAATGCCCCCTGCTTGGCGAACCAGTCCGCCCACAGGTTGCCCGCGTACAGCACTGGGTGAAGCCCCGCCGCCAGGTGCCCGTCGACGTCCTGGCGCGCGGGGGCCCGGAACACCTCGGGGCGACATGGCTGCTGCCGCAGGTGCCTCCACACCGTGGCGTGCACCGCCTTGGCCCGCTCCAGCTCTGGCCCCCAGCTGCTAGCCTCCTGGGCCAGCGACAGCAGGTCGGTGGAGCTCGGTGACCTGCAGGGGCGCGTGTCGCTCGGCACGACCCACCGTCTGCAGTCGGCCAGGAAGGGCCCCGAATGCCGCGCGAACGCGCCCCCCGTTGGAGCCGAGCTGGACTACCGACCACCCGCAGCGCCTCAGCTCGGGCATGCTGCTCGCAAAGCCCGAACCATCGGTGAACGCAATGTTCCCGCGCTGCTCGCCGCTCGTGCCGCTCCAGTCGCCCCGGAGCCCGGCCTCCGCCTGGTCGGCCGCAGGCGGCACGCGCGGCAGCATCACGGGGGGCCCGGCCTCGTGCGCGAACCCGCTGACGTCCGCGACCCCCACGCCGCCTGCTTGCAGGCCCCTGTCACGCATGGTAGTCCATATTTGCTGCAGTCGATCAGGGAGGACGTCCTGCTCTACCGACGACCCATTCGCTACAAATTGTGCCGTGCCAAGCTCGCTGCCGCCAGGGGGGCGCGACTGGCGTGCGCGCGGCAGGGCCTCGCCGTCGTGCAGCCCGTGACCAGGGGTGTCTTCCTCTGCCCCGCACGCCAGACAGCTGCCGCCGGGGGCGACCCCAACGTCTGGCTGCCCCTGCCTGGTCCACGGCGCACCTGCCCAGTGGATCCCGGGGCTGGCGGCAGCAAGCCCTTCGGCAACAGCGGCGCCTTTGCCGCCCGCGCACAGCCTCAGGGCCCGCGTCCAGATCGGCCCCGTGGGCTGCGCGCCGCTGTACACCATCGTCCGTGCAGGCCAGTGCCCAACTCATACCTGCCAACATGCTGCAACGCAAACTCTTTTTCCGAAACTACTGCGGGGGCCGAAGTAGGCGCACAACGCTTCGACCGTACCGCAAACATGTTCAAGAAACACACAACGCACACCTCAAACAATGAATTATTGCACCCACCAAGCCGTGAGTCACAGTGAATGCATTATGTGTGGTGCGATCGATGTGGCGCCATCTGCGTGGTCAAACCTGTGTGGCGCGATGAATGTTGTGATATCTACGTGGGTGCAGGCTCTTTGGTGCGAACTATCTGGTGCACCCGATGCACGGGGCGCCCACGGGCGAACACCAATCGAAACCCTGGCAGACCCACCCAACTCAGGGGGCGGCCACCACTTGGGCACCAGGCGACACCCCAGCTGACCCAGCCAATTACCTTGGTAAAGCAAGTCAGAATCCCTACGTGCATGCACTGTTTGAGGAAGCAACAGTTTCCCACTCAACTTGTGGATGAGATAACTAACTTCCCTTGCTCTTGCCCACATGTGCACTGTCCGCAACTGTGCCCTGAGCGTGCAGCATGGATTACCGAGTACCCGATTTCAGAAATTCTCGTGGTGTGACGCTTGAGCTCCCTTTGCCAACAAACTCATGCAACACATATTTTAATGTCCTCATCCTCGACTTTTCTCCTCGCACTATCAGCTACACGCAAGGGTGACCCTAGGCAGGAGTGACCTTTGGTGCGCGGCTTGTCGGTGGTGGCGTGCGGTGCGACAGAGGCGGCCTCGAGTGCCTGGGCTTGGCCCCCGCGCCCCTCGAACGCTGCGCACCAGAGGTCACTCTGACGCAGGGGCGCTCTTAGAGAGGCCTCTCGGATGGGGTCGGAGCAGACGTGGTCGGAGGATCGCGCCGCATCGTTGATGCATCGACGATGCATCGGCGATGCATTGGCGACGTCGGCGATGCCGCGGCGACGCTGGCGTGGAAAAAATCGGTCTCCACATCGAGCCGCAGTACCGATGCATCGCCGATGTGGCGCGATCCTCCGACCCCATCTGCTCCGACCGTTTCTGGGAGTCCCAAATCTTACGCGTAGCTGGACTTCGACTTAGAACGGGCGTGTCCTCCTATATGCGGATTTTGGGGGAGAAAGCACATCGTGAAAACATACCCCCAAATGGTCAAGAATAGAAAAAAAATCGTCCCCAGAGTATTGTTGGACCAGCTTTGACTATTCCTCCTGTAGAAGGACACGCCCGACTTAACCTCAGTCACAACGGGCCTCGCTCCCCATGTGTGGCCGACGCAAAACGCAGGAGCAAAAGCTGCCCCGCAGCGCGGGCGGCCGCCCCCGCGCGACCCGCGCGCGGGCCTGCCCGTGGTCGCGCGACTGCCGCTGCGGCCAGCGGAACGCGCCCGCCGCGCCGGCGAGCTGCGACGGCGCCGAGGCGACCAGCTGCGAGCAGGAGTGGAACGACGGCGTGCCCGACGCCGACCTCGGTCGACGGACGGTCGGGAGTGGAAGGGCGGCGAACCCGACGCAGGAGTGGGAGGGAAGGAAGGGGCTGCAAGGGCGGCGCGCTCGATGCCCTCCCCTCGGTCGGCAGATAGTCATTGTAATTCGGTCGTTCAAGCTTTCGCTTCGCGCCACGTGCTGAGAACGGGGGTGGAAGGACGGCGTTCCCGACGTCGACCTCGGTCGGCGGATAATTTCGCGGGCGACGGACATAACCGGATCATCCGCAGCCTCGCGGGCCAGGCTCCTGGGCCGCGGCCCCGCGGACACGGGGCGTCTTTGCGCGGATGCCCCGCGTGTGACGTATCCTAGCGACCGCGTATCCGCGGGATCGCGCCCCAGATTTCAGACCGCGAGGGTGTGGATACGGATATGTTCGCCGCTCGTGATGGCCATCGTCTGTTGTCAAAACTCTCGCTTCGCGCCACGCGCTGACAGCAGGAGTTGAACGACGGCGTGCCCGTCGCCGCCCCCTTGGTCGACGGATAGTCATCACAGGTCGTCAAAGCTCTCCCCGCGCGTCACGCGCTGACAGCAGCAGTGGAAGGGCGGCGCGCCCGACGCCGCCCCCTCGGTCGACAGAGAGTCCTCGTAGGTTGTCTAAGGTGTCGCCTCGTGCAGCGCGGAGCGCCTCTATCCTATAAATTATTGTCGCGCTCCATCGCCACGTCTTGGACTCATCAGCTCCCCAGCTTCAGTGACCGCGAAACGTGATTCTCTTCACGCAGCAGCGTGTGTCCCGAACCATTTGAGGGGTACTCCGCTCCATGACTGAACTCCAAGCGACCACGGTCTTGCAACATGTTGTCCGCGGCAAGAAAATTGAAATCACTGGCGATCGTTAAGCCCGGGACTTTCGAATCGCTTGAGACTTTTAGCCAACAAATTTCTGGGCTTGGGGGGGCGACGGGGCGGGCGACGATCTGTCGCGGACGGTCAGCGATGGGCCGCCACACCCGACGCCAACGCCGCTTCGCAAACCGGCCGCCCACCGAGACGTGTCGGGCAAACCCACAGCATCTCAAGAGAAGGTCTTGCGCCCATGCGAAAGACCCCGCACACAAGGCGCCGCAGAAACCTGGTGAATATGCGCATTCTTATATTGTAATTACCCGGGCCCCCCCCCTACACCGGACACCCCCCCCAGGGACGCCCTGGACGCCCTTTCGGGACGTCTCAGCGCCCCCTGGACGCCCTTGGAAAAGGTCTGCTGGCCCTTCCGGGCCTCCCAGGGCACCTTGCTTTTTTAACTTCCTCAAGACTTCCATGCACAAATGGCTCCACAACGTGAGACAGAAGACCACCGGGCAACCTGGGAATGTCACACGAGACATCGCCAAGAGCGCACGCACTAGAGGAGGAAGGAGAGAAAGCGGAGAAGGCAGCGGACGGCAAGCAAGGGGCAGCGGAGAAGCACAAGAAGCACGCAGCGGGGGACGAGGGAAACACGAAGAAAGAAATCAGAGAGAAGACGAGACGAAATAACGAGCAGAGCAGCAGCGGAGAACGGACGGAGCGAGACTGCCGGCTACGCTACGCTACGCCCGGTCGAACAAGTCGGCATAGTGCACAACATCCAAACCTGGCGTCACGAAGGACGAGAGCTCGTGGGTGCGGAGGCCAACAGCGGCACGCGCACCAGGGTCCCACACGTGCCGAGTACAGAGAAGAGGGGGGCGAGAAGGAGGCGAAGGGCGGCCGAGCACACCCACAGCTTACAGCACAACAGTCTGGACAAGTGAAGTCTATATCTGGTGTTCCTGCGTGGCGGCATCGCGCCAGGCATGGGCCCACCTAGGCGGCGGGCGGCCAAGCCCAGCGCAATGGCTGGGGTCGGCCGCTGTCGGCCGTAATGGGGCCTGGCCCGTGCATACGGTAGCCTGAAGACCCCAATTCATCAGGAAACGCATGCAGACCACATGAGAGGGAGGGAATGCGGGAGTTGGTGCGGGAGTCGGTGAGTTGGCCGATGAGGGAGCCGGCAGGATGGTCGGTTCGGCAGGCCGCGATCCGGTCGGCACCGGGGTCGAAGAGCTGGTCGATGAGGAAGCCGGCAAGCTGGTCGGTGCGGCAGGCCGCGATCTGGTCGGCGCCGGAGTCGGAGAGCAGGTGAACTGGCCGATGAGGGAGCAGAAAACGTGGTCGACGCGGCAGGCCGCGATCTGGTCGGCGCGGGAGTCGGAGAGCTGGTCGAGGAGACAGCCAGCAAGTTGCTCGGTGCGGCAGGCCGCGATCTGGTCGGCGCGGGAGTCGGAGAGCTAGTCGATGAGACAGCCAGCAAGTTGCTCGGTGCGGCAGGCCGCGATCTGGTCGGCGCGGGAGTCGGCTGGTCGATGCAGGAGTCGGTGAGCTGGTCGGCGCGGAAGTCGGCGAGCTGGTCGGCACCGGAATCGGTGAGCTGGTCGAGGAGGGAGCCGGCATGTGGAAACACGACGCATTTTTGGGCACGAGCCGAAACGGTTCTGACGGCTAAATTCTCTCCGGAATGTGGACGTCAGAATGCCGGGCGTTATGTCACCCAGATGGTCTGGTACCGGAAATTTTCGGTAGCGATTTCGACGCGCCCCGAATTTCGGTAGCGACCGGATCTTCGTTTGAGGGCGTTGAAATAGCTGATTTCAGAACGCTCTGATACCGGTATTGGGCGCTACATTTCGGTATTTCGGTAGCGACCGATCTCTGCGGAGCGCTACCGGAAATTTTCGGTAGCGGACCATCAGGGCACGGATAGGCCGGTCCACCCAAATATCCAGAGTGATGCCGCCACGCACACACGTGCGAGGACACGATAGCTTGTACCAGATAGCGCCAAAATATAAACCCATGAGCCTTGTTCGCGATCTGGTCGTTGCTGGAGTCGGTGAGCTGGTCGATGAGGAAGCCGGCAAGCTGGTCGGTGCGGCAGGCCGCGATCTGGTCGGCGCCGGAGTCGGAGAGCAGGTGAACTGGCCGATGAGGGAGCAGAAAACGTGGTCGTTGCGGCAGGCCGCGATCTGGTCGGCGCGGGAGTCGGAGAGCTAGTCGAGGAGACAGCCAGCAAGTTGCTCGGTGCGGCAGGCCGCGATCTGGTCGGCGCGGGAGTCGGCTGGTCGATGCAGGAGTCGGTGAGCTGGTCGGCGCGAAAGTCGGCGAGCTGGTCGGCACCGGAGTCGGTGAGCTAGTCGAGGAGGGAGCCGGCATGTGGACACACGACGCCTGCGCACTTGTCGAGTAACGGTCTGGTTGTTCATATTGAGTAACTCGTATTGCACACGTGTCCGGCCGATCCCAATCGTCCCCCTTGTCGGTCCGCCGTGTGGACCCCAAACAGTGCACACACCGTATCTGTATATGACGACATCCATGGTGATGGTGATGGACGTGAGTGAAAGATATGGGATGGCAGCGGCTGCCAGTGGCAGGGATGAGCCCCCCCGGGTGGTCTGCACAAGCTGGTGGTGTGGAGGTGGACGGTATGGGTGCACAGTGGGGTCTGCACAAGCTGGAGGTGTGGAGGTGGATGGTATGGACGCTCGGTGACGTCTGCACCTGCTGCTGGGACGACGTAGTCTGCACAAGCTGGTGGTGTGGAGGTGGACGGAATGGGCGCACAGTGGTGTCTGCACATGCTGCTGGGACGAGGTAGTCTGCACAAGCTGGTGGTGTGGAGGTAGATGGTATGGGTGTTCGGTGGGGTCTGCACATGCTGCTGGAAACACGTAGTCTGCACAAACTGGTGGAGTGGAGGTGTCCAGTATGGGGGTGTACGGTATGGGCGCTCTGGCCCCCTGGCCTCCCAGGGCGCCTTGCCAGGCCTTGCGAGCAGACTCGAGGCGATCAGAGGGGTCATCGGAGAGGCGTAAGAGAGACCCAAGACAACACAAGAGCGCTCCAAGAGGAACCTCGATGGTCTGAAGACGGCCCAAGAGGCCCCCGAGACGGCCCAAGAGGCGGCTAAGAGAGCCCCGAAGAAGCAAACATAGTCCCATTTCCTCGGGGATATGTATAAGTTTAACATTTCCGCTGTTTGGGATTTCGCAGCGTCCAAGACGGCCCGATGGGCCCCTGATATCGCCCCGAGACGGCCCAAAAGGCCCCCCGGAGGGCTTGAAGACTGCCCAAAAAGGCCCCAGGACTGCCCTAGAGAGCCCCGAGACTGCCCGCAAAAAACCCAAGATGCCCCCAGAAGGCCCCCAAGAGAGACCCACGAAAGCCATGGGAGACCACCAAAAAGGCCATTGGAGGCCCCCAAGAGGGCCGTAGACCCTAGATGGCTTCAGAAGACCTCTGGAGGGCTCCAGCTCCCCAAGACGGCCCAAGAAGGCACTGGGACGGCCCGAGAGGGCCCCAGGACGGCCCAAAAGAGACCCCAAAACGCGCAGACGGCTATTTCCTACGAAATACATCGAGCTGACCCGACGATCTTGGTCCCACGCCTGAGGCTCGCGGCTTAAGATCCTCGATCGAGAGAGACAGGCAATGGATCGATATTCGAAGTTCGACGATCGAAGATTTCCTGAATGCCGGGGGCCCTCCAGGCTTTCAGGAAGCTACCAACAAATCGATTTGTCCGGAGCTACTGCGAATTCTTCGGCGTGTCATGGGAACGCTCCATACTTCCTCAAAGGACCTTCGGCGTGAAAAATCATCATTCCTTCCTCACTCCTGCGCAGAAGCGTGCAAGCACGTCGGGCGAACGCGGTGTCAGCAGGCACCAGAGATATCAGAAAAATGAACGGGTCGCTCGTCCAGGCTTCGAGGTCCCCCCACTGAAGCAAACGATGCTTTGTCGGGGAGGGTCTGGAACAAAGCGCATGGCGCGAAGCCCCAATGCAGTCTTGTATGCATATTCATATGCATGTACGTGTGTATAGTTCTATGTATGTGCATGTGTATGTATAAGTGTATGTGTCAGTATGTATGTATGCATGCATGTATGCATGTATGTATGTTCGTACGTTCGTACGTATGTATGCATGTATGTGTGCATGCATGTATGTATGAATTTTATATATACATGCACATGCATACACACATATATATATACACATATATATATATATGCATAGGTACATGTATATATATATATACAGAGAGATATAGAGAAAGAGAACGAGAGAGAGAGAGAGATAATAGAGAGAGAGAGAGAGAAACAACAAAGAGACACAGAGAGAGCGATAGAGAGAGAGAGAGAGAGAGAGAGAGAGAAAGAGAGAGCTGCCGAGTGCGCCCGCAGCGCCCTGCACGGCTGGCGCGCGAGAGCGGCCCCTGACGGCAGAAGGCCTCTCCTGTGCGCGGCCCCCTGGGGGCCGCGGGAGGCCAGATGCGGGCGGCGGCTCCGAGGAAGGAGGAGGGAGGAGGAGGAAGGAGGGGGAGGAGGAGGAGGAGGAGGAGGAGGAGGAGGAGGAGGAGGAGGAGGAGGAGGAGGAGGGGGAGGAGGCACGACGACCACCTCCAGCACGACCACAGCGACCACCCCGACGACCGCCGCCGCCCCCCGTCCCCCTCTCCCTTCCCCCTCCCTCCCCTTCCCCTGCCGGGCCGCCCCTGCTGCTACGCTTTTTGCGCGACTGTCCCCTCCTCCTTGCTGCCTTCCTCTCCCCTTTCTCCCGGTTGTATGAACTCGTGCGCAGGACGGTCTCCAAAGGGGGGCCGGCTATTGTGTACAGGTGCAGGACTTTGGGGACCATTGCTCAGGGCAGCCCCCTGAGAGCTGGCGGGGGCGCCACACCCGCGGCCAGCGCAGGAGGAGGAGGCGGAGGAGGAGGAGGAGGACGGAGGAGGACGGAGGAGGCCTCAGGGGGGGGCACGCCCCCGCTGTGTGGCGCTCAAGCTCCTCGTCGCCCGCTGGCCCTCGCTGCCAAAAACCCTGAGGCCGAGCCCGCGACGTGAGCGCCGCCAGCGGCGTCGCCAGCGATGACGGCGGCAAGGAACCAGAGCTGGAGGCTGGTCGCGGGTCCTGCTCCACGGGCGCCGGGGCAATCCAGGGACGCGCACGGCAGAGATGCCCTGCTCCTGCACTTCCACTGCATGCGGCCACGTGTCTCTGCGCGGGCCTCAGGTGTGAGGGGGTGGGTGGGTGGGTGGAAACCAACTCCGTCCCCCTCCTCTGGTTACGCGCTGGCATGAGAGCGAAAAGGGTACCATCGAGAAGGCGCTCTACAACCACAAACACCCACGATGATAAATGATAACCAATGGTCACCCGAAGAATGGTCGCGCTCACTTACTCGCTTTTCATCAGTTTGCATCTCCGAAGCCCTCGACACCCGCCCTCATTGTTCTAGAGCAAGCCTTGTTGGGGGGGTCCATCTGATCGGATGCAGGGCTCCCGCCCCGTCAACTGCCTCCCCAAGCGTAAACATAGTCTGGCTGGCGCCGACCTGAGAGCACAATTGTGGAGCAGAATGTGGCCAAGCCCGAGACAGGAATGCGAATCGGAGGCCGTGTCATGGCAATATGTGCACAACTGTCAAGGATCGGTACATGTCAGACGTAAGCTACGGCAATTCGACGGTCTGGTGCCTGAGAGACGCAAGCCGTGGGACAAGATGACAAGATCTGGATTCTCCGAACTCTCACCAACCATCTGGGCGTAGCTGGCTTAGCAGTCTGAGCTCTTCCACAGCAACCCCCTCCTTCCTTTTAGGGCGGGGATTCGCTCCCTCGCCGCTCCCCCTGTGCTTTGGACGGAAAGGGGAGGAGAGGGGAGGGCGCGGGTCGTCACGGGGTCCAAGGAGGCCACATGTGGCTCCCTCGCCCCAGATCCGCATCCTTCCTTTCTGGCCCCCCTTCTCGCTTCTGACATTATGTTCCTCGCTGGCGGATATCCTGGCCCCAGGGTGGGGTCAAGAGGCCAGGAATGATGCGATGGGGGGTGAGCGAGATCCGGGCCCTCCTCGAGCTTGAGCCTGGCGTGTTTCTGTGTGTATGTGTGTTGCTTGAGTTTGCAGATCCTCCTTCAAACCACCCATCGCTGCATTGGCAGCGTGCACGTTTTGTTCACTGTGCCTTCGACACTGCTCAATCGCAATTCGCACTTCCATCTGCTGCTCGCGCGTGAGGGTCCTCTGTGCTGACCTGAAGTGTGTGTGTGTGTGTGCATGTGTGTGTGTGCGTGTGTGTGTGTGTGTGTGTGTGTGTGTGTTTGGGGATGGTTTGTTAGTTAGTTAGTCTGCTTGCTTGTTGGTCAATTTGCTTTTTGTGTTCAAAGCTATTTTGAAGCGGGAGAGGAGGAGGAGGAGGAGGAGGAGGAGGAGGAGGAGGAGGAGGAGGAGGAGGAGGAGGAGGAGGAGAGGAGGAGGAGAAGGACGAGGAGGAGGAGCCGATAGGATAGGACGCCACAAACACATTTTCGATCCAATCGCCACAGATTGAGCCCGCCGTGAAAGAGTGAGACACGAACGACGTGCATCCCAAGCGATCCTCCAAGATCGCCCAGCAGGGCCAAAGCCCAAGTTGGCCCAACACAATTTTGAGCATGGCTCCAAGCTGATCCAACATGAGTGCCTCCCAAGAAGACGAACCACTCAACAAGCGATCGAATGCTGTACTCATGGGGCATTCATGGCGTGTCTTCCTAGCCACGCGTGCCATGAAGGGACAGGTCCTGTTGCAGGAGCCACAGCGCCGCCGCCTCTGACACTAGTGAGTTGTCCTCCACGTCGAAAACCGCGACTTCCCCTTCGATCTGCGGTTCCGGCCTGGGGTGGGTGACCCTCCACCTTCACTTCTTCTCTGCTTCTGAGTCTTAATTCTCCCCCTTCTCTTCTTTTTCCTCCGCCTCCTCCTCCTCCTCCAGCTCCTCCTTTTCCGTCCGCTTTCCCACATGCTCCTTCTGTTCCCCGCCTGCTCGTTCCCACCTCGAACTCCCTCTCTTACATCTTCTTCTCCTTCTCCTCCTTCTCCTCTTCCTGCTCCTCCCTTCCCGCCTCATCCTCCGCTCCGCCTTTTGCTTCCCTCCAGGTTGTCGGCGTCGGTCAGTTGCTCGCTCAAGACTGTGGTGCCTGCGCGGTCCTCCTCGTTCCCTGCTCTCGTGGCGCTGGTCCGAGCAATTTCCCGTTGGCGCGTCCAGTTTCAAGCGGCGTCGCGCGCGTGGAGTTTAAGGCGTTGCCGACGCGTCGTTGCTGTCAGTGGCTGCCTGGCTATTGGCCCTGGCGATTCTGGCGAGTTTGTCGAAGCTGCCGAGGTGGCTAGTGCCGAAAGGATGCAGTCGGTCTGGTCGTTTGGGAGGCCGCTACCATGGGCAGAATGTCCCAAATCAGAGCTTGCCTCTGTAGGGGTCCTAGCGGATTCATTCCCCAACCAGAGTTTGCCTCTGTAGGGGTCCTACGGGTTCATATGATTAGGTGAAAGGTTGGTGCTGATTTCGGCGGCACGCCCGGGTGCCCGGGTGCCCGGGTAGCCCTATAGCCCTATAGCTGTATAGCCCTATAGCCCTATAGCCCTATACCCCATATAGCTCTATAGCCCTATAGTTCTACAGCCCTATAGCCTTAATAGCCCTATAGCTCTATAGGCCTGTATACCTATAGCCCTAATAGCCCTATAGCCCAATAGCCCAATAGCCCAATAGCCCAATAGCTCAATAGCTCAATAGCCTTATAGCCCTATAGCCTCATAGCCTTATAGCCCCATAACCCTATAGCTCTATAGCCCCATAACCTTACAGCCCTATATCCCTATAGCCCTGTGGCCCTAAAAAGATTATGATAGGGTTGTTTTCTTCGGTATCGTATGGCTAAGTTAAGGGTTGGCGCCGATTTCGGCGGCACGCCCGGGTGCCCGGGTGCCCAGGTGCCCGGGTGCCCGGGTGCCCCATAGCCCTATAGCCTTATAGCCTTATAGCCCTATAGCAAAATAGCCCTATAGCCATAATAGCCTGATAGCCCGATAGTCCTATAGCCCTATAGCCCTATATCCTTATAGCCATATAGCCCTAGAGCCCCTGATTGTTTTTTACCCAACAGCGAAAACTGATAAGTTTCTAATGGTCTCAAAAGAAAGCATCTTGACTCCTCAGAGGGGGTCTGGGCAGGTGCCGGACGGGTGCCGGGGAGAATCCGCGGAAATCGTTTTAAGCAAACAGTTAAACACTTCGTGGTCTTTGAGGTCCCAGAACTCCATTCCTGGGCATGTTTTTGAATGCCCGGAGCCAACTGTAGGCCACCTCGTGGTCTTCGAATTCCCAGAACTCCATTCCTGGGCATGATTTTGAATGCTCGGAACCAACTGTAGGCCACTTCGTGGTCTTCGAGTTCCCAGAATTACACTCCTGGACATGATTTTGAATGTCCGGAGCCAACTGTAGGCCACTTCGTGATCTTCGAATTCCCAGAACTCCATTCCTAGGCATGATTTTGAATGCTCGGAGCCAACTGTAAGCCACTTCGTGGTCTTCGAGTTCCCAGAATTCCATTCCTGGGCATGATTTTGAATGTCCGGAGCCAACTGTGGGCCACTTCGTGCTCTTCGAATTCCTAGACCTCCGTTCCTGGGCATGATTTTGAATGCCCGGAGCCAACTAACGTGCTGCACTGGGTGCGGGAGTGGGTGCCCAAGGTGCGGCCGCGCCAAGCGGCGAGCCGCTGAATCGGCTGCCCTCACCGCCGCGGTTGTCTCACTTTTGCCTGCGGTGTTTCTCAGTCCGCAGTTGCTTTTCTGGACGCGTCGGTGCTGATGGGGCAGCACTGATTCCTTTGCAAACAATTCAATGGGTAGTGAGATACGGGGCGCCTCAGTCTGCATCCTGCATGTCGTTTTGCTGCTGTGCAAACGATGGTACAAACCAACGCAGTAGGGGAGAGAATGCAGAGCGATGAAAGCACGGATGCAGACACGCCTTGCAGCGCCTGCATGTTACTACTGGTGCTACTACTACTACTACTACTACTACTACTACTACCACTACTACCACTACCACTACCACTACCACTACTACTACTACTACTACTACTACTACTACTACTACTACTACTACTACTACTACTACTACTAGGCAGAGGCTGAGGCTGAGGCTGAGGCAGGCTGAGGCTGAGGCTGAGGCAGGCTGAGGCTGAGGCAGGCTGAGGCTGAGGCTGAGGCTGCGACTGCGACTGCCGTTGCCACTGCAACTGCCATTGCGATTGCGACTGCGATTACACCAGAATTCTACAACAGGACTCCTACATGAATCTCAAGGGCAATGCTTCCATATATGCTTCTAAACATCGCTGTTAGGTTGCTTTGCCGCGATACTGTCTCCTGTATCATGTTGTATTTGCTGCGGGGAAGACGTGGTCGACGTTGTGTGGGTCGCTTATGTCATCTACTCACTTAGCGATGTGCTGCTTGTCCATGCCGTGGCCGTCAGCCCGTGGCTGTCAGCTGCTTTGGCGTGGGCGTGGCGTACTGGCGCTCGCGCCCTTGCTTTTGGCGTGTTGGAGCGTGGCGCTTGCCATGGGCGGCTCGCAGCGATAGTCGATGTGGCCATTTCTCGGCTGGCAGCGCGGACAATTCTAAGGTAAGGTCGGGCACGTCCCCCTACAAGCGGAACTTGGAGGTCAAATAAAACATAGTCAACTAATACTCAAACATAGTCAAACGTAGTATAAAGATATCCCCGTACTATTTTTTGACTATTTTTGAATGTTCCTCATGTAGAGGGACACGCCCGGCTGTTCTTGGTAATGGTCGCTGAGGTTGTGGGCCCTCGGCGTGCGGCATGCCTCGCTGCTGGCCGTGGCTGTAGCGCGGCTGCCGAGATCGGAGGCGACGACCTTGGAGGCCGCGCCAGCCGCGATTTTACCGCGACGATTGGACCTGCCGGTGCAGGCGTCTGTCGACTGTGGGAGTAAGAAGATGCTTCGACTAGGTAGCGATCTACTCATGATGCGGTGACGGGGCATCGAACGGTGGCAACCCAAGAGATCAATCGCCGCTGCTTGTCATAGAAACACATTAATTGAAGCCTATGCCCGCCGTTTACGCCGGTATCACGCTAAAGATCGGAATCCTCAATTCATCGCGATCGCGGAATGAAGAGGCCGAACTGGGCACCGCCTGGCGGGACCTTAGAGCTAGGATTTCGACGTGTGCGCATCCCTCCATCTCAACCTCATTTTTCTCGTCTTCATCCCTGTGGTTTGGCCGAAACCGTCATCGTCAACACTCTGCTCGGGCAAACACTGCAGCAGCCTAGGATGATCAAATCTGTGTCCTCCGAGGGCAGATCGTCAAGCGTGCATCCAGGCTTAAAGCGCACGATCCGTGAAATGCATGACGCACACGCTGCAAGTAATCCGCGAGGAAAGCCCGCAAGGCCGGAACCCGCAGACTCCAGTTTGCCAGGGGTGAGAAGGCGTGTGAGGTGATTGGCTGCTACCCCTCTACCTTCCCCCCAGGGACCAAAATCGAGTTCAAGGGGGGTGGGGTGGGGTGGGGTGGGGGCTATATGGGCTCCCCGGCGCACCCCAGGAGACTCCGGAGCTTCCAAATCTGTGGTCTCACAGATGCTCCCAGAGAGAATAGATCCTAATCGTGAGGAGCTTTGCGCTTAACCGTGAGTGATTGAGTGCACGCTGTGAGTGCACGCTGTGCGTGCATGCTGTGGTGAGCGCACGCTGTGAGTGCACGCTGTGAGCGCACGCAGTGGTGGGTACACGCTGTGAGCGCACGCTGTGAGCCCACGCTGTGGTGAGTACACGCTGTGAGTGCACGCTGTGAGTGCACGCTGCGGTGAGCGCACGCTGTGAGTGCACGCTGCGAGTGCACGCTGCGAGTACACGCGGCGTCGAGGGCTCGCTGAGCTGATGAGCGCGCTCGCACAGCCTGCGCTCACAGCGTGCGCTCACAGCGTGGGCTCACAGCGTGGGCTCACAGCGTGGGCTCACAGCGTGGGCTCACAGCGTGGGCTCACAGCGTGGGCTCACAGCGTGGGCTCACAGCGTGGCTCACAGCGTGGGCCCACAGCGTGGGCTCACAGCGTGGGCTCACAGCGTGGGCTCTCAGCGTGGGCTCACAGCGTGGGCTCACAGCGTGGACGCAGAGCGTGGGCTCAGAGCGTGGGCTCGCAGCGTGGGCTCACCACGGCGGGCACGCACAGCAGCGTGGGCCAATCACGCTGTGAGTGCACGCTGTGAGCCCACGCTGTGAGTGCACGCTGTGAGCGCACGCTGCGCGCCACCCGGTGAGAAAGACCGTGAGCGCACGCTGTGAGTGCACGCTGTGGGCCCGACGGAATCTCGAATTACTTACGCGCTGGATTTCTCCGCGTCCGAGAATGATTTCCTCTGTGGTGTGTGTGCATGCGTTTGTGTGCGGTGGTGGTGGCGGTGGGAGTGGTGGTGGCGGTGATTGTGGTGGTGGTGGTGGTGGCGTTGGTGGTGGCGGTATCGTTGGCGGTGGTGGTGGATGTGGTGGTGGGGTGGTGGTGTGTGTGTGTGTGCGTGTGTGCGTTGGGTATTGTGTCCGGTGTGCGGCGTGCGGTGTGCGGTGTGCGGTAGGCGGTGTGTGGTGTATGGTGTGTGGTGTGTGGTCTGTGATGCGTGGTGGGTGCTGTGTGATGTGTGGCGGGTGGTCTGTGGCGGGTGGTGGTGGATGGTGTGTGTGGTGTGGGAAATGTGGTGTGTGGTGCGTGGTGTGTGGTGTGTGGCGTGTGGCGTGTGGTGTGCTGTGTGTCGTGTGTTGCGTGTTGTGTATTGCGGGTGGTGTGTTGCGTGTGGTGTGTTGCGTGTGGTGTGTTGCGGGTGGAATGTTGGGTGTGGTATGTTGCGTGTCGTGTGTGCGTGTGGTGTGCTGCGTGTGGTGTGTGGCATGTGGTGTGTTGCGTATGGTGTGTTGCGTGAACTGTGTATGTGTGTGGTGTATGGCGTGTGGTGTGTTGCGTGTGGTGTGTTGCGTGCGGTGTGTTGCGTGTCGTGCGTGGCGTGTGGTGTGTTGCGTGTGTTGTGTTGCGTGTGATGTGTTGTTCGCGGTATCTTGTGTGTCGTGTGTGTGTGTGTGTGTATGTGGCGTGTGGTGTGTTGCGTGTGGTGTGTGGCGTGTGGTGTGGTGCGTATGGTGCGTTGCCTGTGGTGTGTTGCGTGTGGTGTCGGAGTGTTGCGTGTGGTGTGTTGCGTGCGGTGTGTTGCGTGTGGAGTGTTGCGTGTGGTGTGTTGCGCGTGTGTTGTGTTGCGTGTGCGGTGTGTTGCGTGTGGTGTGTTGCATGGGCTCACAGCGTGGGCTCGCAGCGTGTGCTCACAGCGTGGGCTCACAGCGTGGGCCCACAGCGTGGGCTCATAGCGTTGGCTCACAACGTGGGCCCACAGCGTGGGCTCACAGCGTGCACTCACAGCGTGGGCTCACAGCGTGCACCCACAGCGTGGGCCCACAGCGTGGGCTTACAACGTACACTCAACACAGCGTGCACTCACAGCGTGGGCTCACAGCGTACACTCAACACAGCGTGCACTCACAGCGTGCACTCAATCACTCACGGTTCAGCGAAACAACACTCACGGTTAAGCGAAAAACTACTCACGGTTTGGCTTCCCCTTCGCCCCCAGACGGTTCCGAATTGTGGAGCGATTGGCCCAGGAAGCCTACGATGGCTCGATGACGCCCCACGACGCCTTCGAGACGCCCCTAAGAGACTTCCGAAGAGGGCCCCAACAAGCAACAATCAATGGTTTTCCTCCGGTTTTGTTCGTTGTTTCTGGGGTTCTCGTCTTCTCGAGCGTCCGACGCTCAAAGGCGGCACAGGATGCCCCTTAGACCGCCCCTGAACTGCACAAGAAGCCCCTACGAGGGCCCCAGGGCGGCTCCAAGACGGCCCATAGAGGGGCCCAAGACGGCCAACAAAATGACCCCACGAAGGCCCCAAGAGAGGCGAGGAGGAAGAACATTAACCGAAAATCCGATCCTTCCGCCCCAAGGCCCCCAAAGGCCCCAAGGAGCCCCCAAGCGGCCCATAAGGGCCCCACAATAAGCCCCAAGAGGCCCAAAAGAGGCTCCAAAGGGCCGTCAGCACGCCTCAAAACTGCCTCCAGGAGGCTCCGCCAGGCCCTAAAACAGCGCTCAAGACGCCCATAAGAACCCCCCCCATGCGCCCAAGAAGCCCACGACGCCTCAGGCGTGGACTCCACGCCTCGTCTGGGAGTCGGCGGAATGGCGTAAGCCTCTTGCCTTGATGCAACGTGTCCAATGTGTCCAAAAATTCCATAATTGCAACAGATTGTATTGTGTCACATTATTATGTCTCCCCCCCGAACCCCCCTGGGAGCCGCGCCACAGCGCCGTGCCAAAATGGTCGCCCCCTTCCGGGGCCCTAAAAACATGCAAAAAACCATTGGGAAATCAGCAATTTCTGCCTCTTGGGCCTCTTGGGGGGCCACGAGGGCGCCAAGACGGCTCAAGATGGTCCCAATAGGGCCCCAAAAGCCCCAATGACGGCCCAAGAGGGCCCCAATAGCGCCCACAACTGCGCCTCCATATGCCGAAATCGTTGGTCGTCCTATGATTTTGGCGATATTTCAGCGTTCTCGCCGTTGCGGCCCAAACAGCTTCCAATATCGTCCCAGAACAACCCGAAAAGTCACCAAAAGGGCCCCAAGACGGCCCAAGAGGGCCCCAAGACGGCCCAAAGAGGCCCCCAAGACGGTCCAAGAGGCCCCTAAGACGGCCCAGGAGGACCCCAAGAGGGCCCCAAGGCGGCCGCGAGAGGCCCCAAAGACGGCCTCCGAAGAGGCGAAACGGTAGAAAATTATCCCGGCAAAACAACCTAACAGCGATGTGTAGGAGCATATCTGGAAGCATTCCCCTTAAGATTCAGATGAGAATCCAGTTGTAGAATTGTGCTGTTCTCGCAGTCGTAGTCGCATTCGCGATGACAGTCGCAGTGGCAACGGCAGTCACAGACACAGCCTCAGCCTCAGCCTGCCTCAGCCTCAGCCTCAGCCTGCCTCAGCCTCAGCCTGCCTCAGCCTCAGCCTCAGCCTGCTTCAGCCTCAGCCTCAGTCTGCCTTCAGCCTCGGCCTCAGCCTCAGCCTGCCTCAGCCTCAGCCTGCATCAGCCTCAGCCTCAGCCTCAGCCTCAGCCTCAGCCTGCCTCAGCAGCCTCAGCCTCATGTGTGGCCCGGGAATGGAGTTCTGGGAACTCGAAGAACACGAAGTGGCCTACAGTTGGCTCCGGGCATTCAAAATGTGGCCCGGGAATGGAGTTCTGGGAACTCGAAGACACGAAGTGGCCTACAGTTGGCTCCGGGCATCCAAAATGTGGCCCGGGAATGGAGTTCTGGGAACTCGAAGACCACGAAGTGGCCTACAGTTGGCTCCGGGCATCCAAAATGTGGCCCGGGAATGGAGTTCTGGGAACTCGAAGAGCACGAAGTGGCCTACAGTTGGCTCCGGGCATCCAAAATGTGGCCCGGGAATGGAGTTCTGGGAACTCGAAGAGCACGAAGTGTGTGACTGTTGCATCCGGTTATTCTAAAGGTGGCCCGGGAATGGCGTTCTGGGATCTCGAAGAGCACGAAGTGTGTGACTGTTGCATCCGGCCCTCCAGAATGTGGCCTGGGAATGGAGTTCTGGGAAGTCGAAGAGCACGAAGTGTGTGACTGTTGGTGAAAAACGAGCGGGCCCCCCTGCCGCCCGGCAACTCCCAACACCTGCCCGGACCCCCCTGTGGAGTGATCTGTGAGCTCTTTTGAATCAACTAGAAACCTATCAGTCTTCGCTGTTAAGTAAAAACACTCTAAGACGGCCCAGGACGCCCCCAAGAGGCCCTCAAGAGGCCCCCAAGGGGCCCCAAGGAACCCCCAAAAGGCTTCCAAGAAACCTCCAAAAAGCCTCCGAAAGGCCCCGTAGAAGCCCCCCAACGCCCACACAACGACTGGAGTGTACTGTCATTTCCCCCCTCTGGGCGAAGTGCGGCGCAGCGCCAGCCAGGTGGAAGTTGGTCACGGCGGCGCCCATGATTAGTGCTGGCGCTGGAAGGGGATATGGGGAGGGAATATGAAAAGGACGGAGGGGGGATAGGCCCCAAAGACGTCCCCAAGACGGCCCAAGACGCCCCCACGAAACTCCCGAGAACCCCCAAAACGATTTCACTGTACGTACTCCGGACGTGCACCCCGCGAAGCGAGAGGAATTGATGGGCTCCGTTAAAGGTTCCGCTGGAATCGGCTGGGTTTACCGTGGGCTCTGAGACGACTCGGGTAGGTCTCTACGGGAGGAGCAGGAGGAGGAGGAAACTTCTTCCAGTATTTCCAGAACCTCTGGGAATCGCCGAACTTCTTCGGGAAACTCCAAGGAGTGTTAAAGTATGGCCATCAATCTGCACGCACCTCCCGGACTTCAAAGATCGTCTGACTACGATCAGGAGTTTTTGCTTACCGTGCCGCGGCGACGGTCCAGGCGACACGCTGCGCCGTGCAAGCGGATAGCATATCGCTCCGCTCAGGCGGGGCGGGCGGCTCGGACGAGTCCCGGACATTGCCGCTTGGAGATGGGGTCGCGCTTGGCGTGTCGCGCCGACGCGTGGTGGGCCAGAGCCGACGCAGCGACTCGCGGAGCAAAGAGTCTCTGACCGTGCCCATTTTACGCTCCCCTGCCTCTGCGTCGCTCCCCCTCTGGGAGGACAAGGAGGAGGAGGAGGAGGAGGAGGAGGAGGAGGAGGAGGAGGAGGAGGAGCTGACGCCTCAGCGTGCGCGCTTGGCGGCCTGGCTAAGAAAAAGAGGAGGAGGAGGAGGAGGAGGAGAAGGTTGAAGGGGCCCAAGTTCCTACATTTTCCCAGGAATCGACGTTTCTTTGTGTCCGTGCGTCTCTTTCCCTCCTACCTTTTTCTGGGGGCAAGCCGCGGGCGCGACTGCGTGGAGCGTCAGTGCAAAGGCGGGCCGGGGTGCCCGCCCGCCCCGCTGCGCCCACCCGCGTGGCGGAGAGCTGGAGAGGCGGCAGGCATTCACGACATCAGCCCCAGACATGATCGCGCCGTAAAGAAATCAGGACGGGAGATTTTTAAATTTTTGCCAATGTCGGACTCGGATGGCCCTCGCCTGGCCTTGAGGCCGACAAAAAAAGACCCAGGACGAAAAGCCGGTCCTGGGGTAAGGGTCGGGACTTCCAGAGACCCCGTAGTGACAAAAATCAGGACGTCGCATGTCTGGGGCGGGAGCACAAACCAGAAACCTGTCCCCCCCAACTGCTGCAGGCAGAGCGACTCCGGCACGAGGGGCCTCGCGTCCAGGCGGAGCGCCAGGCCCAAGGCGTCGAACTCGACCCTGACGGGTGGGCAGACCGGCCAAGGCTGGCAGAAGAAGGGCGCTGCTCGCCACGAAGGAAGCGGGTCCCGAGGGCAACTTGTCCGGAGATCCTTCGGTGCTCTTGGGGCTCTCGAGGCCCTCCCAAGGCCCCCCTGGACCACCCGAAGACGACACGGGATGAAGAGCTGGTCCTGGGGCAAGGCCCCGGCGTCTAGGTTTAAGTCGGGCATGTCCCCTTACAGGCGGATTTTGGACGGGAGAAAAATACACCCAAAATGCTCAAACATATTCAACACATGGTCAAGAAATAATCCCCAAACTTTTTTGTATAATCTATATATATATATATATATATAGATTCTCTAAAAAACAAACAAAGAAAAAAAACAATTTTTGCGTAGGTGGGATTTCACGTTGCGCCTCCGCCAATAACACCATGTGTTCTTTCGCACATTTCTGGCGCCGCGGCACCGGCCAGGGATACTGGCACATACGCATTGTATAGTGAATGCGTTCTGGGCGATCACGAGGACTCGTTTCCTTCGTGCCAAGCTGCCTCTTCAACTCCTCGACGGGCGCTTCCGGGCCTGCGGCCGTGCACGGCTGCTCGACTCAGCACTTGAGAGCTGGGCCTGCACCGGCAGACACCAGGTTCGGCCTGCGCCCAAGCATCCCCATGAGATCTCGCAGCGTGTTCGTGTTTGATTGTGCTGTGGCCTCCCTGGAAACAACAGTTACATGCAAACGCGTGTTTGTTTTTGTTTGTTTTTGCTTTCTCGCGCGGAGGTCTGGGCAACTCCCCCTCGGCCCGCCCACTCCCAGCCGCATTTGCTTTCGTTCCCAACCCCCCTGTTTTATTCAGTCCTCGTTTTGAATCTGCCACGCCGTGCGTCTCACCTCCTCCCCCCTCATGCCCTCATCCCCTCATCCCCTCGTCGTCGTCGTCGTCGTCCTCCCCCTTGCCCTTGCCCCTTCTCCTTTGCTTTTTCCTGTTTCTCCTGCTCCTCCTGTACGTGCTCCTACTGCTGCTGCTACTGCTCATCTTCCTCCTCCTCCTCCCGCTCCTCCTCCGCCTCCTCCTTTGTCTCCATTTCCTCTTGTCCGTTGCCTCTCTGCTGTTGCTGCCGCGACCATTTTGGCACACCCCTTACCAGGCTCGTGCCCTGTAGAACACTCCACCTGTGGCCCCAGTGTCCGCACACCGCTGCTGCGCCCACTTCGGCACACCCATCAAGCGGATTATGGCCCATAGGGAGATCCACCTACGGCCCCACTGTGTGCGTTCATATGTTGACGCCGCGCCCACTTCGGCACATCACTCCCACGGATCGTTGTCCATATGGAGCTCGACCTGCGGCTCCAGTGAGTGCGTCAGCATGGCGTCCTTCGCCCATTTCGGCCTACCTCTCATGCAGATCGTGCCCCAACGGGAGCTTTACTTGTTGCCCTACTGGGTGCGTCCGTATGGCCACCTGCGGCCCCAATGGATGTGTCCGCATAGGGCCGCCGCGACAATTTCGGCACACCCCCCACGCGGATCTTGCTTCACGGAAAGCTCAATCTATGTCCCCAGTGGGGGTGCTCACATGGAGTCCCCGCGCCCATTTCGGCACACCCCTCACGCCGATCGCGCCCCAGCGGGAGGTCCAGCTGTGGCCGCAAGGACTGTGCCCGTCGCTGCTATTTTGTAATTGCGCGAGGAGGTCGGGGGGGGAGTTTCCCCTTGGCCCGCCCATCTCCAACTATATTGATTGCGTGTGCACTTCGTCTTACGCGAGACGACATAGCCACCTTACGCCGCGGCGGGCCGACAGCGCGGCACGCCCCATTGCAAACAAGGAATGAGGTGCAGTAACTGACTCAAGACGTGGACGAGTTTTGCTGTTATGCGCGGCCCACCACTCTGCTAAGGTGGGATGTGGCCTCGGTGCTAAGCGCTCTCCGCGCTGCAAGATGATAGAGCCGAAGTTGCAATGGAACGGCTTGAAAATAAAATATGCAGAATTTGTCGTAACGGTTGCTCGGCTTCGAGCTGGAACTCAACGGCCTGGTGCCGAAGACCCAGACAAGACAAGACAAAACAAGACACGACAAGACAAGACAAGACAAGGCAAGGCAAGCCAAGCCAAGACAAGACAAGGCAAGGCAAGGCAAGGCAAGGCAAGGCAATACAAGACAAGACAAGACACGAGAAGACAAGACAAGACAAGACAAGACAAGACAAGACAAGACAAGACAAGACACGACAAGACACGACAAGACACGACAAGACAAGACAAGACAAGACAAGACAAGACAATACAAGACAAGACAAGACAAGACAAGACAAGAGAAGACAAGGCAAGGCAAGGCAAGGCAAGGCACGGCAAGGCAAGGCAAGGCAAGGCAAGGCAAGGCAAGGCAAGACAAGGCAAGGTAAGGCAAGGCAAGGCAAGGCAAGGCAAGGCAAGACAAGACAAGACAAGACAAGACAAGACAAGACAAGACAATACAAGACAAGACAAGACAAGACACGACAAGACAAGACAAGACAAGACAAGACAAGGCAAGGCAAGACAAGACAAGACAAGACAAGACAAGACAAGACAAGGCAAGGCAAGGCAAGGCAAGGCAAAGCAAGACAAGACAAGGCCAGACAACCGCTGCTGCGCCCACTTCGGCACACCCATCAAGCGGATTATGGCCCATAGGGAGCTCCACCTACGGCCCCACTGTGTGCGTTCATATGTTGACGCCGCGCCCACTTCGGCACATCACTCCCACGGATCGTTGTCCATATGGAGCTCGACCTGCGGCTCCAGTGAGTGCGTCAGCATGGCGTCCTTCGCCCATTTCGGCCTACCTCTCATGCAGATCGTGCCCCAACGGGAGCTTTACTTGTTGCCCTACTGGGTGCGTCCGTATGGCCACCTGCGGCCCCAATGGATGTGTCCGCATAGGGCCGCCGCGACAATTTCGGCACACCCCCCACGCGGATCTTGCTTCACGGAAAGCTCAATCTATGTCCCCAGTGGGGGTGCTCACATGGAGTCCCCGCGCCTATTTCGGCACACCCCTCACGCCGATCGCGCCCCAGCGGGAGGTCCAGCTGTGGCCGCAAGGACTGTGCCCGTCGCTGCTATTTTTGTAATTGCGCGAGGAGGTCGGGGGGGAGTTTCCCCTTGGCCCGCCCATCTCCAACTATATGGATTGCGTGTGCACTTCGTCTTACGCGAAACGACATAGCCACCTTACGCCGCGGCGGGCCGACAGCGCGGCACGCCCCATTGCAAACAAGGAATGAGGTGCAGTAACTGACTCAAGACGTGGACGAGTTTTGCTGTTATGCGCGGCCCACCACTCTGCTAAGGTGGGATGTGGCCTCGGTGTTAAGCGCTCTCCGCGCTGCAAGATGATAGAGCCGAAGTTGCAATGGAACGGCTTGAAAATAAAATATGCCGAATTTGTCGTAACGGTTGCTCGGCTTCGAGCTGGAACTCAACGGCCTGGTGCCGAAGACCCAGACAAGACAAGACAAGACAAGACAAGGCAAGGCAAGGCAAGACAAGACACAGACTCGTGCTGATTGACCACAGACTCGTGCTGATTGACGTGCCTTGCCGGGTAACCACGCAGAATTCGGCGGGGTTCGGGCGCGTCGCCTGGACTTCGGGCGAGGAGTGGGAGACTGGCCTTCGGGAAGTGGCCAGCACGCTACAGGCGCTCGCCACTGCTATTGAAACGGTAGGCACTAGTCAGTGGCTCCGGCCACCCTGGTACGGAGGCGGGGCCACCCGCCTCCAGCGCCGGGCCGTCCTCAATGTAGCCGCCTGGACGCGCGATACCATTTATGCAATGGTGGGGCATGCCTCTTCGGCCACCCGCACGACGGGCGTCGCCAGTAGGAGCAGAGACACGTCGCGGCGCCCCCCGCTTGACCCCTCGGCTTACCCGTCCCATGAGGCCTTCCGGGAAGCCGCATCGGCGGCGGCGTGGCAGGAGAGACGCAAAGCTGTCCACCGCTACCTGGACCTCCGCGAAACCAACGCTGGCGCCGCCGAGCGCTTCTTATCGGAATTTTTCAAGTCAACTGCGAAGTTCGATATCCAGCTAGTGGATTCCATCACTGGGCACGCTTTGTCCACTAGCGGCATGATCGATGCGATCCGTGACGATTTGTATTCTAGGGCCCACAATGATTTCCCGCAGTGCCCGGAGGCCAGGGACAGCCTTGCGCAGGCGGTCACCGCCATCCGCCGCTCGGGGGCGGAGGCGGGGCCCCTGTATCCGGAACGACCATGCGCCGACCACGAGGTCGAAGCGGCGCTTTCCCTGCTCAAGCCAGGCAAGCGCACGGTTCACTTGTGCAACGCAGCCTTGCGGGTCCAGGTTGAGGAGGGCTTCCGCCTGACGCGGGCACTACTCAATCTGGGTCGCGCGCTGTGCGTAACGGCCCGTCCATGGTCTCTTCGCCATTTTGCCCCAATCCGCAAGTCAGGGCCGGCGACTGTGCGGAAGATCAAGTCATTGCGGCCAATCTCGTTCACGACTGACATGGCCTCAGTCCAAGACGCGGCATGGATTGCTCGCAATGGACCTCTCATCGAGGCTTACTGTGGCCCGTCCCAGCAGGGGGGGTGGGCGATACTGTTTCTTTGGTCATCGCTCTCACTATGAATGCCCAGTTGCGGGCCGCGCAAGACCTGCCAACTTGGTGGGCTGTCGCGGACAACAAATGGGCGTTTGACGTAGCCTCGGTGAATGGCATGCTGTGCGGCGTTTTTGAAGCCGGCGTACGCGGGTCGGACTGGCTGTTGCTGGACGACGTGTTGGCACAAAACCATCAGGCGGTCGGCCTGCACAACTTATTGTCGCCGGTGTTCGCCCTCGGGTGCGGTACCGCCCAGGGCAGGCGTTTTTCGGTCCATATTTTCAACGCGCAATTGTAAGCGCTGCCCATTGAGATCGCCGCCGCAGTCCCCGGGGGGTGCGCCACCGTGGCCCCGCGCCTGGCTAGACAAGCTAGGACTGCTGCGGGCGAGGCTAACCCCCCAGCCACCGAGGCGGCAATGCCTGACCGGGCCTTTCCCGCGGCGGCAATGTTGCATGAAGTGCTACGGGTGGCGGCGACCGAATCCCCGCCATGGCCGCGCGCCGAAGCCGCGTTAGCCGCCCGGCTCAGCGCCGTCCCCGCCCTAGCGGACAGAGCCGCGGTGGTGGAGCTCGCGGGTGAATTGCACATGCCGCCTGCCCAGTTTGTCGACGACATCACGGTAGCCTGCCCATCTATAGGGGCGGTGCGCGCCGTCCTGTCTCCTGAGGACGAATCCGCGTGCAGTAGGTACGCGCGCACTTTTACGTCGTTTTTCTCCCGTGAGAAATCCAAGACGTGCGTTCTTCCAGTCCTGGGTGCGCCCCCCCCAGTCTCGCCGGCTGCCCAGAAGTAGACCGCAAGGTCCTCCTGGGAAATTTTGGTGGATTCCGACCTGACGTTTTACCCCCTCCTCCGTGAAATCGTCGCCGTCGGGCATAGCTGCTTCTCCAAGCTGTTGTATGCGGCAGAGTCTGGGGGCTTCTCCATCCCAGTGGCTGCGGCGCAGGTCCCAGCCCGAGTTGAATCTGTGGTTTTGTACGCTGCCCCGCTCCTGGCCGCCGTGCCCGGCGCGGAATCAACCATGAACAAGTTGCAGGTGACTTGGGGCCGTCGCCTTTTGGGGTGCCACAAGGGACCGCCGATTCGCCATGCCGTGGTCGTCGCCCAATGTGGCTGGCCAATGCGCCTGGGGACGAGATTTTTAGAGAAGGCGCTGATGGCGCGAGCACGGCTCATGGTCCTGCCGGGGGAACACCCAGGTGCCCTCATGCTGCGGGCGGCTCGGTCTTTGGCCACCCCCACGTGGGAGTCGGCAGTGGTCGCTCTGGCCCAGCGCCTGGCCCCGCCCCCGCCGGACCTCGAGGGGCATCCCTTATTCCCCGCCGCCCTGCTGGACGAGGCGCGTGTGTCGTCCGCCGCTAGGAAAGCAATCCTCAAGTCGTACCGGCTCGAGGTGCTGCGTCCGTCTCTCTTAAGGCTGCCATGCCAATTTTGGCACCCTTTAATCGCTCTTTTGCCGCCTTGTGCACCTTCCCATCGCCACTGGACCTAGACTTGTTGGCCGGGGAGCCAGGGCCGTCCTTCTGGTCCCACTACCGCCTTTGGGCTGTGGCCCGAATGACGGGCAAGTGGCCCCTGTCGGTCATGGGGGGTAAGGAGCACCCCATGCACCTGCGCCGGTGCAGAGCCTGCGGATGCCGCAGGGTTTCGGTGCGTCACGCGCTAAGTGCTTGCCCCGTGCTCGACCGGGAACGCCGGGAGCTTTTTCCAGGGGATCCGGCGCCAGATTTGCTGCTCCAGCTCTTGTTCGGCGACACAACGTGCTCCTTCACGCGTATCCAACACGTGGGCTTTGCAGGTAGGGCCATTCGCAGGTGTGCTCCGTGTTCCTTCTCCTCCTCGTCGTCCTCTTCCTCCTCTTCCTCCTCTTCCTCCTCTTCTCCTGACTCGGGGTAGGTGGCGGGGCATCCCGCTGCCGCTCGGACCGCCCGACAGCACCGCCAGGTCTGACGCTCCCCGTGCTTCACAGTCGTGATGCGCGCCGCTCGGCTACTCCGGTGAGGGGGGGCCCCTCCGCGTGTTACTTTGTGTTTGTCTTTCCCCTTGTCCTTGTCCCCCTCCCGCTCTCGCGTTCTTGTGCTTGCAGCAAGGCGCCCCTCCACCTCGCAGTCGGGATGGGCCATGTTTCGTTTGTTCCCATGCCTTTTGGGCTTGGGGCTGCCCGCGGTGCTCGCGGGGCCCTCTCCCCCTCTCGTGCGCCCCTCCCTCTCCCCTCGTGCACAGTTT
The DNA here is from genome assembly GCA_963575745.1 of Prorocentrum cordatum. Taxonomy (NCBI): domain Eukaryota; class Dinophyceae; order Prorocentrales; family Prorocentraceae; genus Prorocentrum; species Prorocentrum cordatum. The sequence continues at coordinate 2,246,557 of CAUYUJ010000002.1, read as the reverse complement.
CACCGCGGGCGTCCCGCAGTAAGGTCGCTTGGCCCCCGGTGCCCAGCCCGCTGGCGCAGCGCCTGGTCCGCCGGCGTGCCCTCCGAGGTTTCTGCGGGGGCCCACTCGTCGTCCCCAGGGTCGCCCACCAGCCTCACCTGGCCTGATGGCCAGGGGAAGCGGGGCTTCCTGGTGGGGGGGGGGCGGGCGTCGGCAGGCCTGTGGAGATAGTGAGGCGGCCCGTAGCTCCGGCGAGTGGCGCCTCCCGTGTCCGCGGGAGGAGCGACTAGTTGCGGGCGGCCTGCCCCTGCTTGCCCTGGTACCAGCAGGGGGGGGAAGGGGTGTGTGACACCACCTCCTGTCCCCCGTCGGCTGCACGACTCCGACCTGCTCACGCCGGGCAGCTCTGAGCCGCAGCGTCCGCGGAACGCGCGTCGGGGGTCGCCGGCGCGCGCGCCGTGGAGGCTGTTATGATTGCGAAAAAAATTGCAAACAAGGGCGTTTACGCCACGCCGTTTCTCGCGTCACGCAATATGACCTCGATAATGGTCCTGGCAAACATTCCCGTCGTTGCGCCACGCCCCCAAAGAACCACAATTCACGCGCAACAGAGCCTGCCACCCGTTCTCCTCCTCCTTTTCTGGTTTCCCAGGGTGCCCTCTCGCCTGCCCTCGCGATGCGTGAGCGCTTTTGGCATAGAGCGTATGGCCTTTTCCCCCTCTGCTCCGTCTCGGCCAATAAAAGCTTGTGCCCGCTGATGTACTCACTGACTGTCTCTGCCTCTCCTCCCCTCGTCGTCTTCCTCCTCCTCATCCTCCCCTCGTCCTCCTCCGCGGACCCCCAGAAATCTCGAAGTATGTGCCAGCAGGTTTGTCCATACCGAACATTGTTTGTTGTTGTTGTTGTTGCTGCTGCTTTGTTGTTGATGTTGCTGTTGTGGGTTGTGGGTTGTGGGTTGTGGGTTGTCGGTTGTGTGTTGTGGGTTGTCGGATGTGGATTGTGTGTTGTGTGTTGTGGGTGGTTGAACTCTTACTTCTGAAGAATAATTATTGTTGATCCCCCTCACTGGTGCATACTGCTTCTTCTCAATCAAAGTGTGCCCGTCGACGCTCGTACCATACTTTTTGACAAGGAAAATCTTGATGCTCAAACTGTGCCCCTGGCCCCCGGGTTACAACAACAACGGCTCCCGCCTGAGACTTCCTCGCAATTTAGCCAGGGGGCCCGCTCCCGCCCGAGACTTCCTCGCATTTTATTCAGGAATCGCGTTCTCGCTTGGGACTTCCTTACAATTTATGCAGGCATCGCTCTCCCAACGCTCTGGAATCGCGCTCTCGTTTGGGGAATCGCTTGCAACGTATTTAAGAATAACGACCTTGCGCCGGATTTTCCTGCAATCTACTCAAGCGCCGCGCTCCCGAAACCCAGGCACCCAAGAGTCGCGCTCACGCGCCCGCCCATATGACACTGAACACCCGATCCCGCCCCGATGCTTTTTGATAGTAGTGTCCACCCGATCGACCTGACAGCCCTTCGTGGCCCCCTCGCTGCCCTTCGTGACCCCGTTTCAGCCCTTCGTGGCCCCCTCGCTGCCCTTCGTGGCCCCATATGTATGCCCTTCGTGGCCCCCGCTCGCTCGCGCCCGTGGTTGGCCTATCTGCATGCCGTTCGTGGCCCCGTTGCAGCCGTTCGTGGCCCCCTCGCTGCCCTCTGTGGCCCCGTCCTTGCCCTCCGCGGCCCAACATACGTATGCCCTTCGTGGCCCCCGCTTGTTCGCGCCCGTTGTGGCCCCATGTGCATGCCCTTCGTGGCCCCGCTGTCGCCGTTTGTGGCCACCTCAGTGTCCTACGTGGCCCACTTGCTGCCCTCAGTGGCCCCGTCGTTGCCTTCTGTGGCCCCGCATTATATGCCCTTCGTGGCCCCCGCTGGATCGCGCTCTTCGTGGCCCCATACGCATTCCCTTCGTGTCCCCGCTGTCGCCCTTCGTGGCCTGCGTCGTGTCCTTCGTGGCCCTGCTGCCGTTCTCTCTCGCTCTCGCTTTCGCTCGTCGTCGTCGTCGCCGTCGTCGCCGTCGTCGTCGACGTCGACGTCGACGTCGCCGTCGTCGTCGTCGTCGTCGTCGTCGTCGTCGTCGTCGTCGGTCCCCTGTCCGTCCCTCTTGGGGTCGGGTCGACGGTCCGCGGCCGCCCCGCTGATCAGCGCTGCGGCTGGCCAAGCCGACGGTCCGCGGCCGCCCCGCCGCTTGCTGGGGCCCGGCCTGCAGGGAAGAAAAGTATACCCCCCAAAAGGGTTTCGATCGAAGACGAAGAGGGCGGGTATCGAGGGCTTGGGAAATACGCATTATTATACACTCGAGCAAATAAGGGCGAAACATCTTAAAATGCTTGTTGTTGTTGTTGCTGTTGTTGTCGTTGTTGTTGTTCTAAAAGGCTCCCAGCCTGCCTCGCCCGTCCTGCATACCGCGGCGGCCGCCAGCCCCAAGAATCCGGGTGGTCCCTGGGCATCCCGCCTCGCCCGCCCAGCACACCCCTCCGTGTAGGCGTCACAGCTTTACGCAGTCCAGGTGCCACGACGTCCACATACAGATATAAAGAACACGAAGGACGCAAGCTCTGAACGCGCACCAAGTACATACACCGTAAACACCAAGTAGGACAATCCACTAATGTTGCACGTCACTCAGTACAGTATTCCTGCAATTCAAACACAAAGTGCACCACTAACCTGCACAAGCACTGTGAATAATAGTGACGAACACTAGCAACAATCATCATCACCACACAGCGCACATCGAGAGAGGGTACGGGCTCACATCAGACGCCGAGAAGTAGCTCTCTGCATCATCGATTTCTACGACAAATACGACCAGAGCTGCATACGGGACACGCACCAACCATGGGAATTTCGACATTTACGACCAATGGCATGTCAGCGAGCTCGGGACTACAACCACACCATCAGAACGAATATTGTGCTGATGTATGATTGCGCGGTGGCAGGCACCATATGTACATGCTCAAGCATACCTGAAAGCATTCATGGAGTTGCCGAATACCGACACATCATCAGCAAGGACTTCGCACACACCCACGACAACGAAGCGGTCATCAACAACGAAGCCACCACCCACAGCGAGCTCGGTTATGTTCAACACGCCGTGCACAAGTACGGCAGCGAGTTCGAGCTCGCCAGGGCCTGGCACTACGACGAATACGACGACGTATCGTGGGTCGAGCCCAGCAGCTAGTCCTCGGTGCACCTCATCATCATGGACGCCCCCCCCCCCAGGCGGTGAGCGTGCCTACTCCTCAGCAAAGGGCGAGAGGCGACGGCGGCCGCCTGGGGGGGGGAGAGGTGCTCGACCCCCACTAACAGTTGGGCGCACGGGCGCCCGTGTTCCCATGACGCCGTCCTGGACCCCCATCTTGTTCCATGAGCTCAGGAGGCCCCTCTCCTCCCTCCCCCTTTCCAGGCCTGGCCTCTGTCTAGAGCGTGGGCCCCCCTCCGATTCCTCCTCCTCCCTTCCCCTTTGGGCTCTGGTTAATTAGGTGCCTCTTCTCTCTCCCGTTGGGGGGGGGCCACTAATGCACGAGAATGTGGCCCCCCCACCACCACCTCCGCGGCATTTTGCGCGTCGGAGATCCTCGTCCAATATGGAGGTGGTGGTTGGGGGATCCCAGTGCCGTCTAGGGTCCTGATGCTTCCTTTGAGCTGTCTCGGGCTCAGAGGCTTTCAGAGGCCTGTGATGGTGATGCGTGTGCGCTCGCACACGTTCGAGTGCGCACGCCGCGTCGTCCGCGCGGGGTGCGCGGTCGGCGCGGGGCTACGCGGCACAGACCGCGCGCGGCCCGCAGCGTCAGGATGATGATGATGATGATGATGATGATGATGATGATGATGAGGAGGAGGAGGAGGAGGAGGAGGAGGAGGAGGAGAGAAACATCACAACAGCAGGGAAACGTACGTGAGGGGACTCGGACATCAGAGTGCGGCAATGAAAGAGACGCGCAACAAGACAGACTGATGCGTGTGCAACGGGATGGTGGTGGTGTCAATAACAATGCAACCTGCCTCAACGTGCCTGGCTCGATCATCAAGCAATCGCTGCTCCCGCCTGCTTCGAGCGGATCCTTCCGGAAATAAGTATGACATTGCTTTCAAAGAGTGGATCTCACATCTGCTCCCTACTGTCTCCACCTACAATGCCTTCCCACCCACTTGTCGGTTGCTCCCACAACAATACCAGGCCCAGATTTGGGCAGCCAAGAGATCGAAGCTGTGACAGAGAGCGCGTGAGTTCTGTAACAGCGTGCATGCAGTTCCCTCCCACACTGGTGCCTGCGCAATGCACTCACGCAAATTGCGCGTTCACGCGCATCCACGCGAAGCGCGACGATGCCCAAACGCATGCGAGCGATGGTTGCGTCCGCACAGCGATGACGAGGGGAGAGGACGAGCACGACCACGACGAACTCACAAAAGAGAGATTGAACATCGTTTAGCCGATCCATATCCCCACTGGCGTGGCCTTAGCCCCACTGGCCTATTTGCCCACCTAGGTCCTAGGTGGAAGCCCATGCCTGTTACTTCGGGTTTCGCGGGCCCCATTCTCACCTAAGAGGGTTGGCTGGTGGGGCTAAGCTACCATGGCCCAGTGAGGATGGGGATGGGTTAGGCGATGGTGAGAGATGTCGTCTCCCACGCAGCCGCCAGCGCGTCCATGAAGCTGCCGACAGCCGCCGAGGAGCACGCCTCGCTCTCTGGGCCAGGCAACTCGCAACAACGAGCCCCATTCATGCGCGCGTTTCCTCCCCTTCCTCTTCCGCCCTCCCCCAGTCATCCTCACCAGTCTGACTGGGATTATAGAGAGAGGATGGTGAGGAGGGGAACGATGAGGAAGAGGAGGGGGAGGAGGAGGGGGAGGATGAGGAGGAGGAGGAGGAGGAGGAGGGGGGAGGAGGGGAGAGGAGGAGGGGGAGGAGGGGGAGGGGAAAACCCTCAGACCCACAAGAACCCCGTGCCCCCCCCTGGAACATATTCGTCCTCCCTCCTCCTCCTCCGCCTCCCCCTCGTCCTCCTCCTCCCCCTCCCCCCCCCCCTCCTCCTCCTCCTCCTCCTCCTCCTCCTCCTCCTCCTCCTCCTCCTCCTCCTCCTCCCCGTCCTCCTCCTCCTCCTCCTCGTGCTCCTCCTCTCTTTTCGTCCCTCTTCCTCTGCCCCCTCATCAAACACTGTATCTGCCCCCGACAGAGTGAGGGCCCGTGCCCGGGAAGACAGCTCGTACATGCGCGGGCAGAGGTGCGCCAAGCCCAACGATGGAGACCACTGCAGAACACGTTTCTTCCCAGACCACTTCCTGGCCCGTCCTTTCCTCCTGGGCCCTGGAAGAGGGGGGAGAAGGACGGATGAAATGGCTGGCGGTTCGAGGGCGCGCATGACGGGAAGAGGAGGATGTGTCTGGCGGTTCCAGGTCTTCGAAATCATTCCCTCCCTTCCTCGTCCCGCTCCTCTCCCCTCTCCTTATCGGCCTTCCCCTCTGCTCCTTTCCCGCCCCTTCCCTGCCATGTCCTTCTCTACAGTCCCCTCCCCGCCCTGCCTCCCGCCGCCTCACCTGCTTTCTCCTCGCAACTTCTTCCTCCAACTCATCAAACTCCTACTCACAAAGCGGGCTATCCTGCGATGCCCTGGTTACGCAGCTCTGCACGCCCGTCAAGTGGCACCGCGTCCTTGGGTTTCACCCACTTCAGAGGAGCCGAAATGAAAGGTCAAGGCCGACGAAAGACGTCATGCCGACGAGACATGATCGACCCGCGAACTCGGAACGGGATGTATAGAACTGTGAGCCATGAAAGAAATTGTCCAAGATTCAAATTCTGGGCGACGGGCAATTTCAACGCTCAAGGCAACGTCCAATCTCCCACCCTCGGGGGGGTGAGTTTGTTATTGTTACTTCCCGTGCAAGGCAACGTTTTTACCTTTCTATGTTTTCCGTGGTCTCGTCCTGAGGCGGGGGGGGCCGGCGCAGCGGGATCGTACGGGCGGAACAACCAAGACAACATGAAACAGAACGACCAGCCTGGCCTGCACAGGAGCACATAACGACACAAATTTCATCTGCGAGGGCGGTCAAACGACATATACGCCCTCTATGGAAAAACTTAAGGAGGCGAGAGGAGTAGGACGAGGATGAGGAGGAAGAGGAGGAAGAGGAGGAGGGGGAGAAGGAGAAGGAAGGAGAATCGTGGGTGAACCCACAGACGGAATCCTTGTAAACTGACACATATAGTTTTATCCGCCACAGAAGGAATCCCTTCGGGGAGCCACCACGACTATGACTTCTTTGTAATCTGGAGGAGGGAGAATGCATTTTCAGTTTTGTTTGCTCTCCCCGCCCTCGGAGGCTGAGGTTAATTCATAGTTCCTGTACAAAACATGTTGTTGTAAGACAATTCGTGTTTTTATCGTTGTTTTTCGATGGTCTCGTCCTGGGGGGGGGGCGGGCGCTGCGGGAACGAAAGGGTAGATACGCAGGAAGCACATGCAACATAGGACACAACCTGCCCTTCACCAGAAACAAAATCAAAACTACTTCAGCCTCCCAGGATGGAGGAGAAACAATAAGAAAACCACTCAGGGGAGGCGAGAGGAGGAGGAATATTAGGAGGGGCAGAGAGAGAAGAGAGAGAGAGAGAGAGAGAGATGAGGAGAAGGATAATGATAAGCAGAGAAGGGAACGAGACTGAGAGCAATACATATATACATGTTCCCCAATCAGAGCTTGCCCCTGTCGAGGTCCTAGCGGATTCATATTGTTAGGTGAGGTACGGCGTCGATTTCGGCGGCACGTCCGGGTGCCTGGGTGCCCGGGTGCCTGGGTGCCCGGGTGCCCGGTAGCCCTATAACCCTATATCCTTATAGCCTTATAGCCCTACCTATATACCTATAGCCCTATAGCCCCAATAGCCCAATAGCCCTATAGCCCAATAGCCTCCTAGCCCACTAGCCCTATAGCCTGATAGCTCTATAGCCCTATAGCCTGATAGCCCTATAGCCCCAGAGGCCTATAGCCCCATAGCCCTAGAGCCCTACAGTCCTCAAAATATTGTGATTGGGCTTTTTATCTGGTATCATATGTATGTATATATATATATATCGAGAGAGAGAGAGAAAGAAAGAGAAAGAGTGATAGAGAGAGAGAGAGAGCGCGAGAGAGCCAGAGAGAGAGAGAGAGCGAGAACCAGAGAGAGGGAGGTGGGATATATATATATAGAGAGAGAGAGAGAGAGAGAGAGAGAGAGAGAAAGAAGAGAAAGGGAGACAGAGAAACACATAGTATAAGATAAGGGAAGCTATACTCGAATATGGGGGAACGTAGTGTAATACTCAACAGAGGCAGTGGTATGCATGATCTTAGGTGGGACCAACTATGTATACTTCTGTGCATGTAGACATGTTGGTATACTTTATATATAGATAGAGAAAGAGAGAGTGTGACAGAGAGAGAGAGATACAGAGAGAGAGAGAAATATAGAGAGCACGAGAGAAATATCGTCTTACACATCTGTATATATATATATATATATAAAGAATTAAAAAGAAACAGCGACACGTGTATATATGTATATGTAACCAGAGAGAGAGAGAGCGTCAAAGAAAGAGAGAGAGAGAGGGATAATGAGAGAGAGGGAGAACGAGAAAGAGAGAGAGAGAGCGAGAGAGAGAGAGAGAGCGATGAAACAAGATAAAGAGACAGAGCGAAAGAGAGAGAGAGAGAGAGAGTAAGGAGAACAAAGTGAACGACAGCAGACGATGTGATCATGGAGCGATGCCAGAAATGATTCACTCCACTCGCACCTGTACAAGCTTGGAAGTGGCGACCTGTACAAACCTGAATTCACACTTACTTGCTTCATTCACTTATGTAGCAATCCTGGAGTGCCAATCGAAATGGCACTTGACGTTTTCACCCGAACGCGTCGCAAACGCGACCTGCGACAGCTGCAGTGACGATCGTTCCAGATCGCTCCACCTGCTTTGCTGCGTTGGGTATCTAGCGGGGTGCATTCGGCAAAATTTCGATCGACTTTGCCGCCAAAACTGCGCATCGCCGACTATACAGGGATACCCTGAACGCGCGCGCACGTGCTTCGTAGGCCGAAACATGCTCCCTCAAAACCACCGAAACAACCATCAACATCACAAACAACAACCCTTACACATACCAATTCACCCCAAACCGAAACGGACAAATTTTTAATCCGGCCACGCCGACGGCCCCGTTCCCGCGGCCGTGGGAACGCGAAATGCTGCTAGCCAGCGTCGGTCACAAGCAATGCGGTTCGAACCATAGAAGTTGTGCAGTCTGCGTGGGGCGATCAATGTTTTGCAACCTATGTGGCGCAAAATGTATTGTGCAACCAATGTGGTGCAATCTATGTTGTGCACTATGTGTGGTGCGGCCTATGTTGTACAATACGCGTTGTGCAATTAACGTGGTGCAATCTATGTAGCACAATCTAAATCGTGCAACCAATGTGGTGCAATCTATGTTGTGCATCCTATGTGGTGCAATGTATGCGCTGCAGCCTGTGCGGTGCAACCTTGTTGTGCAATCTACTTGGGGGCTATCAGACTTTGTTGTGTGATCCACATTGTGCAATGTACCTGGCGCAATTCGCAATGCCGAACTTGAAATTGCCAACTCCACTGATCGCAAGCATCCCACCCACCCGCCAGCAACTTGGTTTACAAAACCCTTGCGGCGGCGATTGCGATGACTGCTCGGCGCTTGCTGGCGCGTCGCCGCGGCCGCGCTGGCGCGCATGCTCGCGCTCAAAGCGGTCAGCTACTTTGGCGCGACTGACGCGGGAGCGGCGGCGCTGACCGCTGGGCACTTCCCAGCGGGCACTTCAGTGGGGGTCGGCGACTGGGCGGGCGCGGTATCATGGCAACGTCGACAACGGTAGGCGCGATGATGATGGTAGCGATGCTTGTTACGATGACGGGTTTCGGCGACGACGGCGCGGCCAGCGACGGCGCCGATGCCGATTGCGCCGGCGACGATGACGGCGTCCTCGCGTCGGTGATGAAGGTTTTCGCGAGTTTGGCATGCGCGCGCGGCTGACGCGCGTGCGTGGCCCGCGTGGCATCGCGCCCCCCGAAAAACCAAGCGCGCAGGGGCGTTCGAATAATTCCAACGTGCGGCGAAAGAGGCCCATTTGGTCGAATGTGTTGAACATGTTAGAAAGCCGATGATTATCATGAGAATTTGCAAGAGCGAAAACGCATGTTTTGGACAACTGACGTTGCAAAACCGTTGTTTACATGCACTTTTTTTGTCGGGGCACTCGGTTTTGACTTCCTTGCGACGTCGAAGCAAATCTTTAAATAATTTTTGGCACGCACGCGCCGACGGGCGCGCGCGTCCGTTGCTTCATTTTGCAAGGTTCTTGCCACGGCACTCGCGCGAGGATGTTCGAACGACGTCGACATGCGCGCGAGCGACACGTTTGGACGAACATGTTGAGAAGCCCGTGGTCTTCTTCAGAATTCACGGGGGCGCGGGCGCACATGCCTTTGTTTGGAGGTTCCTCTTGCAAAACATTTGCCATGATAACTTCTTCGGTGCAGTCTAGGTGAACCAAGGGGTGTTATACAACCGATTTGGCGCAATCTATGTGTTGGGCTCTATGTGGCGCAACCAGTATGAATCACTATATGCCGTGCAACCAATTTTGTGCAAGCCATGTTGTGCAGTCTATGCAGTGCAGATCGCCCTGCCGAACTTGAAATTGCGAGCCCTCCTGCTCGCGCAGTCATCCCGCCTGCCCGTCCGCGACTTGGTCTGCAAAGCCCATGCTGCGGCAATTGCGATGACTGCTCGGCCGCGCAAGCGCGCGCGCTCGCGCGCAGAGCGGCCAGCTAGCCTGGCGCAACCAGCGCGGCCGCGGTGGCGCTGACCGCTGGGCTCTTCCCAGCGGGCACTTCAGTGCGAGTCCGCGACTTGGGCGGGCGCGGTGTCGCCGCCGCGTCGACGGCGGTAGACGTGACGCTGGAAGCCGCGATGACGGTGGCAATGATGACAACGACGACAACGGTCGGGCGGAGTTCGGCATGCGCGCGCGGCCGACGCGCGCGAGTAGCCCGCGCGATATTGTTCGGCAGGGGCCGCGCCCCCCCCCCCCCCCCGCGTGCGCAGGGGCGTTCGCGTGCTCTCGACGCGCGGCGCGAGAGGCCCGTTTAGCCCATCGCCCAATGCGATGACAGCGTGGAACGCCCGTGTTTTCTGTGCAATTCGCGCAAACGCGAGCGCGAGCTTATTTGAAAACGGATGTTGCAAAACTATACGTTTTCATATGTTTTCGGGGTGGTCGGTTTTGATCATCTTAGGATGCCTAAGGTTTGGGATGATTTCGACATGCGCGCGACCACGCGAGCGCGTGCGTATTGTTTGTTTTCCTGCGATGGTTTCTCGCGACAGCGCGCGCGCGGGCGCTCGAGCGATTTCGACTTGCGCGCGCGAAAGGCACGTCTAGTAGCATTTGGTGAACACGTTGAGAAGCCCATTGTTTTTCTTCAGAATTCACAAGAGCGCAAGCGCGTTTTTATGATGAGACTCCTTTTGCGCAACCATCTACTGATGTAAGGGGATGTTTTCGGGGCGATCGATTTTGACATCTTGGCGAAGCCTGCGACTTCTGAATGATTTGGGCATTCGCGCGCTGACGGCGCGCGCGCCTTCCGCGCTGTTTCTTGCAGAGAATTCTCGCGAAGACGCGCGCGCGCGGGTGTTTGAGCGATTCTCGCGCGCGCGCGAGGCGCGCTTGGTAGCGTGTCTTCAGAATTCGCAAGAACGCGAGCGCAATCTCGCGAAATCAAATGCCTCGACGCGTTTTCGAAGCGCTCGATTTGGAACTCCGAATCAAGCTTAATTTTCTTGAGCGATTGCGGCGCGCGCGCGCAATCGCGCGCGCGCGCTTCGCCTCGTTTTTTGCGGGGTGACTTTTGATAAACGCGCGTGCGCGCGATCTTTTTGCGGCAAGGGATGGGGGGGGCCGGCTGCCTGGAACGGTGCGAGCTCGTATTTAAGATGGGCGATGGGGCAGAATCATATGTGCATTGAAATTCGACAAAGGACCCCGGTCAGTCCTGGGGGGGGGCCATGCCGTTTTTAGAAAGGACTATGTTGTGCAATCCAATGCTCAACTTACAATTGTCCACTCCGCTGCTCGCGCAAACGCCCCGCCCGCCCACCCGCAACTTGTTTTGTGGGCCCCCTGGGGCGGCGATTGCGATGAGCGCATGGCGCTGGCGCATCTCCGCGGCCGCGACAGCCCGCGCGTGTGCGCGCGCGGCGGTTAGCTGCTTTGGCGCGACCGACGCAGCCGCGGCGGCGCTGACCGCTGGACACATCGCAGCGGGCACTTCAATGCGAGTCGGCGACTTGGGTGGGCGCGGTATCATGGCAACGTCGACAACAATAGACGCGGTGGTGATAGTAGCGACGCAAGCGACGGTGCTGGCCGCGACGACGGCGCGGCCAGTGGCGGCGCGGATGCTGATCGCGCCGGCGACGATGACAACGCCCTCGCGTCGGCGATGAAGGCGGAGAATGTTCGACGCGCGCGCGCGGCCGACGCGCGCGAGTGGCCCGCGTGAAACGATTCGACGCGCATTGCGCCCCCCCCCCCCCCCCCCGCGCGCGCGCAAGGGCGTGCGAGTGATTTTGGCGTGGCGCCCGTTTCGCGAAATTCTATGAAAACGGGCGTGCGAAACCGCATGTACCTATGCGTTGTTTTAGCGTTCAGCTTTGAAACCGTTGCGAAGCCGAAGGCATTTGACGGATGTCGGCACGCGCGCGCGACGATGCGCGCGCACTTCGCCCGCATTGTCTGCGGAGGCTTTCGACGTGCATCTGGGAAAAATGTTCGTGGGCACTCGATTTTGAGACCCCGGCGAAACCGAAGGTTTTGCTAGATTTCGGCACGCGCGCGCGACGATGCGCGCGCGCATCGTCTCGGTTTTTTTGGCAAATATGTTCTTGGGGACGGATGATCTTTGATAAGAGGAGTGCGAGCGTAAGACATTTTTTGGCAGTGGGTGGCGGGGGGGTCGATGCCCTCTGGGCTGGGATGGTATGGACTCAGATTTCGGATGGGCGAAGGGGCAGAATCGCATGTAAATTGAACTGCGAAAATGGGGGCGATAGTCCTGGGAGGGGGATACAATCTATTTTCTTTGTAGATGGGCTAATTTATTTCTGATCGCAGTGAGTCGCCAAGTCCATTCTCCGCGCAGTCGCCCCACCCGCCCGCCCGCAGCTTGGTTTTCAAAACCCGCGCGGCGGCGATTGCGACGAGTGCTTGGCGTTGATAAGTGAATTTCTGTGGCCGCGACAGCCCGCGCATGCTCGCGCGCGGCAGGCGGTCGGCTAGTTTGGCGCGAACGACGCGGCCGCGGCTTCGCCGGCCGCCGGGGTCTTCCCATCGGGGACTTCAATGCAATTCGGCGACCTGGGCGGGCGCGGTATCGTAGCGGCGTTGACGGCGATAGACGCAATCATGATGGTAGTGATGCTGGTGGCGACGATGACAACGATAACGGCATGGCCAGTGACGGTGCCGATGCTGATCGCGCCGACGACGGCCGATGACGGAGTCTTCGCGTTGGCGATGCACGTTTTGGAACATGTTCGACATGCGCGCGCGACAGGCGCGCGAGAGTGACCCGCGTGTTTGTATTTGACGCGGATCGTGCCCCCCCACCCCCCCAGCGCGCGCAGGAGCGTTTGAATGGTTTCGACCCGTTTGGCCGACTTGGACGAACATACTGAGAACCGGAATGGCTTTCATAAGAATTGGCAAAAGCGCGAGCGCAGGCATCCTTGAAAACTGATGTTGCAAAACCAATTTGCTTTCAATTTAACTTACTTTTCGGGGCACTCGCGTTTGAACTCCTCACCTAACCATGTGCTTATCTATATATGTTCCCCCATCAGAGCTTGCTTCTGTAGGGATCCTAGCGTATATAAACCTGAAGTGAGGTGGGCGGCCGATTTCGGTGGCTGGGGCCGGGTGCCCGGGTGCCCAGGGGTGCCCGGGTGGCCGATTTCGGTGGCCGGGCCCGGGTGCCCGGGTGCCCGGGTGCCCGGGGGTGCCCGGGTGCCAGGGGGTGCCCGGGTGCCCGGGGGTGCCCAGGGGTGCCCGGGGATGCCGATAGCCCAGTAGCCGTATAGCCGTGTAGCCGTATAGCCCTGTAGCCCTATAGCCTTATATCCCTATAGCCCTAATAGCCTTATATCCCTATAGCCCAATAGCCCATATAGCTCTATAGCCCCATAGCCCCATAGGTCACAGTCCTATAGCCCTATAGCCCGATAGCCCTATAGCCCGATAGCCGTATAGCCCTATAGCCCAAACAAAAATCTGATTGGGGTTTTCTCCGGTATCATTTGTATATATTTATATGTATGTATGCATGTATATATACATATATATATATATATATATATATATGTGTGTTTGTGTGTGTGTGTGTGTCGGGGGGCTCGGTTCTTTTCAAATCCAAGCGAAGCCGAATTAAGGCTTAGAGGGATTCCCGCACGCGCGCGCGACAACGCGCGCGTGCACGTCGTCTCGTGTTTTTTCCCAACCATCCTGTGGTGTTGGGTCCTCGTTTTGAAGAGACGGTGCCCCGCGTTCCTCTCCTTCCTCCTCCCCCTCCTCCCTCCTCCCCCTCCTTGCCTCTGCTCTCGGCACACCTCTCACGCGTTTCGTAGCCCCATATGGAGCTCCACCGAAGGCCCCAGTGGGGGTGTCCACATGCGGTTCCCCCACCCAGGGCAGCGTTTCGTGGCCCCATAGGGAGCTCCACCGAAGGCCCCAGTGGGGGTGTCCACATGCGGTTCCCCCACCCAGGGCAGCGTTTCGTAGCCCCATAGGGAGCTCCACCGAAGGCCCCAGTGGGGGTGTCCACATGCGGTTCCCCCACCCAGGGCAGCGTTTCGTGCCCCATAGGGAGCTCCACCGAAGGCCCCAGTGGGGGTGTCCACATGCGGTTCCCCCACCCAGGGCAGCGTTTCGTGGCCCCATAGGGAGCTCCACCGAAGGCCCCAGTGGGGGTGTCCACATGCGGTTCCCCCACCCAGGGCAGCGTTTCGCCCCACCCCCAGTGGGGGTGTCCACATGCGGTTCCCCCACCCAGGGCAGCGTTTCGTAGCCCCAGAGGGAGCTCCACCGAAGGCCCCAGTGGGGGTGTCCGCATGCGGTTCCCCCACCCAGGGCAGCGTTTCGTAGCCCCAGAGGGAGCTCCACCGAAGGCCCCGGAGGGGGTGTCCACATGCGGTTCCCCCACCTGTGGCAGCAGATCGCCCCTGGGATGTTTTTCCCTTGAGCCAGAACGCGAAACGGTCGGACTCTCCAAACGCTGAACCTAGGGATTAAAATCTGGATGGCATTCACATGCCCCAAACTTTCTTGTAGGTTCAGCAACTTCTAGAAACAGTGAGAATAACTATGGTCGAACCTGTGTCCGACAACCTGTCCTTGGGACAGAGAGCACCTGAATTCATCAAGGTCTCCTTGCCTGTCTCTGGGCGGATGGTTCAAAGATCAATCACTGAAAATTGAAATCGAAGAGGCTGACACTAGCCGGCTGAAACAGACAGGGAGGAGTGCAGGAGGGAAAGGAAGAGGAGGAGGAAAGACCACCAACCACACTACCACCACCGAAGACTGGTCGTACTCCGGGACCTGGATGTGGACGATCCTCCTGGGAATACGTGACACTGATGAGCTGATTGTCCAGGAGCTTCCGGGAGGCCGCCTGGGATCTGTTCTTGAGGCCTGGGTCCTCCCGCCTCCTGTCCACCTCGACCCCCTCGTCCACCAATACTATCCTCCCGCTGGTCATCAAATCGAACAGTGCAGCATTGCACTTGGTCACGTCGTCTTTAGTGAGCGCATCTACGGGCATCCTCCCGTGGGGTATCCAGCGGATACGTCCTGATGCCTGTTCCAGAGCCTCACATATGATAGCTAAATCGATCGCCGTACGGCGGTCTTTCGCACTGGCGTTACCCTCCTTGAGCATAGTATCGTATATAGATTTTGCGTCTACGATATGAATCTGGCCCTCTCGAGCGCCCAAACGGCACTCACGACGTAGTACTGTTGTAAATGGGCCTGAGCATCTGTGCTGATCTCGTATAGTCACATCTCTGAAAACCACATCACGATACAGTATCTGGAGGTATTCTACCTCAGCAATAGCTGCGGCCAGAGCTTGTGTCTCGCCAGCCAGAGTGGATGGTACTTTACGGCGCAACTTGGAGATGCGCCATCCTAGAATTGACGCCTTGACGCAACGATTCTCGGCGATGCTCTTGTCGCAGGCCAATACCATCCAAGCGCCCTGTGTGGGATCCTCTGGGAGACCCCGTTCGCCGTCTAAACTAGGACCTCCTATGCCCCCCGCATCTGAGAACGAGGCGAAGGACATACGTTCGGGATCGAGCCTCCACACGATGATACCACGGGAAGCGGTGGCCCTGAGATGCTTGACAAGCTTGTTGGCCAGACTGATGTCTCCCGTGGTGGCTGCCTTGAGACGACTAGCGAGAATGCTTGCTGGTCCTGAAGCCTCCGGACGAGCTTCCCGTCCTATCCAGTTAAACTTAAAAACAAGAGAGCGTAGTGCCTTGAACTCGCTGTCTTCCAAAGGAGTGTCCCGGGCAGCAAGCCTACCTTTGGCAAGAGAGATAGGCCGAAGTTCTTCCATAATGTATTTTTCCATGTCGATAGTGGCCCGGTTCGGGCCTATAGTCACCCGTCTGCCAGCGTAGTCAACTGGCCCTGCGTGACAGTCCCTGTATTTTCCGAAACGGAATCTTGATTCAAGGCGCTCTCGAAACCACTTCCGACTCTCTTCCGTGAGGCTCCCAATGAAGAAGTCATCGACCTCCAGCAGGATCATATTTAGCAACTCCCCTTTCGACCCATAACGACACCACCAACACGGTTCCAGTAGTGTCCGAGAAAACCCTTGTTGTTCTAGAAATGACACGACAGTTCGTCTCCATGCTACTGGGGCATCGTCGAGGCCGTACACGTTAACCTTGAGGCGTATGATGGAGCCTGCCGGAAGGTGGACGCCATCACACGGTTCAACGAAGATCTCTCCCTGGGACCTCACCATCTTGTCGGATTGGCAAAAAGCATTTTTCACGTCGGCGATATCAGCCCTCATGCCAAGGTTCATGAGAACCTGCACGAACAAGGTGATGCTTGACGTTTGCGGTGTCGGGGAATACACCTGCAGAGATCCGGCGTCGGGATCCTTGTGACCGTGTACGCACCAACGGGACTTTGCTTCGGGTTCTTTGAAAATACCTTCTACCGGCTTCCACCTGCGGACCATCCTGCTAGAGATGATCCGGTCCGGACATTCCTTCCGCACGACTTCCGCCTCCTTCGGCCCCAGGACCTCCACCGCTCCCGACTCGACCATGGACTTCCACTCCTTATCGTCTGATGCCTGAAACTTGGCCCGCTCGGCCGGAGTGAGGTTTTTAAACGAGACCTCTCCTCCTCTACTGGCAGCGTAGGTCTCTCCAAGCTGCTCCCTGGTCTTGGCCTGAAGACCAGACCCGGCCTCTCCAGCCGGTACCAAAAAGAAATCCTCCTCCTCCTGCTCCTCTCTCCTCTCTGGCTCTCTGGGCGGAGACCTCGAACGTTCTGGTCGGCGTCCCGCTTCCAGAGCCTTGACTATCTCACTCACACTTCGGCGTGGCTCGGTGCCGCCCTGAATCTCCTGAACTCTGGTGGCGGAGGAGGAGGAGGAGGAAGGATCAACGGGACGAGAGGTGGATGGTTCCGAGAGGCCAGGGGGTGGTTCAATCCTCACCCTTTTGTCGGGAGGCTCGCTGGCAGCTCTGCCGCTGCGAGATCTTAAAATGCAAGCGGGAACGTCCTGGGGCTGGGCGAGTCTTCTCGGTCTCGGAGCCTGGGTGACCGGCCCTCGCGCATGTTCCTGAGGCGATTCCAGCCGTGACTCCGGGTGATCTCTTTCAAGATCCTCGATTTCTCGCCCCTCGTCAAGGGGAATGTCGGGAGACTCAGAGGGAGCGAGAGCAGGGGTGTGGGTAGGTTCAGCCTCTTCGCTCCTCACTTCATGCCCAGATGCGCTGCCTCCGTGGGGAGACGATCTGCCTGAGCTTTCCTCGGGCCCTCCGGTGGACGGGACCCTCGTCACCTCTGATCCCGCCTGCGCCTCCATGGATCCATTCTCTGACGGAGCCTCTCTGGGGCTGCGTCGGGGGATCACTCCGGGAGTCGGAGGGGGACCGGAGGTATCGGGCGTTCCGTCGGTACGTCGCGTCTCTGGAGCAGGGACTTCCTCTCGAACGGGAGGACACGGTGCCCCGGGGAGCTGAGGGCCCGAATCCAACTCTCTCCGAATGGCATCGTCCCAAGCGTCTTCGGGAGGAGGTCCTTCTCTCTGGACGTCGACGGCCGTGGCCCTCCGAGTGTGGGCCTGACGCATCAGTTCTTGCCACTGCGGGGATTGGGCAAGCTGTATACCGTACTCTTCTTCTGGGCTGGCGAGGCGGATCTGTTCCGCCGAACATTTCCACAGCCGGGCCCGGACGGCCACCCACACGGTTCCGCCCTCGGCCAGGACCACCACCCCAGGACCGCACCAGCCGTCTCGACGTCTTCCGAGACTGTCGGCCCGGGAAGTGGCTCTCGCCATGTGGCGCCAAACGTACACCCACTGGCCAGGTGTGTAGCTCCTGGGGTTGGGATTCCTGGCGCGGGAAGCCTTGCTGATCTTTTCTCTGGCCGTGGCTTCCATAGCGAGCCTTCTGGCCGCCGCTCTGATTTCCTGAGCACGGCAGAACTCAGCGCCAGCTTCGTCCAGCTCTGCTGGATTGCGAG
Organism: Prorocentrum cordatum; assembly: GCA_963575745.1. Lineage (NCBI taxonomy): Eukaryota > Dinophyceae > Prorocentrales > Prorocentraceae > Prorocentrum > Prorocentrum cordatum. Next base: position 2,228,645 of record CAUYUJ010000002.1, on the reverse strand, counting down.
TCAGGTCCTGCCAGCCCGGGAGACCAGAGGCGTCGTCAGAGAGCAACTCGTGTGGGAGTCTGGGATTTTCCCCAAAGACCAACTGCAACGGGGAAAAGCCCCCTCTGTGCCAAAATCTGTTCTTGTGAGCAGTCAGCTCGTACACGAGGGTATCCAGCTCCTCCAACGACACCGGGGCCCCAGGACCCGAGTCAATTTCCTGGCGCGCACGTTCTTTTATCCATCCCCCGTGGCGCTCGACTCTCCCATTTTGCCACGGAGAATCGGCGTCACACACATGGTGCTTGACCCCCCAGTGTTCCAGTCCTCTGGCGAAACGACCCCCGAACTCGGAGCCTCCATCCGAGATGAGAAGGTGGGGAGCCCCGAGGGGTCTAATCCAGGACTGCACAAACCCCGACCACACCGTGGCCGCTCTGGCGTCCGCCACGCGGGTGCAGACCTGAAGGTTCGACCCGTGGTCGACGACATTAAGAAAAGGAACCGCTTGGCCCAGGAACTCCAGGTAAAAGAGATCCACACCAACTATGTGGTTGAAACGAAAAGTGCGAGGCAGCGCAACCCGTCGGTGCGTGCCCTGCTTGCTCCTCTCTTCACACTCGGAACACTGGAACTTATGGCGGACCCACCGGATTAAATGAGCTTTGACTCCCCCAGCCCTGAGCACCCGACAAAATTTGCGTGAGTCGGGATGCCCCATGTTCACGTGAATCTTATACAGGAGTCTCTTTTCGTCCTCGTTGGGTTCTTCGTCTGGAATCTCGGCACTCTTGGAGTTTTGCTGTGGCCTGGTCTCGGGTTCGTCACCATCGCTCGCTTCACTTCCTCCGACTTCCTCTTCCTCAGGGATGGTTCCCAGACCTTCTCCTGCCATTATCGTAGGGAAGCTTTCGTCAACCAGCTGGGCCCACGTAGGCCTGACCTTTTCGTCAGACCCGCTCCAGTGCTCAACAATGGCTCTCGCGGCAGTCCTCACAAATTTACTTGAGTAAACGGCAGCCCTGGAGGTCTGACGGCTTCCCTCAAGAATGGCGTGTCTGTGGCCCCCTGTGCACAGCTTCCCGTCCAACAAAGACAAGATCCTAGGATGGTTTGTCAGCAGACCGGTAGGCTTCTTGTTGAGGCCACGGTCGTCCACCCGTAGCTCGAAAGCGCACATATCTACCCTTAGTCGTCTGACAGAGGGGAGAGAGGATATCAGCTGGACGACCTCAGTGTGCCACGAGCTGGCGTACAGGGGATGTTCAAAGACAAAGAACCTGCCTCTCGAGTGTTGATATTTAGCTATTTCCATGCACAACGTGAGATCTCTGAGACCCTCGAGGACTTGCTGGTGCCACCTTTGGGGATCGCGGCGATCTCGATTGATCCTGTTGATCGCGGAAAAGACCTTGCACTCAGAGCTAAGCCATATCGTTTCGGGATCGTTCTTCTTGATTTCCCTCCAGAGGTGCCGAACGTGTTCTTTGATCCCCGAGTCCCATCCCGTCAGCCTGTCGAAACTCGCACTCGAACCCAGACGCCCCCCTCTCTTTTCCACCTCGGGGGCTATACGAGGGGGAGAGAAGACCTCCATGAACGAGGTCTTGGCCTTGGTGGCCTGTCTCGCGCTGAAAGCTCCCGAGGACGGGCACCCGTGGGTCTCGAGTTGCCTGTCGAGAGCTCTCCGAACCTTGGGTCCCCAGGCCGACTCGTGATCGTCGTTAAAAAGATCACCATCAATCCAACTCTCGAGAAGGCCGTCCTCCGTGGTTTTCGAGCCCCGTCCAGCCGTGGCGTAGGCCCCGTTCGACTCGGCCCGAAAGACTGGGAAACCTACAGGGAAGCTCCCGAGGCCCCCTTGGTGTTCTGGAGGGCCTTCCTCTCTTTCTTTTCTTTCGCAAGAGCCGGCAGTAAAAGAGCCGGCGACGCACATGCGTCGTGACTGGGAATCCCTCGCCCTGTGGCGAGAGTAGCAATGGCAAGGGGACTGATCTACACCAAGTCCCACGTGCCGACCGATGTGGTAGTGGAGGAGGTCGTGTCCTCCTCCTCTGAACCCTCTGGGATCGAACAGATCTCCGTCGCCTGAGCTGGGAACGGCTTGGCAGGAGGCGTCTTGGCCGGCGGCTGCGCTAGAGGCGCCGTCCAGGCTGGTGCCGTGGGAGTCCACGGATCTCCACTCTGCCAGCCGCTCCCGCTGCTGGAGCTGGCCATTGCGTGCTGATTCATCGCATGCGCCATTGCGGTGACAGATGATGCTACCTGCACTAAAAGATTCAGCATGTGATCGACTGCCTGGTGCATCGACGTTGTCTCGAGCTGCATCGCGGTCAACTGATCGGCAATCGAGTCGATGGACTCCCCGAAATTCTCGAAGACGCCTAGCATGCGTTGGATGTGGACCACCGACTGGTACACCTGCTTGAGTCCCTCCTCCAGCTGGCTGTTGCTGCCGATCTGATTGGATGCCACCAGCTGCTGCATTTGCTCGACGACCGGCTGGATGTTGGCCAGTAGCTGCAGTCCCTCGGGTAGATTCTGAAGATGGTGGGAGAGAGACGTCATCATCGCCGAGATCCCGTTCACGGCGTTGAGGGTCGCTGCGCCGTCGACGAAACCCTCTTTCTCCTGAAGCATCTGGATGGTCTTCTCCGCCGTGGCAGCGGCCCGACGGGCTGCCTGAGCCGCCGACTCGGGCCGTTCGGCTGGAGCACCGCCCTCCTGCTCCCGAGGCGTCCACTCCAGGCGGTAGCCGCACAGCCCGCACTTGAAACCTCGCCCGTGCTGATTTCCGTATGGCTGCCTCCGGTCTGCGGGATGGTCGCACTGAGGAGGCGGCTTGTAGGGAACCTTCGATGCCTTCGGCATGGGCTTCTGTATCTGCGGATGCTGTTGAGGCCAGCTCGGCCGTCCGCAACCTCCTGAGCTCGCGGCTGCTGCCCCTGGCGCTGCTGCGGCTGCGCCCGAGCTGCTGCCGCTGCTGGTGCCGACCCAGTGGTTCGAGACCGCGGCTGCTCCCGTCTCCGGCTGATACGCTCCCGTCTCGTTCTCCATCCCGTTGGTTAGCTCCTCGTATTCTTGCTGGACCCGACGAATCTGCTCTCGGAGCTGGCGGGCCCGTTCCTCCTTTGACGGGAGGTCGGGTGGAGCTTTCTTTGGTCCTCCGCGGACCACGCCCGTGGTGCTGAGAAACATCAGCGTCGCCAGGACTAGAGGCATTGTCCTGTCTCTGATCTTGACTGGAAAGAGAACCAATACTCTCGGGGTGGTCGATGCTGGAAAGCTTCGAGCCGAGAAAGGCTACGGAGGCAAGAGCCGTGACCCATTGAGGAATACTGCTTCTATGGAGTGACATCCTGTTTCTCGACAGGGTCCGAGTTATGGCCTCAGCCTTGACGAGCTCCCTCCGGATCACCTTAGTGTGACGGAACTCCGCTAAGCCCCGATTTGGTTCTGCTAGGCCCTGCTGAGCCCGGGACTGACCCTGGCACTGCTCTGTCCTCGAGAGGTCCTCGCAACTGCTCTCGAACTCCGTCGAGTATATCCTTAAGTGGCCTGTGAAGCCGAGGACGTTCTCCGTGTCGGCTATCCTTGTGTACTCCTCGCAAGCGTCCCCCTGGAGGTCTTCGGGGTCCTCGTGATCTGTGGTCTGCTGGGCCTCTGGGTCCTTGAGGTGGGCCTTGAAATCGGAGTTCCAGGGGCCCCTTCTATGGGAGCGGGTTCTTCTTAACGCGATACTCAGACCAAGGGCACATGAGATGATGAGATAGATGTAGTGCCCCACGACACCCGTGTCTGACATGCGCTGCACCGGGCCGCCAGAATATTCGAACGAATTGGCTGTGAGGAACGGCCATCTCTGAAGCGCTCCAGCTGGTACAGAGGTTCCTGGCCGAAGGGTCCTCACGATGTCGGCCATTCTATGGCCTGATCCTAGCTTCGTGAGCTTTGTCGTCTCTCCGATCCTACTGGACGCCAACGTATTCTCGGGTAGGTCCAGAACACAGCCCAAAAAATCTAAAAGATTGACGCTGATGATGTGGGGGACGTCATCGGCTAGCACTGCTGTCTCGATTATTCCGAGAACTCCGAAAAGACAGAGTGGAAAGAGGATGCTGGCTACTACCTTGGCCGGCCCACCAACGCCGTGGGCGGCGACATGTCGTCTATGCTCGGCTGGAACTTCAACATATCTGAGACCGTGCTCTGCTAGTGCTTGTGACTCTCGATTCAGAGCCTGGACGCCGACGAGATCACTCCCTGCCCCAGGGTCTACCAGCCCTTGGCACGGAAGCGATGCCAGGAAGGTGTCATCCTCCTTGATCTCTCGATGAACGGTCCTCCAGATCTCCATCGCCTCCGGACTGAGCACCTTGTCGGTCGATGCCATGCCGTTGAATGCATATGCCGCCATGCGTCGGTCTGCTCCGGCGTTCTTCGGGCACTCCCGACTCCAGTGGCCCTTTTGGTTGCGCGTCCTACAGCGGGTCACCTTCATCTTCTGCTCCAGGGTGAGCGTGGGTCTGCGCCTGAGCCGATCTCCTCGACGGCCGTCGCCTCGACCTGCACCCTTGGACGGTGGAGACGGGCGCTCCACCTTGGGTTTGTCGGTAGCTCCTCGTGGTCCGGCTGCTGGGCGTCGTCCTCCGTAGTATTCTCGGTCGCGCTTGGCAGCGCGCTTGAGATCCTTGTTCTCCTTCCAGGAGCGTCCCGTCGGGCGGGCCGCGAAAGCCTCGAGGGCGGCGTCCAGCTGATCCTCGTAGAGGTCGAGATCCTCGAGCTCCTCGAGAAGGACAGCTTCGTCCTCGAAGTCGTCGTCAACTTCCTCCTGGTCCGTGGAGCCGTCGCCTGTCTCCTCACCACCTTCGAACCTACCAGCGGGGAACGAGGGAGTGGAGGAGGGAGGCTGAGATGCTGCTGTGGCACGCTCGTCGTCACCGGGCTCTTCGGCCGCGGGACCTGCTAACAGTGTGCCTGCAGAACGGCCTGGAAGAAGCCTCTCAGAACTGGTTGCGTCCATCTGCCTGAGGGCCCAGGACACGCTATCGTAGTCCAGGCGTCCGTGAGTCAGGGTTCTGAGATTTTGCTGACCCTGAGCAGACAATCCGGCGCCTTCCTCTAGAAGCAATCCCTTCAACTTTGGGCTAAACCACATGTCGTGCCCCTCTGCCTCGGTCAGCTGCGCCTCACGGCGGATCACATACTGAACCAGCGTCTCTCGAGGCTCGCGTGCTGCTTCATATAGGGCTCGGCGCCCAGCACGTCGTAGGTCGTCGCCCTCACGCTCTCCAGCCATAGTGTCCATGCGGCGCAGGATGACCTCCAGCCACGAGGCGCTGTTGAGCGTACTCTCGGGTATATCCTCGAACTTGGCCTGGAGGTTCCAGTCGAAGAGCTTGAACAATTTTTCAGCCCGGCGCCATGTCGCTACGTCGGTATTCTGACTCCATCTGCGGATAGCACGGCTCCACTGTCGATAGTGTCCGAAACCAGGCCAAGGCGGCGGATCAGAGTAGTCGCCTTTGCCGCCACCGGCGGCCCATCCCCACCAGTCGCCGGCACTGGTGCCAAAATGGCCCCTGCTGCTGCCGGTCCAGTGCTCCCAGGCCTGGTTCGTGCTGTCGCCTTGATCGCCCCCCTGCTGCCGTTCAGCGCCTCCCCAGCGCCAGCCGGCAGCGTCGGACCAGTTCCACGGGTCCTCCTGGCGATCTCCCTTGGCACTGCTGTCGGTCCAGCCGTGTAACCAGGGATCTTCTGCTGCTGTCGTGGCCGCGGCCACCGGCGTCTGAGACGATGATGCTGCTCCCATAGTCTCGCGGACTACTCCCACAATCATCTCTTTCAGCTGCGCCGGTGTGACCGCTGCCAGCGTGTCCCCTGCGGCTGGGCTCGCTGGAGCCTCGGCTGGGGACTCTTTCTCCTTGCCGTCTCGCGTCGTCATCCGTGGATCTCCACGCCAGTCGGACCTGGAAGCGAGGTCCTCGCTCCGGGCGCTCGAGAGCTTCCTGGACAGCGCCTCCTCAGCGCCGCGCCGGAGCTCCCATGGGCCCGAAGCGGGGTCACCCCGCTCCGCTACCAACTGTGGCAGCAGATCGCCCCTGGGATGTTTTTCCCTTGAGCCAGAACGCGAAACGGTCGGACTCTCCAAACGCTGAACCTAGGGATTAAAATCTGGATGGCATTCACACACCCAGGGCAGCGTTTCGTAGCCCCATAGGGAGCTCCACCGAAGGCCCCAGTGGGGGTGTCCACATGCGGTTCCCCCACCCAGGGCAACGTTTCGTAGCCCCAGAGGGAGCTCCACCGAAGGCCCCAGTGGGGGTGTCCACATGCGGTTCCCCCACCCAGGGCAGCGTTTCGTAGCCCCATAGGGAGCTCCACCGAAGGCCCCAGTGGGGGTGTCCACATGCGGTTCCCCCACCCAGGGCAGCGTTTCGTAGCCCCAGAAGGGGGCTCACCGAAGGCCCAAGTGGGGGTGTCCCGCATGCGGTTCCCCACCAGTCAGGTTTCGTGACCCAGGGGCTCCACCGGGGCCCCAGTGGGGGTGCCCGCATGCGGTTCCCCCACCCAGGGCAGCGTTTCGTGGCCCCACAGGGAGCTCCACCGAAGGCCCCAGTGGGGCTGCCTGCATGCGGTTCCCCCACCCAGGGCAGCGTTTCGTAGCCCCATAGGGAGCTCCACCGAAGGTCCCAGTGGGGGTGTTCGCATGCGTCTCCACTGCCCAGAGGCGGCGCCGCCGAAAACGATATTCAGACTTGCGGTATTCACAGTTGCATATGGTTGGGTCCTTCGCAGGCTAATTTCCCAACCATCCTGTGGTGTTGGGTCCTCGTTTTGAAGAGACGGTGCCCCGCGTTCCTCTCCTTCCTCTCCTCCTCCCTCCTCCCCCTCCTTGCCTCTGCTCTCGGCACACCTCTCACGCGTTTCGTAGCCCCATAGGGAGCTCCACCGAAGGCCCCAGTGGGGGTGTTCGCATGCGGTTCCCCCACCCAGGGCAGCGTTTCGTGGCCCCATAGGGAGCTCCACCGAAGGCCCCAGTGGGGGTGTTCGCATGCGGTTCCCCCACCCAGGGCAGCGTTTCGTGGCCCCATAGGGAGCTCCACCGAAGGCCCCAGTGGGGGTGTTCGCATGCGGTTCCCCCACCCAGGGCAGCGTTTCGTGGCCCCATAGGGAGCTCCACCGAAGGCCCCAGTGGGGGTGTTCCACATGCGTTCCCCCACCCAGGGCAGCGTTTCGTGGCCCCATAGGGAGCTCCACCGAAGGCCCCAGTGGGGGTGTCCACATGCGGTTCCCCCACCCAGGGCAGCGTTTCGTAGCCCCATAGGGAGCTCCACCGAAGGCCCCAGTGGGGGTGTTCGCATGCGGTTCCCCCACCAAGGGCAGCGTTTCGTGGCCCCATAGGGAGCTCCACCGAAGGCCCCAGTGGGGGTGTTCGCATGCGGTTCCCCCACCCAGGGCAGCGTTTCGTAGCCCCATAGGGAGCTCCACCGAAGGCCCCAGTGGGGGTGTTCGCATGCGGTTCCCCCACCCAGGGCAGCGTTTCGTAGCCCCATAGGGAGCTCCACCGAAGGCCCCAGTGGGGGTGTCCACATGCGGTTCCCCCACGCAGCGTTTCGTAGCCCCAGAGGGAGCTCCACCGAAGGCCCCAGTGGGGGTGTCCACATGCGGTTCCCCCACCCAGGGCAGCGTTTCGTAGCCCCAGAGGGAGCTCCACCGAAGGCCCCAGTGGGGGTGTCCACATGCGGTTCCCCCACCCAGGGCAGCGTTTCGTAGCCCCAGAGGGAGCTCCACCGTAGGCCCCAGTGGGGCTGCCCTCATGCGGTTCCCCCACCCAGGGCAGCGTTTCGTAGCCCCAGAGGGAGCTCCACCGTAGGCCCCAGTGGGGGTGCCCGCATGCGGTTCCCCCACCCAGGGCAGCGTTTCGTGGCCCCACAGGGAGCTCCACCGAAGGCCCCAGTGGGGCTGCCTGCATGCGGTTCCCCCACCCAGGGCAGCGCTTCGTAGCCCCATGGGGAACTCCACCGAAGGTCCCAGTGGGGGTGTTCGCATGCGTCTCCACTGCCCAGAGGCAGCGCCGCCGAAAACGATATTCACACTTGCGGTATTCACAGTTGCATATGGTTGGGTCCTTCGCCAGGCTAATTTTGTTTGCAAGGGGTTCTCGCGACAGCACGCGCGCGGGGGCGTTCGAGCGGGGCGTCGAATTACCGCGCGCGCCTGCTTCGCCCTGGCCAGCGAGGGTCGCTACTCAACTTCCCACTTCCACTCGCAATTCTGTTCCTTTTTCCCTGCCCTCTGATGCCTGTGGGAACCGCGTCGGCGCCCATGGCCAGATCGCAGCGGAATCTTGAACGGGAGTTCGAGGCCGTGGTGTCTCCAGCACCACCTCCGAAGATTGGGGGTGCCCGCGTGGCCGGCGCTGCCGTCCGGAGTCTCTTGAAGGACCATGGAAACCCCGGGTTGGGCGTGGTCCTCATTCCCCGCTTTGCTCCTCTTCCTGGCGAAAAACGCCCAGGGTGCCGCGGGCGGCAGGAAAGCTGCGTCCCGATGCACAAGTACGATTCCGAAGACGAGCTGATCGAGTCGCTGGCCCGCGAGCCGAATCTCGGCCAGGAGGACGTAGCCATGGCCGGCATCGCTAGCCTCCCGCAAGAGCCGCTGTCCCCCGTGCCGTCAGTGGTCAGGACCCTGCGCGCAGAACTCGGCGAGCTCGATGTCAAGGTCGCGGGCATCAGGGAGACGCTGGCTTTCCGTGCAGGCCACGCGGAGACTGCCGTCCTCGATATCGAAGCGCGGGCGGAGAAACAGGAGCACGCGCGCAAGCTTCTGGAGGATAAGCTGACCTACGCCCCCCAGGAGTACACGAGGGAGGCCATGACGCAGGGGAGCAAGCAGCATATTCCAGCCTGCGCGCAGTCCGCCAGCGGTCCGAGCACACAGAAGCGCTCAATGACCATGGTCGTCGGCAACGTCGCTGGCCGCGACGCCCACTCGAAGGCTGCTGAGCGGTTGCAGGACAAGCTGACCTCCTTGGAGGCCTCCGCCTCCGTCAAGACCTACGCGATGGGGAACTTCGTTGGAGTGCTGTTAGCAGACTTCGGGAGTCCTGTGGAGCGGAACGTTGTCGTGGATGTCTGGAGGGGGGCGGGATCGTAATCGGGTGGGCAGAAACCCGCGGGGCAACTCGGGCCGCCCTATCACCGACAGGGCGGCGTGGAACTTTGTTCTGGATGGAAGCGCATGTTCAAGAAAGCGTGGGACATTCCATTCGCTAAGTCCGTGAGCGGCTCTGCTCCTTGCGCGGTGGTAGTGGGCGGCGTGCTCGCAGTGACTGCGCGAGTGTTCCTTGATCGCGTGTCCCACGAGCGGCGCTGGGGGGGGGGCTACAGGTCGTGGATGTCTGGGGCAAGTTTGAACTAGTCGGTCGCAAAAGCAGCGGCCGGCAGGGAGGGGTCGAAGGACAGCGTCGAGGCTTTGTCGAAGGGGGCCCAGGGGCGCCCTCCAGAATAGGAAATGCCACGCACAATCGTGTCACCCGCAGTCGTCCCCTACTGCGCTTATACATCGAATAAAAATTCAGGAGTGCATGCAAGAAGCGATCAGAACACTGCAAGGCAGCGCCGGCACTGGGCGAGGAAGGGCTGATTTCCGCGGAGGGCGGTTGCAGCCCTGCGCAGTGGACATCGTTCTCGGTTCGTGGAGCGCGTCGAGGGCGCGACGGAGGCTATGGAGGCGGACCTGCAGATCTACGCGGAGCAGCTGGGCGTCGACGTGCTCGCCATGCAAGAGACTCGCAAGCGCGAGTGCGCCTACTTTGCGACTGAGCGTGGGTTTTGGGTCGTCTTATCTGGGGGCCCAGGCTCCGACGAGACTGCTGGAGTTGGTTTCCTCGTATCGCCGCGGGCTCGTGGGTGCGCAATTGGCTTCGAACTGATGGGTGAGAGCATGTCACGTTTGAAACTTCGTGTTTGGGGTGGGAGCTTGCCGCGCTTTAGCGCGCGTGCCGCTCGCAGTGCGAAGCCGTGCGATGATGCGAGCTGTTTACAATCAGCTGGGTATTGTTGTCGCGTGGGCGCCCAAGCATGGGCGCGCCTTGGTGTCGGGGGGCGTCGACGCTAGGCTGCGCCGGCGAATCTGGGGAGAGGAATTGATCCCCACATCCTAAGTGGGGTTCTTTTTTTCTCTGGACACCCCGCGCAGCCCTCACCCCCCCTCACTCACCCCCACTCACTCCTTCATTTACTCATCATCAGCATCATCACCTTCATCAATCACACACTCACTTACACTCACACTCACTGGGTCACACATTTACGCACTCACTTCTCGTCGTCATCACTCATTCACTCACTCACTGTCGTCACTTTTGGGCTCCTCAGGCCTGAACATGGAGGACGTATCGGGCGGGAGCCTCGTCTGTGAGTACATTGCGAGGAAATCTCAGGCGGGAACCCTTCCCTATGGGCCCCGCGGATCATGTTGGCAATCCGATGCGGGTGATCCAAATCCTGTAACTGTCGTCATTTTTGGGCTCCTCAACCCTGAATGTGGAAGCCGTATCAGGCGGGATATTCGCCTGTGAATCAATTGCGAAGAAGTCTCAGGCGGGAGCCCCGTCCCTATGGGCCCCGCGAATCATTTTGGCAATCCGATGCGGGTCATCCAAATATTGTAATATTCGTCACTTTTGGGCTCCTCAGCCCTGAATGTGGAGGACGTATCAGGCGGGAGTGTCGTCTGTGAGTCAATTGCGAAGAAGTCTCAAGCAGGAACCCCGTCCCCATGGGCCCCGCGGATCATGTTGGTAGTCCGACGCGGGTCAACCAAATCCTGTAGCCGTCGTCCTTTTTGGGCTTCTCAGCCCTGAATATGGAGGACGTATCAGGCGGGAGCCTCGTCTGTGAGCAAATTGCGAGGACGTCTCAGGCAGGAACCCCGTCCCTATGGGCCCCGCGGATCATGTTGGTAGTCCGACACGGGTCATCCAAGTTTTGTAACTGTCGTCACCTCTGGGTTCCGCAGGCCTGAATGTGGAGGGAGTATCAGGCGCGAACCTCGTGGTGAGTGACTTGCAAGAAATCTCAGGCGGGAGCCACCTCCCTATGTGCCCCGCGGATCACGTTGGTAATCCGATGCGGGTCATCCAACTCCTGTAATTGTCGTGACTCTTGGCCTCATCAGGCACGAACATGGAAGAATTATCAGGCGGGAGCCTCGTGTGTGATTGAATTTTGAAAGGGTCTCAGGCGAAAACCCCCTCCCTATGGGTCCCGTATTTCATGTTGGTAATCCATGCGGGTCATCCAAATATTGTAACTGTCGTCACCTTTGGGCTTGTGAGGTATGAATTTGGGGAAAGTATCAAGCGGGAACCGCGTCTGATAGTGAATGATGAAGAAATCTCACGTGGCAGCCCCCTCCCAATGGGGCCCGCAGATCATGTTGGTAACTCATGCGGGCCATCCAAATCTTGTAACTGTCGTCACTTTTGGGCCCCTCGGCCCTGAATGTGGAGGACGTATCAGGCGGGAGCCTCGTCTGTGAGCCAATTGCGAGGACGTCTCAGGCAGGAGCCCCGTCCCCATGGGCCCCGCGGATCATGTTGGTAGTCCGACGCGGGTCATCCAAGTTTTGTAACTGTCGTCACTTTTGGGCTCCTCAGCCCTGAATGTAGAGGATTATCAGGCGGGAGCTTCGTCGGTGAGTGATTTGCGAAGAATATCAAGCGGGAGCCACCTCCCTATGGGCCCCGCGGATCATGTTGGTTATCCGATGCGGGTCATCCAACTCCTGTAATTGTCGTCACTCTTGGGCTCCTCAAACATCCATATGGAAGAATTACCAGGCGGGAGCCTCGTGTGTGATTGAATTGTGAAGAAGTCTCAGGCGGAAGCCCACTCCCTATGGGTCCCGCACTTCATGATGGTAATCCATGCGGGTCATCCAAGCATTGTAACTGTCGTCACCTTTGGGCTTGTCAGGTATGAATTTGGAGGAAGTATCAAGCGGGAGCCGCGTCTGTGATTGCATTGTGAGGAACTCTCAGGCGGCAGTCCCATCCATATGGGGCCCGCAGATCATGTAGGTAATCCGAACGGGTACAGCTCGTAGGCCCTCGAAAAAGGAGGAGGAGGAGGAGAAGACAGAGAAGAAGGTGGTGGAGTCGTTGTCGTAGCACGTGGGCCCCATGAATCCCACTGTTTCTTTGTGTCTCCTGTTGCAAGTGACTGGTCGGGGGCTTCCATTCGAGAGCTCGCGTCGTCGGGAGGAGCGCGTTTCGATCGATACAGCGCGGGACAGGATGAGCAGAGGTAGGCGGTGTAGTCGCGTGAAGCATGTTTTACACAAATGTATTGTATCCCTTTGATTCCACTTAGACTTACTAGAACTTAAGCTTACGCCCCGAAGGGCGCAACGCCGGTGCGAACAAATCTGCTGGCGCGAACGGCCTGCCGAAGGAAGTGCGCAACGCCGGTGCGAACAAGTCTGCCGGTGCGAACAAGTCGGGCAGAATTTTGCTGCCAGTTCTCCCTCCTCCCCCTTCCGACGACGAGCGGGACTACGAGGAGTGCGCGCCGGGCCAGCTTTCCGCCCCCGCTACCTGCCGCAGGTAGTTCGGCTGCAAATCCGCGGCGTCGAGGAGTCCCCGATCTACAAAGGTCGCCGAACTGCTGCTGCAGGGCGCCGAAGGCGCCGTCGAACACGGCGAGGCCGAGGCGCGGGCGAGGAGCTTGCTCATGTTCAGGCCCGGCGAGCAGGAGCTCACGTGGCAGAGCTTGGGGGCGCACGCTGTGCGCGGCTCGGGGTTCACCTTGACGCACGCGTCCTACCTGACCTCCACGCTGTCGCAGGGCCAGAGGCTGCGCAAGGGCGTCACCATCGACTGCGCGAGGGACGAGGACGCTGGTCGCATGGGCATGTCGGACGAGCAGTGGTGGCTGCACCTCTACGTCATGCTCTCCCGCGCCACGTGCGTGCGGAACATGCCCTCGCGCGAGTTCCTGGAGCGCGGGCCGCCGGCGTCCTTGCGGGAGGCGCTCAAGAAGTTCGAGGAGAAAGCGACAACCTCCAGGTATGAGCGCCGCGGCGCGCAACTAGAGGCCCGCGGGGTTGTCCCAACGGTCTGGCCAGCGGGGTTGCCCCGACGGCCTGCCCCCGCGCCCCAGAGGCCCGCGGGGTTGTCCCAAAAGCATGGCCCGCGGAGCTGTCCCGAAGGCTTCTCGAACAAGCCGTCGGCGAACGCGCGCGCGTTGGCCGAGGCGGCGACGGCGCCGAGGAACATCGATTTGCTTGCCCCGACCAGGTGGGGAGGGGGGGGCACATGGAGAAGAAGCAGGGGAAGGATGAGGACGGGGGAGGGGTTGGGAGAGGGCGATGATGATGGGGAGGTGGAAAGGGAGGAGAAGGAGAAGGAGGAGGAGGAGGAGGAGGAGGAGGAGGAGGATGATGCTGATGATGATGATGATGATGATGACGAGGAGGAGAGGATAAATAAAAGGCGGAGGCTGATTAATATGAGGGGGAGGAGGAGGCGGAGGAGGAGGAGGAGGAGGAGGAAGACGAGGAGGAGGAGGGGAGGAGGAGGAGGAAGGGGAGGAGGAGGGGGAGGATAAATAGACGGAGGAGGCGGATTAATATGAGGAGGAGGAGGGGGAAGAGGAGGAGGAGGAGGAGGAGGAGGGCGAGGGGGATGAGGAGGAGGAGGAGGAGGAGAAGGAGGAGGACGAGGAGGAGGTATAGAAGGCGGAGGCGGATTAATATGAGGAGGAGGAGGAGGAGGAGCAGGAGGAGGAGGACAATACACAACACACACTCCCACTCACACACACACACACAACCCGAGGGGAGGAGGAGGGAGGGCCGCCGCGGGGCGCCTGCGTCACGGCCACGCCGTTGACGCGAAGCGCGCGCGGCGGCGCGGGCGGCACGAAGCGAGACGACCGCCCCCCCTCCTCCCCCCACTCCTCGAATCCTAAAAAAAGAACGCTAGACGGGGTGGTGCAGAAACTGGTTGCCTGTGGGGGATCACGCCTCTAGGTGAGTCTAGCGGTGATTGAAGCTGACAGTCTGTCCCCATCAGTAGTGGACTGACCCGTAGTCGTGTCATCACAATCACAATCCATAGTGGCATGGCATGTTGTTTCCGTGGTCCCCACATGACTATGTCTCTCTCTTGCGTTCGCCAGCCTCTCAACGGTCAACGGCAATGCGAAATGCAATGGAACTGCGCATGCGGCCGCTCAGTGACGATGCGCCTCTCTTCCTCACTCACTGCTCCTTTCTAAGGCTGGTCCTCCTCTGACTCTGGGATCGGCACGTTGCACCCGTCGCTCGATGATGCTGCCGTCGCTTCACTCTGTGGGATTACTTCCTCTGGCGTCTCTGGCTTGGAACTCTTGCCCTCTTTGTAGTCGACCCACTTCTTAGGCCCCCTCCACCCGTGGAACGTCCAGGTCTTCGGGTCGTCCTTGTTCCACGCCGGGATTCCTCCTTTTGGCGGCGCCCACCCGTCGAAGATCCACGAGCTCTCGTCGCCCGCCCTCCACGGTGGGATGGTGCCGTTGTTTGCCCTCTTCGCCTCGAACATGGCCCTCTGCACCTTCTGCGTCATGACCAGGCCCTGCAGGTCCTCCTTCTCGTCGGGCTGGAGCTTGCTGTACTCCTTTGTCGGTGCCATCTGCAAGGGTGTGTCGTGCTTCCATGCCAATGACCCGTGCGCTGTGATGAGCGCGCTCGTGGTCTCGTCGATGCTCTTGATCTGGTCGGCCAGGGTCTGAGTGTTCTCCGCCAGCATGAACGCCCCCTCCGCCGTCGTGTTGTTCACCTGCTGGCTGCGCGCCAGGTTCTGACTCAGCACCTTCTTCTGGGCAATCATCAACTCGATCTGCATCTCGAGCTTCTTCTTGAGGTCCGCCATCGTGTCCGCGCACTTCTGGATGTTAGCCCCCTGGAGCTTGATCACATATGCCTCGTCTCCAATGACTTGGTTGGCCGTGGTGTCTCCGCGAAACACGGGTGCTTCCTCGATCGCTGGCAGCATCTGCTGCATCACGGGACAGGCTGATGCAAAGTGAGCGTGGCGAGCCAAAACAAGACCGCAACTGTGGTAAGCCAGTTGTGCTACGGATGTTCCACTCCTGTTGCGACCAACCGTCGGTGGGGCACGTGGCAGGAGTCCAAGCAGAGTGAGCTCTCCGAGGACTCAGGCGACCAATCTGAGACTCGAGGGGGGGGCGCTCCGTCGCCTTTAAGGGATCGTGCCCACCCGCATGGGCGCTACGCCCCCCCCCCCCCCGCCCCGAGCATAGTAGAGCTCTCCCATGGGCCCTCCTGGGAGCCTTAGGCCTAGGACCCCGCATGCATGTCTGCTCTCTTGTGTGAACAAAACTGGACAGCTGGTACTGGCATCCGATGTCCTGCTTGCTGCTACCCCCATCTGAGTGCTATCCGCGCTGAAGCAATGCCGTATACACGGAACAAAAGGAGGGGCCGATGTCGGTGCCTAGTTCTCTGTCCAGACCCCCCCTCTGTAGCAGCGTTCGTCACAATACTTTCCCCGCCTACGTAGCCTACCACTTGTGCTCTCTGGTGTCCCCACTCCCTTGCCAGTTCATCCTTCTGCAATCGTGCTGTGCCCTGTCCCGTCCTTGTAGTATTGCCCTCCCCTGTCACCTGTACGTGCCCGTCGTAAATGTATAAACCCAAAAACCGTCATACTTGTGCTGTCTGTCCCCCGTCGCATTCCAGTCCGTAGTAAGCTCTGCTGTTGATCTTAAACTCGTTTACCTCCGCTGCCCCCTCGCCCTCCTGCACCCTCCGGGTGATATCGTAATGCTTGGGGCCGCTCTGCTTGAAATCGCTTGGCTAGTTCATGCAGCTGCTTGCTTTTTCCGTCTTTTCCACTTTGGCCCGCTAATTCTTTTAGTTTTTTCCAT
This sequence comes from Prorocentrum cordatum, assembly GCA_963575745.1. Lineage (NCBI taxonomy): Eukaryota > Dinophyceae > Prorocentrales > Prorocentraceae > Prorocentrum > Prorocentrum cordatum. The sequence continues at coordinate 2,212,728 of CAUYUJ010000002.1, read as the reverse complement.
CGATGCTGGATTACGGCTCAACATCTCTGCCAGCTTTTCCTCTCGAGACTGCGGGGCTGCCACTGGCAGGGCAAGCGTCTGATGCGAGGGCACCGCCGTGAAAGAGGCTGGGCGCACTGGCGTCTTGGCGGGCCCTGTCGAACTGGACGCGCCCTGGCCGCTCTGGATGGACGCTTCCGCATCTCTGGTCAGTCCATCTGCCCCTGCGACCTCGACGCCTGCAACTGCTTCTCCACCTGCCTCTCCAGGTCGCTCTTGGGGCCGTGGCTCGTGCTGTAGACCCCGCCCAGCAGCTTCAGCGTGTGGCCCATCGCTTGCTTCAGGTAGGGAGGGTGGTACTCGTCCAGCTCGTCCTTCTGATACCCCCTCCCCGTTTTTCATGCTCTCTAGGTCCCCGTCCTCGTCCATCTCGAACTCGTCCTTCTCCTTGGGGATCCTCTCGACGCCCATGGCCACCCTGATGCTCGGCGTCGGGTTGATCGTGTACAGCAGCTTGCCCTTCCCGTTGCCGTCGTCTTCTTGACCCTTGGGCTTGTACGCTTCCGACATCTTGAACTGCTTCAGGGTCTCCAGCACGAACTCTCGACCCTTCTCGTGGAACGCCAAGTCCAACCAGTGCTGGAGGATCTCGTAGCCCCACTGCAGAGTCCGATCCCCCCCCCCCCCTCTTTGCTGATCGTCGCCGCCAGGACGTTTTTCACCTCGGAGATCGTAGCAACTGCGACGCGGGCGTGTGGAGGGCCCATCGAGTGTTTTTCTCCCCGCCGCTCTCACTTGCATGGCGTAGTCTTTTTCCTGTTTCGATGGCCACCCGACACGGCGAACAGGAGATTGGGATCAGCCAGAAGTCCGAGTTGAGGTGTTGCTGTTCTCGTGCCATCATCGCCGTGCGCAGCGACAGCTTCTGCAGGTTGCTGATGGCTTGTCCGAGTTGGGTGTGGTGATCGTCTCCTTTGCCTCCTCCTTTTTGCGGCTCTGGTCTGCGCGGTGGTTCGCCTCCTCCTGCCGCCGCCGCCCCGCTCGAGTCCCCGCCCTTGGCCTGCTGGGAGCCCCCCTTGCCCTCCTTCGTGACCCTCTCGTCTGACTGCTGGAGGTTTCCTCTGTCTGCCCTGCGCATGAGGCCCCAAGCTGGCACGTCGAGCGGTCGCAGCCCCATGAGTTCGGCTGGCATTTCCTGTGTGTGCCGCACCCTTCTTGGTTCTCTGACCGAAGTGGGGCCTGGGTGATGAGTCCTCGCGTGGGCGTGGTACTCTGGCAGGTCTTGAGCCTCAAAATCACAGATCTTGCACTTCAAACTTGCTGGTGGGACATCTGGGTGGCTCCATTTGCTGCGGTCACGGTGGCATATTCCATGTCCGTCGGCGGCCCTCGTGACGCGGTCGATTGCCGTGCGCCTGTCTGCAAAGGTACTTTCGCACCAAGGGCATTGGTTAGTCTCCACTAAGCTGGCTACCAATGGTCGGATGTTGTGCAGCTCTCTGCGATGCCCTATGAGTGCCGCTGTCGTCGCAAAACGTTTCCCACATACCCTGGAATGTCCCTGCTCGTCCGTAACCGCACACTCGCACCAAAAAGGCTTTGTCACCTCCTCGTATCCTTTCAACTCCTCGTCCTCCTTCCCCTGGGCCCAAGTCAGTGCTGCACTGCGGATAACTGTCACATCCATGTTTGTCCACTGTTGCCACGCCTGGGTCCCTGGGCAAAAGATCTCGAAATCCGAGGTCCGTTTGTCGTGTCAAGCCTTCATTTCCTCCGCCACCTCAGCCAGTGCATCCAGGTCTGCTTTAAGTTGTAGGGCCCACGGGGTCGAACAACACCACACCCACTTGTGCGCCTGCAGCCTGCGAATTTGTCTCCTCTCGTCTAGTTTGGATTCGCCAAACACTGCAGCAATGACATGTGCATGCTCGTGGGGGTGCACCGCCCAGTTTCTGTGCCACTTTAATCGCCTGGTCCTGAGGGCTGTGGCACTTCTTTCTATCCCTCATTATTTGAACACTCGTGCTGTCGGATAGCAACGGGTCTCACCTGATTCGAGCCGCCAACTCATCCGTCCTACTGCAAGTCTGCGCAAGTACTTCCCAATCACAGCACCGAGGGCATCTGTCAGGTCAGCTGGGAGAACGAAAGCCGCCATGCCGCTCCATGCGGCTCCCAAGACGAATGCAATGAACATGGTGCGCTTGATGGGGTCAGGGGTGTCTGAGCTCCAAAAAACAGCCACATTGCCTCCAGGCCACTCTCATGGCTGATATCCGTCTGCGCACTTCCCCCCCCCAGCCCCTGGTCGGATGGGAGGTAAGGTCCAAGGACTCTCATCTCTCGTAGCGCTTCCTCCTTCAGTTCAGTGGACCGTCTGAGCTGCATTGTCGCTGTGTAGCTCCCAGGGCCACAGATGCACAAGAGGAGGTTGGTTTTGCCTTGGTTCAACCTCCATCCGCCCTTGCCAATTGTCTGTTCCAGTCTAGTCGTGGCTCCATTCAGCTGTTCTGTCACCGCGCTGGTCGTTGCTCCCTGTAGAATCGCGTGTGTGCGCGTCACATCGTCCATGAACGTGTTCAGTGCCAAATCGTGCCAGGTGTCAGTCACAGGATTCCGTGTGTCGTGCCACGTGTGGTGTATATCCCTGTCTCTTTCCGACTGAAGCCACTTGTCTACATACAAGTTGTAGACATCGTTGAACTGGCGCGGGCACAGAGTGAAACCCATCTGGGCCCCCACCGTCGTCTCTGCGTGCAGCCACTCATCTGCGCAACGTATGCTGAGCTGTGTGTTGCAAATAGCTCCTAGGGCGAATGGCTGGTCTGCCTCGCTCGCATGTTTCCATGCCGTCGCCTGGAGGAGCTCCCGCTTCGTACTGGCAAACGCGTTGCTGCAATCGTAGTTTGTGTGCACAATACTCACTCCCCCTTCCCTAGCCCTCCACTGCACCGCCTGTAAGCAGAGAATCGCATTTTCGCGGCTCCGGCGTGCCAGGCCTCCTTGGGCCCATGGGGGGTGACTAGGTTGAGGGCCCCTTTTGTGTATACCACAATGCCACGCCATACTCATAGAGTCGTATGCATGCATGATACGTTTCCCTCCGATGCCTGGTTTCCCATTGTTTTTATCCGCATCAAAGGAAATTGAACGATGCCACGCCAGGGGGGTCACCTGCGATGTCCTGCATTTCATCAACAGCTGATCCAGAAGCTGCTGGAACAAATACGGTCCCTCTTCGTCGTTCCTGCGCAATTTGGCCGCGCCCAATCCTCCTCTCTCTGGTCGGTCCACAAAGTACGGTGTCACTTCGCAAGCGTCCAACTCTGCGCCGTCCAATTTCTCACCCGTACTGCCCAGTCTCTCCCCGCTGTTCCATCCCATCCTTTTCAAAATTATTCTACCTACTCGATAACGAAACAGTGTCGTGTACTTGCTCAGATCCTCCTCGTCCTCTCTCCCTTCAGCTGCACGAATCCCACTGGCTTCTATCTGGCGGCTCAAGAGCTCTGGGTGCTCAAGATGCGTCGAGGGATCCAGGATCACCCAAGTCAGTTCCACAGGGATCCCCCATCTAGGCCAGGCCCGTCGTTCTGCCGCCTTTTTACAATATTTCAGCATCCAGCTCTTGTCCAACAGCATGAGAGCCATGGCCTCCGTATCTTCTGGCAGAGGTAGCTGCTCTTCGATTCTCTCCCGTTGCCCCCTAACGTACTCATCCAGGTCGATCTCCTGTGCTGCTAGTCCTCCTTCCTCGGGTCTCTTCCCAAGTTCTCGAAGCCATTCCTCTTTCGGCCAGTGAGTTCTAGTTGACTGATAATATCGTTTTTTTGGGCCTCTGCCGTTACGCTGGTACTGGATGCGTAGTCTGTGCATGGTGCTGAACTCGTTTCTCTGATGGGCTTCCCAGATTTCCTCCACAAGTTTAGCTCTTCTCGCCTTCTCGGCGTCTTGCCTCAAAACCTTCAGTAGGGCCGTCATCTCCGAGAGTTCCTGGTGTGTCTGCACAAGTTGTTCGTCGGACTCGCCATCTACCATTCTCTCTCTCTCTCTCTCTCTCTCTCTCTCTCTCTCTCTCTCTCTCTCTCTCTCTCTCTCTCTCTCTCTTAGGGCCCTCCTTTCTGCTAACAGTGCCATCCGTCGCTCTCGCACCACTTCCGTAGTCGAGTCCAAGTCTTTCTGCCCCCTGTCGGAAGCAGGTGTCCAGCGCCCTCCGAGCTGTTCCACTCCACAGGTCCCGCATTTTGTCGGGCGTCCCCTCCTGCTTCGCCTGCTCCCACTCTTCCTGCATCCCCTCCATCTCCCTCTCCAGAGCAGCAAAAAGGTCGGGGCGCGCTGTGCCTCTGCGGAGGCATTCCATCAGCTTGTCCCGATCCAGGGGGGGCTCCCTTTCCCTTCGCACCGACGCAGAACTGTTCCTGCCCGATACATCTAGGACCATGCCTATGGGGATGTGGTCTCTGTGTCCTCTCCCCCTTATCAGCTGCAGCCTCTTCGCCGACGTGCGCAGCGCTACGCAGCGAGACGCCGCAGGAAGGGCCGAAACTGGAATAGCAATGCGGTCGATTGTGCTGGAGCCTCCCTTCGGGGAATAATAGGTCGGGCCCACGTCGTGATACGTTGTAGCCACTGCTAGGTTGGAACCTGTACACATCTCCCTGAAATACTGCCCGTTCTCGTTTTCCAGAAAGTGGTGTTTTGGTCCCGTCGTAGCTCCTCTGTTAGCAGTGACCACTCCGTCTGGTCCCCTATGCAAGCCTAGCTGGCTGTTGATATCTCCCCCTACCACTACTGTGCAGCGAGCCCCCAACCCGTCGCACTGGTTCTCTACCCACCCCGTCACTTTTTTTGCTATCGTGGAGAAGGACTGGCAGTGGGTGGGGGCGAGGTAAACGCGAAAAAAGCAGAAGTCCTCTTCTCTTGACCCGATACGGAGGCCCCCCGCTCGACCTTGGATCTCGGCTGGGGGGACATAAGTGCTTCGTAGGGACGTCGGGTGTATATGGTGAGCTACTAGAATAGCGATTCCACATGCCTTCGTCACCAGCTTGCCTTTCTTCTCTCCAAACCGATATGCCAAATGGTGCGGTAGTCGGTGGGTAAATACTCCCTCTGCTGCCGCCCAGTGATGTGTTCCGTTTAATAGTACTATGTCCCAGCCCTTCTGCTCGCAACTAACGTCTTCTAGTCGTTCGCTCATCGCTGCGCTCTGCGGGTTGTGAGTGACTATTTTCATTAGGCGGACTGCGAGTGTATGTGGCCGTGACTGGCCTCCTCTCCCCCTGCCCCGTCCCTTGGCCGAGGCAGCGAGCGGATGGGCCGAGCAAGTCGCGTGGTGGAAGCTTCGCACCCTCCTGGCGGGTCGGTAAAGCCTCGATCCTGCCCACGCCGACTAGAAGGAGGAGGGGGATGAGGAGGGGGAGGGGGAGGGGGAGGCAAAAAAAGCAAAGGCGCTTCGGGGATGAGTCAGAACAGCTACAGCGGCAGCGGCAGCAAGCTCTAGTAGTATCCCTGCGATGGACATGGATGCATGGGCCTGGGACCAATTTCTTGATCGCCTAGGCCTGCCTGAAGCGCACTCCCCAGGGACGTACTCGCGGGGGTGGGCCTCGCGCAGGGAGCCGGGTGCCTCCCTCGCTCAACAGCTGGGGGGCTAGGGCAGGGCTCATCGCGAGAGCCGCGCCCTGAGCCCCAGGGCAAGGGGTGGCGCACTCGGTGATTCGAGGGGGGAAACCACGCACACACACACACACACGCACGCTCAACCACCCACACCACGCACACACACACACAAGAAGGAGAGGCGAGGGGGGAGGGGGCGGCGCCAGCGGGGCGCGCCTGCGTAGCCCACGTAGCCCAGCGCGGCGGGGCGCCGCGCGCGCGGCTCCTCCTCCCCCTCCCCCCCCCTCCCCTCCCTCTCAGACAGGGCCAAACAATCGAAGAAACTCTACCTCCTCCTACTCAGGTCTGGGGCTGGCATGGGTGATAATTGGAGTGGGTGCTGTTGTTTCTGTCCGTTCCGTCTCTGTCCGTGCACAAAGGTCCCAGGATGTTGTTGGTGGCACTGTCCGTCGTGTATCTGAACCGTCGATTTTATATATATATATATATATCAGGTCCTCTGGCCCTGCGCGGGGTACTCTTCGTCTGCGCAGCATCAACTCCTGACGGATTTTATATATATATGTGTGTTTTCTCATTCTCTCTATCTCTTTTTATATATATATATATATATATAGATTTAAAAAAAAAACTCCCATCCATACTTTGAGAGCGGGTAGTTGCTGCCTCGACCTCCTGATCAGATCTCTCCCTCACCGTCCGAACCAATCGCAATCTCCTCTGCCTGCACCTTGCTCTCACTTCCCTGCCCCTTCTGGTAGTCCACCCATGGGCGCTTCTCCTTCCATCCGTAGAATACGCGCGTGTTCGGGTCGTCTTTGTTCCATGCTGGGATGCCCTCTGCTGGAGGCGTCCAGCCGTAGAACACCCACGTGCTCGGGTCTCCTGCGTCCCATGGGGGTGCCAGCGTGATCTTTGCAAGCTCCATGGCGCGCTGCGTGCGGATCGGCGTGACCTGGTCCTCCAAGTGGTTGGCCTCGTCCACCTGCATCTTCATCTACTCCTTGCTCGATGGGTATTTCGGTGGGGCCTCGCTGCGGAACTGTAGGCTGCCGTGCGCCTGGAGCGTGGCGGTCAACGCCTCCTCGATGCCCGTCAGCTGGTCCGTGAGCGTCTGCATGTTCCCCCCGATCATGATGGCCTCCAAGGTGTTCTTCGTGTTTAGCATCTGCGACCTGAGCAAGATGCTGTTGAGCTTTCTCTTCTGCGCCGTCAGGTAGTCGATCTGCGTCTCGTACTTGTTTTGACGTCTTGCATCATTCGCTGGCACTGTTTGATGTTCTTCTCTTGAAGTTTCAGCGCGTAATTGAAGTCGCCGATCTCTGGGTCCGGATCTTCGGGCCCAGGGGCCCGCTGGCCCGGCGCAACCCTCGGTCGAACCGAAGCCTGCTGATGGATCTACGCGGGAGAAGGGGGGGCTGGTCGTCGCCAACACTTTCTTTGACCATTCCGCGGGGGGCCAGATCGCGCGCCGCAGCGTGGGGTCCCAACCTGGAGACCCAGACGCGCCGCAATATTGCGGTAAGATCGATTTCCCTCTGTGCGACGCGGAGTGGCAGACGTTGAGCTGGCGGGGCTACGCGCATGCATCGCATCGCTTCCCGTTGCTATGCCGCGCGCGCACGGGGGCTCCGAAATCAGAGCGCGAGAGGGGCTCGAGACCAGACCTGCTAACACCGGCAGGCGCCGCGGCCCGAACTTTGTCTGCTGTCGCCTCGCGACAGCGTGCCCACGTCGTGCCGGCGCCAGCCCCTGGGCCGCTGGAGTGATGCCGCGGTCGATGATTTCGCTGCTGCTGCAGACGGGGCTCAGCGAAGGGGGAACGTTTCCACGGGAGGATCAAGGCATCCATCAAGAATGACAAGGGGCGCTGGCTCACGGACTCTTGGATAACGGCAACTGGGGCCAGGCGCGCAAGCTCCAGAACCCCCGCGGCGCCACTCCAGGGCGATTGCGGGACCTGCGCGGCCGGGAAGTTGATGGCGACGAGCGGGCCCGAACGCTGGCCGTGTGCGTCGCCGCCGCGCAGTGGGCCGAGCGGCCAGTCATTGCCGTGAGCGATCCAGAACAGTTGGGGCCCGAGCAACCTGCGCGGAAATGCGCGCGGCAGCGCGTGCGCTGAAACGGGATCGAGCTGCCGGAAGTGACGGCGTCCCAGCTGAGTTTTGGAAGGCAGTCTGCAGCTCAGACGCGCCAGTATGCGGGTGGGCCATTCTGCTCTGCGATCGGTGTTGGACGGAGGCGCATGTGCCCGACGCCTGTCGCGATGCGATGGTCACGTCCATCTTCAAAAAAGGCGACGTCGCCGAGTGCGAGAACTACATTCCGATATCCCTTTTTCCCATCGGGCACATGCCCTACGCCGTGATACTGCTTGCGCACTTGACGGGCGCGGGCGCCGAGGACTGGATTTGGGGCGCGCAGTTTGGATTCCGATCCGGTAGTGGAGCGGCCGACGCACTGTTTGTAGCGCGGCGGCTGATCGAGGACACCGTGGACACGGCGTCTTGGAAATTGCTTCTTCTCGCTCTCGACTGGGCTAAAACATTCGACAACGTGTCGCCAAATAGCCTCCTGCAGGCGTTGATCCGCTTCGGCATCCCTGAACACTTCGCCGCCGCTGTGACGGGAATATACAACCACAGGAGCTCCCGCGTCCGAGATCTGACTCAGCCTCCGAATCTTGGCCTCAAGCGTTCGGCATATCGCAGGGATGCCCATGCTCACTGTTCTCGATCGTGATGACGGGCCTCATGCAAGACGCGAAGCGGAATTTTGCTGGTCGCGGGCTGTTGCATGTTGCAACCCAACTCAATTCTGGTTAGCGATCTCATGTACGCCGACTGCACCCCTATCGTCGGGGCAGACGAAGAGTACGTCTAACAGCTGATGGAATGCGTGCGCGAGGCCGGGAGGAACTATGGAATGGGGCTCAATTGGGGCAAGCTCGAGGTTGTGTCCGTGGGATGCGAGACACATCTGGCCCGACCAGACGGGTCAACAATCCCGCAGAGGGACAATATGATCTACTTGGGTGGGCTACTGAACGCCGACGGCGGCAACGGACCTGAGCTGAGCAGAAGGGTCGGCATAACATACAAACAGTCCTATAGTTTGTGCAACATTGGAAGCATGCGAAAGCTTAAATTTTCAATACGGTCTTGGTTTCCAATCTTGCGTTGTGTCTGACCCGATGTATTGCCTGCACACTCTCTGGCTCAACAAGCTAAAACTTCCGTAAGCCAGATGCTTTCCAAACGCGCTGCCTCCACAAAATGGCCGCCATAACGTACTGGTGTGAGCCGTGTTTCGAATGATCCCGTCTTGGCCCATTGCAGCTGTCAGAAAGTAAGTAACCAGTTAGCATACCAGCAGCTAGTGCTGGTGGGGGAGGCGGACCAACAGCCAGACGACAGCGCCGTCTGACGCTGCATTTTCGCCCCTGGGTCGTTCTGCCGGGGCGGTCGCCGGAAACACGGCCGGCCGAAGAACACGTGGACACCCAACGTGTTTACCACGGCTTGCAGGCAGCCAGCGATGCTGACAGATTGCATCAATAATGGCAGGGTGACGCCAATGCTTAGCGCCATGCAGTGCACAATTTCTGCACGCATATAGCAATGTGATTGCAGGTTTTGCATTGCTGCCAACTCACCTTTGACATGCATGGCGCTCTCTCTCTCTCACACTCTCTTGAACACTGATGTTTTTTGATAAACGAGTATGCGCGCATACAGTTTTTTTGCAGAGGATGAAGGGGGGCATTGCCCGTATGGCTGGGATGCGACGAATTCATGTTGACGATGGGCGATGGGGCAGAATCGTATGTTTTTTTTGAGGGGGGAGGGGGTGTACATTATACAATTTTGCTGAAAAGCGAGAACCTGTGGACAGATCTATAGTTGCAATCGATGTGGAGCAATCTATATTTTGCAACGTATGTGGTGCAATTTATGTGGTCCAGTCTGAATATGTGGTGCAATCAATGTGGCAACATCTGTTGTGCAATCTATGTGGCGTAACTGAGCAAAGCGACGGGGAGGCGATGGCGACAACAAAGGCGGCGGACCCGACGAGGCGACGACAGCGACAACATAGCCGCCAGACCGACAACCAAGCCGAAACGACGGGCGGCGACGAGGCGGCGACGGAGGCGGCATAGCCGCCAGACCGACACGCAGGCCCAAATGACGGGCGGCGACGAGCCGGCGACGAGGGGGCGACGGTGGCGACATAGCCGCTGGACCAGCTCGCAGGCCCGATTCCTTAGAAAACAAAAGCAATCACTCAAATGCAACAACTGTTTGGGGAACGTTGAGAAATGCCGATGTTGACCCGATTGCGCACGCTTCCGGGATGCCATTCCAAATGCTGATCCATTTGAATAATCGTGTTTTCGTCTTGGGGTTCCGCGAGTTTCCTCGCTTCCAACACTGGAATTCCAATACGGGGTCTGTTCGGAACCCGCCGCGCAGGCCAGTCTGGACAAAAAAAATCGCCCAGGGCGCGACTAGCGCGATGCCTGCGAACGTCCAGATGAGGATCCAGTAGGATCCGCAAGAATCACACGCGTTTTGAATCATGAGGGGGCTCACATGTCTGGCCTAGGTGCGCATGTGCACGTGTGTGTGTGTGCCAAAATGGATGACCATCGAATTCGTGCACTTATTTAACGATTCAAGGCCGACGCTGGCTGTTCAAATGCTGCGTCCGACTAGACAATGCTGCGCCCGGCGCCTGAAGAGCCTCAAGCCAGGGAGGACCGTGGTCGATACAATCGGGAATAAAAACGCGCACTGTGCCGCGCCAGAGTAGCCTCAACCCTAGGAGGCCGGTGCCCAACCATGCCCAATGAAGCTAAGACGTGGCAGGTGCACCGCAAAGATACTGACTGACAAATCCGCCACCGCGCCTTCGGCACGTTGGTGAGTGTGAGAATGCATGTTGGTTGCTCGGTAGAGGTTCTGTAATTCCCAGCCATCCTGTGGTGCGGGGTCCTCGCTTTGAAGTGAGAGCGCCCCGCGTCATTCTTCCTCCTCCTCGCTGCACCCTCTTCCTCTTCTCCTCCTCCTCCACCTCCTCCCATCATCATCATCATCATCATCATCATCATCATCATAGCATCATCACCATCCTCATCGACATCATAATCATCGTCATCATTATCGTCACCATCATCACCACCATCATCATCATGATAATCGTCACCATCATCACCATCACCATCATCATCGGCTTCATCACCAGCACCACCTTCGCCATCACCATGACCATCAACATCATCAGCATCAGCATCGTCACCGCCACCGTCAACATCAGCAGCATTACTATCATCATCGCCATCATGATCATCACCATCATGGTCGTCATCATCACCTTCATCGCCATCAGCATCGCCGTTATCATCACCATCGCGATCCGCTGAGGCACACTTCTCACACGTTTTGTGGCCCCACGGGGAGCTCCAACTCAGGCCGCCCAAACGCTGTCCGCATATGGGCGCCACCCCCGTGTCCGCAAACTCCTCGCACGGTTCGTGGCCCCATGAGGAGCTCCACCCACGGCCCCAATGGCACAACCCGTATGTGGGCGCCACCCCCGTTTCGGCACCCTCTCACACGGTTCGTGGCCCCATGGGGAACTCCACATAAAAAGGCTCCAATGGCGCAGCCCGCATGTGGGCGCAACACCCCTGTTTTCGCAACCCCCTCACACGGTTTGGCTCCACCCACTACTTCAATGGCGCAACCAATATGTGGGCGCCACCCCCGTTTCGGCACACCCCTCACACGGTTTGTGACTCCATGGGGGGCTCCACCTCAGGCCCCAATGGCGCAGCCCGCTTGTGGGCGCGCCACCCCTGTTGTCGCAAACTCCTTCACACCGTCCGTGGCCTAATCGGGAGCTCCACCCACGGCCCCAATGGCGCAGCCCACATGTGGGCGCCACCTCCGTTTTGGCACACCCCTCACGCGGTTCGTGGCCCCATGGGAAGCTCCACCTTAGGCCCCAGCGGCGGGCGCGCCACCCCTGTTTTCGCAAACAACTCACCCGCTCCGTGGCCCCATAGGGGGCTCCGCCTAAGGCCCCTGTGGCGCTCCGTAGCTATTTTGGATCAAGACTCCATGCTTGGGAGGCTGCAAGCCTCTAGGCGAAAGCGGGATAGCTCTGTTCCCCGAGCTTGCGATTCATCTTCTCGTGGTGCCAGGTCCGCCCCCTGGTCATCACCTGCCCACCTCAGCCCTAGGGTGCGCAGTCCTATTCCGACGTCGTCTGTTCGCTTGGACCCTTTGGCTCTCATGGCGAAATGCTGGCCGTGCGTGCGGTGCGGTGGCTACGCGCCACAACATCTCTCACTCTGTAGCAAGGCTGGCTGCAAGGGCAAGCAGACGGACCGCAATGTGCCAGCAACGAACGACCACCGCAGGCCTTTGGGTAAGCGGGCAGTCGGCGGCGGCAGTCTCGGAGCTCCCTGGACCAAGCAGGGGCCCAAAGGCGGCGGCGGCGGCAAGAGGGCGTGGTGGCAAAGGGCATGAAACTAACGGCGGAGGGCCTGCTGCTCCCGAAACCCTCGCGCTCTCGCCAGAGAAGATTGCAGCCTACGCAGCCATGGCCATGGAGTCGCATGAGATCGCCAAGGGCGGACTTTCACGCAGCAGCCGAGACAAGGTCGAGCTGGCACGTCGAAAGGCAGCCGCTGGAGTCCGGGGCTCGGGGGCGCGGAAGCTCCCTCTGGCAGTCGATCAAGCATCGCTGGCCGTCGCCGACGCCGCAGCCAAGCGTGAGCGCCTCTTGGAGAACTCTCGCAAGGCTCTGGAGGCGCTGGCAGACGCGGATCGGGCCCTCGCCGAGCGCAGGCCGAAGCTCGAGCAGGCCAAGAAGCAGGCGGCGAAGCTCTACTCTTCCACCGCGGCTGAGGACGCGCCCCGCTCCGTCAAGGACAAGGTCGCCTCCATCGACGCGGAGGGCAAGTCGGGTGCTGAGGTCCTGGCTAGCCTCGCCGCGATCCTGGGCGAGATGACTGCAGCCGCGGCCCCGCCGCATCCCGAGGCAGAGCCTGCCCGCGCTGTGCCAGCCGCAGGTGCAGTTCCAGGCGCTCCTGGCGCAGGCGCAGGTGGTGGCGCAGACGAGGCTGATGCTCCCATGGCAGGCGACCCAGGCAGCGACGAATTCGACAAGTTCATGGAGGGCGAGGATCCTGATGGACTTCTCGGCAGCGCTGCGGGCGAGAACGAGACGAAGAGGCTCAATGGGGGCACTGGGCACGCTCAGGGCCGCCAAGCGCTCCAAGACCTCGGGGTAGCGGCCTCGGCGAGGCCATAGGTGGCAATCGTTCCTCACTCATGCCCAGAACGGCGGACAAGCAAGGGCGTTGGTGGGTTGGTCTCAGGTCAACTGCAATGCTTGGTCGAGGTTCGCCAACCTGCTTGGCACAGCCACTGTCAGGTGCTGCGAGTTCGTTGCCGTTCAGGAGACGCACTTGGATTCGCTGCGCCAGCGATCAACGCTGGTTTTGGCTCCCAGGGCACTGGGGGCCTTGTGCAGATGGCGCCCCAATACCTCGGGCTCGGGCCGTCCGACCTGCCCGGCAAACAATATGTGCTGGAGCCTGGTCGCGCCATCATCTCCCACCTCAGTGGCGTCTGTAGAGGCGGCATCGCGTGGGTCAACTTGTATCTGGAAGTCAACGCCGGGCTCAACGAGAGCAATGCCGACGCCCTCTACGCGGTGCTCAAGGCCCTGCAGGCGGCCAACAGGCCCTTCATCGTGTGCGGGGACTTCAACATGTAGCCGTCGGTCCTGGAAGAGTCTGGCTGGCTAGAGGCGGCGCAGGCGGTGGTTGCTGCGCCCACGGGGGCCGCGTGCAGACCTGCAGGCAGGATTATCAAATTCTTTGTGGTCTCGAGGCACTTCCGCGGGGCCAGAGCCAGCGTTGTCCACGGGCTGGACCTCAGCCCGCGCTACCCAATTGCGCTCGAGCTGCTCGGCCCGATCTGGCACCAAAAGGTCACCGTCATGCGTGCGGCCAAGCGGCTGCCTCTGCCCGGGCCGCTCGCCTGCTGCGCGCAAGATCACGGCCCAGCTTGGCGTGCCGTTCGCGACCAGATCGGGTGCATGGACAGATGCTCAGGCCGCGCGGAACGGCCCAGGCTTTCAGCCACCTCAGCCACGGCGCCGTCGCCGCCTAGGCTGCCGCGCGTCACTCGAGCCTCGACCTGGTGCAGGTCGGTTGCTATCTGTCTCCGGGACGCAGCGCAGATCGAACGGCCGCTCGCCAGGTGTTGAGCCCTGCGTGCCTTGGGCAGGCTGGCTAGGAGGCCGCCGTCCGACCTCACAGAGCTGCAGGGCGTGGCCAGCATCATCGCCAGCCGAGCGCAGGATTTCTCCCTTGATCAGCTTGGTGTGCTCAGTGCGGCATGCTTCAGATGGTCTGAGGCAATGGTCAAGACGGATCTGGATCTAGCCTCCAAGAGCTAGAACGACTGGGTGCTGCACTCTGTCGCTACGGGCTCAGGCGGCATCCATGCTGTCACGAAGACGGCTCAGTCCTGGAATGCAAAGCCAGCCAACACAGTTGGTCTGGCGCCGAACTCCATTCAGCAGAGCCTGCAGGCGTTGGTCGACGAGCGGTCCATTTACTGGGACATCGTCGCCACCCAGGCCCTGCGAGTCCAGGCAGCTGGTGGTGGTGCGCATGAGGCTCAACCAACAGTTGGAGGCGAAAAGGGGGACTTTCCCCGACGCAGCCACAGTCCCCCGCTGTTGAGCGAGGCTACGCTTCCTGACGCAGCTGCGAATGCCTCGAGGGAGCTCGAGCCCGAGAGGCATCGTCTGCCTTGGCCTGAGGACCTCGGAGAGCGCTCCGGCAAGCCTTATGTGGCTGAGCTGCGGAACGTGATCTCGTCTTTCAAGCCTCAGTCTGGGTCCAACTTTGACAGCATCCGTCCAAGTGAATTCATTCAACCTGGTGGGTGACCTAGGCATCGAGGCCCTCATTGACTTGCCGATGGCATTCCCAAGGCAGATGGAGGCCTTCGACCCATCGCGCTGTTGGCATCGGTGGTCCGAGTTCACGGCAGGCTTCGCAGACCCATCATGCAGCAGTGGGAGAAGGCCAGTGACAGGCCCTACTGGTGGGCGTGCTCTGGGCGCTCATGTGACAGAGCGGTGTGGCAGCAACGGATGAGATCACAGTGGATTGCGATGATGGCCGAACTTCGCCCCGATCAAGACTGGGACTTCTGCCAGCATCGAACTGGACCTTTGGAAGGCAACCGAGCAGGTCTCGCATCGGTGCCTCGTGCAGGCAGCCATCAAGTGCGGTTTTCCGTTCTGGCTGGCCAAGCTGCAGATCTATCTGCACGGTGCGCCGAGGGTGCTTCACCTCGACGGGTGCTGCTCGCAGGAGATGCAGGTCTCCCGGACGGTGCTCGCTGGAGACGGATTCGCCACGGGCTTCATGAAGCTCATGTTGCTGCAGCCGCTCTTCGCGATGGTCGCGCGGTTCGGGGTCGTCGCGCCAGCCGTCGTGGTCGACGGCCTGGTGCTCCAGCGCTGGGGCGGCACCAAGCGGGCGCAGGGCGATCGGTGCATTGGCGCAGCAGCTGAAGAACGTTAAACTCAAGATCGTGGTCATCGATCATGCAGGGGGGCGACGTGCAGATCGGGCCCTTCGGCAGCAACGCCTCGCCAACGTCGCGCTTCGCCCCGGCAAGGTGCGGAGCTTTTTGGGCCTGAGGCGCGGGCGCGCTGCCGCGGCCGAGGTTGCGTTCACAGACCTCCATCCTTCGGCGATGTGCGGCGTCAACTGCACTGGCCTCGACCTCAGCGGGTTGTCCGGGATGCGCCCCGTCACGGTCAGAGCCGTGGGGCCACGGCCAGCAGGCGAGAATACCACCGCAATGCTGATGTTCTCGGGGGCCACGACATTGGACCCCATCTTCGCTGCCGCGCTGGGGCCTGTCATGATGCGGGCCAAGGCTGCATGGGGGAAGTGGATCCCGACGCCCATTTTGCAGTCTACTTTCGAATGGGGCGCGAAGGTCGCCAAGCGCTGGGGCGACGCGCGTGGCCCGCTCGGAGCAGCAGCGATGTCTTTGCAGAGGATCGGTTTCGCACTCAGCTCTTTCACTGATAACGCGGGCGAGAAGCTCAACTTGGCGGCGCGCTCTCCCTGGGCGGTCAAGCAGATTGTCACGAGAGGCGTCGGGCCGTGGCAGTTGTCTCAGCTGGCCAAGAGCACGCGCTACGACATCTACGGTGCTGGCGGAGTCTTCCTGCCGCGGGTCAGGCGGTGGGTCGCGTCGGGCCGAGGCTCCGCCAAGGTCGCCATGGCTTGGAAGACGTTGGCGCCCAGTGAAGCTGGGTGCGCCAGATCATGCCTGGTCGACGGTCAGCGGCTCAACGAGCTGCTCTGCGCGGCAGGCCTCAGCGCTTACTAGGTCTGCTCGCTGCGTCCCAGCAAGATGGGGGCACTTTGGCGCAGGCACGTGGGGCGTCAAACCGCTTGGCCGCCTTTGCCCCTTCCAGAGGAGCTGGGGCGCTTCAAGGGCATGAGCGGCCCCATCACGACCAGGGCTCTGCTCGGGAGGTCGTGGCTGCCAGAACCGCTCACGAAGTGGAGTGGGGGCCGCCAGGTGGCGACTTCCTGGCGCGCGCAGTGGATCAAGGGCTACGGCGAGGGCCTGCCGTTTGCAGAGCCCGACCTGTTCGCAGATGGAGCCTACACCGGCGGTGGCACCGATATTGCCGGTGCAGGATGTGCCGTTATTGCTTTGCCTAGCGGCGGCGATCACATCGACCCTGGGCCAAGGTCTGCTACGCGTGCGTTAGCCTCCCCTTTGGCTGGTGCCTTGCAGTCCATCGGCGGCGGCGAGCTGCTGGCGCTTCTCCTGCTTCTCAAGGGCACCATTCCACAAGTGACAGCTAATATTGTCGCTGACTTTGCGGCGAGTGATATCAACATTCGTGGGCCCGAGGCCACTGCAAGCAGCAAGGCCGCCCGGGCGGAGCTGTGGGTTCGCGTCTGGCATGCAGTTCAGGACTTCGGGGGGCTCGGCGTAGACGGCCTCGCAGTTGTCAAAATCAAAACGCGCGCTTCTGCTCAGCGCGTGCCAGAGGGCCCGGCCACGGCTAGAGCCCGCAGGGGCAACATCGAAACTGGTCGGTGTGCCAAGTTTATGGCTGCTCAAGTCGGCGCTCCCGACGCCGTCAGGCAGATCATCCAAGCGAGGCAGACCATGCTCGACTCCGCGTTCTTCTGGGTCTCGATTGCTGGCGGCATGGCTGCCGATGGCAGAGCCGACATCTCGGACGAGAAGGTCACGAGGTCATCGAGGTCCCGAATGGTGGCATTCACTGCTTGCGCTAACGCACTTCTGGGCCAAACCGTGCGTGCCCAAGCCGTATGCCCCGTCGCACTCTGGACGTGCTTGGAAGAAGCGTCCTTCTCGTGCAGCCTTGGCGAAGGCGGCTACGGCGGCGGCGGCCTTCGCCGCGTTGGCGCAAACCGAGCAGGAGGCGACAGCTGCTGAGGCTACGGGCGAGGGCAGCACCGAGTTGCCGAAAACCAAAGTTCTCAAGACAGCCCATCAGAAGATCGACTACCTGTTGTCGGCAGCTCCTGGAGCGAGCTCGAGCGGGTTTGTGCGCTTGGCATCGGCTGAAAAAAAATGCTGCCAGTGCTGGTGAGGCTCCTGTGGGCCCTGCAGCAGAAGCCCCACTCGGACCTTGCACGCGCGCCCCCGTGGGCCCCGCTGCAGAAGCCCCGTGTGGCATGGGTTCTGCTGGTGGCGCGAGTTTTGAGAATGGGCCTGCCTCGCTTCCCCCCTCGGAGCTCCTCAGGCATCCTCCAAGCCCCGCTGCAGAAGCCTTGGGGGGAGCCCACGGCGGCGAGAGTGCGCCCGCCGATTTGTCCAGTGTTCGCGAGGCGGCCAGCAGCCTGGTTGCCTCGCAAGGTTGTGTTGTTTCGTCTCTCCGCTCGAGCTCGCCCGATCGGTCTCGGTCGGTGGCCCTCGAGTGCCCCTCTGGCCCCCTCGCTGCGTCGTCGTCTGCTGGTGGTGGCACAGGGGTTCCAGGAGCGGCGAGCGGCGAGCATGTTCTCACAACCATCTCTGGAGATCGCATTTGCACACACTGTCTTTGCCATGCGAGAGTTATCGGAGGCAAGCACAGAACCTTGTCCGCATAATGCAAGCTACCAGAGAGGGCTCGTGGTTTGCAACATCGCCCCGGGAAGGTCGAAAGGATCAATATCGGGCTGTTGCTAAGGAGGTGCAGCCGAAAGCGCAGGCTCGGTAATGATTGGGGGCTTAGCTGGCGGCGGCGAGTCGGCCCTTTTGGCTTGCTCGTCCCTTTGCCGCTCGGCTCCCCTAGGCTTACGCCTGCCGCCAGCCGCGGCCGCCTCTGTGCGGCTGCTAGAACCGGAGCTCGTGCTGCGCGAGCCTGGTCACAGTCAAAAAAAAAAAACCAGTGGCGCAGCCCGCATGTGTGCACCACCTCCGTTTCGGCACACCGCTCACACGGTTCGTTGCCCCATAAAGGGGCTCCACCTAAACCCCCAATGACACCGCCCACATGGCGGGTCCGTGCCATTTCGGGACGCCCTTCGCATGCTCCGTGGCCCCTAAATGGGATCCACCGAAGGCGATACCCATAACGACAGTACTCACAACTGCATCTGGTTGGGTCCTTTGCCAAGATACCTTTCTAAAGAGGAACCCCTTCTTTTCGGACGCACGAAATAGATACGGAACAACTGGGCATGATGCCCAGCAGCAACTGTTGTCCAGAACCTACAGCGACCGCTGTCCGGCGGGCGGCCATCTGTCTCAAATTGACAACGTCCACGGCGACGTCGACAACGAACCCTGTCCAAAATAGACAGGAACCGCTGTCGGTCTTCGTAGTCATGGTCTTCGTATGCATTTCGGGCTTCCCGATCCTCGCCCAAACGAGCATCGAACATTGCTCCTCTAGTTTTGCCTCCCGACACAATTGTCGGCCGACGATGGCCCCAGACCGCCCCGAGAGGGCTGCAACACGTCTCAAGAAAACAGGCTCAAGATGGACAAACGACGTCCCCAAACATTCCCCAAACACCACAAGACCCTCCACGAAACAGGCACGGGGCACCTCATGCTCTGGGGAGCCCAACCATGTCAAACCACATGGCCACCATGTTCTTGTTTGGCACGTGCTGCTTTTCGGCTCAAGGTAGCCCCCCCCCAAAAAAAAACTCTAATGGATCCCAAGGCGGCCCCAGAAGACTGCAAACAAAATGACAACATGCACCAACACGGCCTGACAATCCTAAAACGGCCAAAGACAGTCCGAAGGGGGCTACAAGACTGCCCCCCAAAGCTTTACCGAGCCGCTTCGGGAACGCTCGGTAGAACGTCACGCCTAAAACGACTCCAGGGCGCCCCCCAAAGCGACCACACCATGCTCCCCACCAGGCCACTGAAAGGGCCCTAACGGGTTTTCCAAACGGCTGTAAAGATGCCCCTGAACATGCACCGCTGCGGCCACGCCCCGCTGCAACATCGTAGCGTTGCGTTCCGCGCGGCTCCAAAATTACCATCTAGGAATTCTACCAACCCCGTTTCGGGACAGCTCGGTAGAACCATTCTGAAGTTGCTCCGATGCAGCACTGGCACGGTGGCGGGGTTTGCCGCATGCAGCTGGAGGATATCTAACACACTCCAAAACCAAGCTCGTTCCCGATCTGGTCTGTTCCTGGACAGAACCTGTGCGGAAGACCATACTCAGCATGCATGCTTGGCCATGGCAGCGTGCACGCAGCCCCTCAGCTCCTGCAGGTCCTGCCTCAGCTGCTCCAGGCTCCGCTGCTGGACCTGACTGCCCTGGGCCCGCTGCGCAGGAGCGTCGAGTGCGAGGGCACCGATGATCCCTTCCGACGAACGGCGGCACGAACATCTGGGCACCGACGAACTGAGGACCAGCGTCGGACTGTCGCACCAGACGTCCGCAAAGCCTTCGCGCCTCTTGTCCCCATGCTTGAGCCCTGCTGGGGGACACATGTGTGTGCCGTGCTGCTGGCTCGGGCACTACGGTGTGTCTGGACAGTTTGAAACAAAATGGCTACTGTGTGTGATCAATGGTACCTCCAAAGATGATGTTCGGCCCATAGCAATCCAAGGCTTTCTGGTTTATGCGTGAGCAAGCGCCCTCCGATTCGCAGCATCCAGCCATGCATGCGAACCACAGTACTAACACGGCGACCTATAACCCAGACGCAAACTACATGATTGAATGCAACACCATGTGGATCAACATATTGTGAATGTAGTTGTCCGTACGGCTTGGGTCAAGCCTGCGCCACTCGTCCAACACAGTTAGCCTATCACGAACTTGGGCTAACGACCTCCACTGCGTGTCGAAGAATCACAGAGTCATGCTCACCGCCCCCCCATTGCCGACTTACAAGCACACATATACATACGCGCGCATACACGCGCATACACATGTACAACATGTACATTGGTGTGCACATACATAGTCATGCACATGCACACTCCCACAAGCAACTAGTTGCAGGTGCACGCTGTAGTGTATATACATGTATATGTATACACATGAATATGTCCACTTATAGATATATGTATGTATACATATCTCTATGCGTGTATACATGCAAACGGTATGTCTACACATATACACACATCCACGTATACACACACACTGCCCTATGTGTTTACAATCTGGGGGGGGGCGGAAACCGCGCCCCCCGCTCCAAAACGAACCCTCTGGATTCCTGGCCCCGGGACCCTCTGGACGCCCTTGCAGAGGCCCCCCCGGGCCTTCTGGACGTCACTGCTGGGCCTAGCCAGCGGGCCCAAAGTGGCCAGGAGTGTGGCCAAACGGTCCCGCGAGAGCCCCAAGTGGCCCCAGACACCGACCAGATGCCCGAAAACGACCCAAACAGCACCCGGAAGAGGCCTTCCAAACGCAAAGACTATAGATTTTCGATGTTGATGTTTCGACACTCGGTTCTTCGGCGTTTCGGGCGTCCGAAACCGCCCAAGGGGCCTCGAACATCGTCAGCAAACGGTCCCCCCTAAAATGGCAGACAAACCAATAGAGCCCCAAGACGTCCCAATACCGCCCCAAATTGGCCCGAAGAGAGCACCATGACGACCCAAGTTGGCACCAAGACGCCCCCCGAAGCATTCCAAAACCTGAGCTGGTCGTTGGGGGAGTCCGTGGTTGGCAGCAAGGTGGCCCGAGAAAACCCCCAGATGGCCCCCAAGGGCGCCCAGGAGGCCTCCAGACACCCCCAAGAAACTCCAAACAAGGTTTCGCGAGGCCCTCAAGAAGCTTTCCAAGGATTGACCTCCGGACAAATTATCCGGGCGAAGGACCCCACCATATGCAGTTATGAGTGCTGTCGTTACAGTTGTCGCCTTCGGGGGATCTCCTAATGGGGCCATGGAGAATGCGAAGGGTGTGCCGATATGGGGCGGGGCCGCCATGTGGGCGCTCACACTGGGACGATAGGTGGAGACCACAATGGGGCCGCGAAGCGTATGAGGGGTGCGCCGCGAAGGGGCGTGGCCGTTACTGGGGCCTTCGGTGGAGCTCCCTATTGGGCCCACGAAGCGCTGTACTGAGTGGGGGAGACCCATGCGAATACCATCACTGGGGCCTTCAGTTGAGCTTCCTATGGGCCACGAAGCGCTGTACTGGGTGGGGGTGACGGATGCGAGACCGCCACTGAGGCCTTCTGTGGGGCTCCCTCTGGGGCCACGAAGCACTGTACTGGTTGGGGGAAGCGCATGCGAACACCGCGACTGATTTCCATGGGGCCACGAAGCGCTGTACTGGGTGCGGGAATCGCATGCGAGCACCGCCACTGAGGCCTTCGGTGGAGCTCCCCATGGGGCCACGAAGCGTTGTACTGGGTGGGGGAACTGCATGCGAACACCACCACTGGGGGACTCTCTGAGCCGTCCAGGGGCTCTCTCGGAGCCATCTTCGGAGGCTCTTTTACGCCGTTGGCGCTGTCTTGGGACTCTTTGGGCTGCTCGTCAGGCTCTTGGAGCCCGTGGGGGCGCGATGTGAGAGATGCCGAACATCGCCACTGAGGCCTTCGGTGGAGCTTCTCATGGGGCCGCGAAGCGCTGTACTGGGTGCGGGAATCATATGTGAGCACCGCCACTGAGGCCTTCGGTGGAGCTCCCCATGGGGCCACGAAGCGTTGTACTGGGTGTGGGAACCGCATGCGAACACCACCACTGGGGGACTCTCTGAGCCGTCCAGGGGCCCTCTCGGAGCCATCCTCGGAAGCTCGTTGGCGTCGTTGGGGCTGTCTTGGGACTCTTTGGGCTGCTCGTCGGGCTCTGGGAGCCCGTGGGGGCGCCTTCTAAAGGTGAGAGATGCTCTTTGGAAACGAACAAGGGAGATCTTCCAAACAACAAGTTCCCCGTTGGTTTTTCAACATTTTTTGGCTGCGGGGAGCGCTGCGGAGCTGCTCGGGCGCCTCTTGAGGGCATCTGTCAGGCCCGCTCAGGCGCCATAATCGGGCCTCTGGGCGTTCTTGGAGGCGTCTTGGGCTCTCCCAGGGCGCTCGAGGCCCAAGGCACGCCCGCGGGAGCCATTCTGGGGACTGTCTGGGCCGTCCGGGGCCTCTCTGGGGGCCGTCGTCAGAGGCTGTTGGGCGCTGTTGGGGCCGTCGTGGGGCTCCCTGGGGCTTCTCACGGGGCTCTCCGAGGCCAGGTGGGCGCCTTCGAGAGCCTTCCAAAAACTGCGTTTTCCAATGGTTTCTCACGGTTTTTGGCCTCCTGAGGATCTCTTGGAAGCCGCCTGGGGGCCTCGCGAGGGCCTCGCGAGAGCCGTCTCAGCAGCGTCTGGGGCGCCTCTTCGGGGGCCTGTGTCACTATCTTGCAGCCACCTGAACCGTCTGGCGGCGTGGAGGGCGGTCTAGAGCCCATACATGATCGCGTCGTCAAAAAATCAGGACGGGAGGTTTTTGGCAATTTTCGGCCTCGGGGGGCCCTTACTCAGGATGAAAAGCCAGTCCCAGGGAACGGGTCGGGACTTCCAGGAACCCCGTCCTGAAAAAATCAGGACGTCGCATGTCTGGGGACGCTGTCTTGGCGAGGGCCAGGGGGCCCCTGGAGGCCCTGGTCCGGTCCTGGGGGGGAAGGGCAGCTGCCCTGGGGCCCCGGGCCGCGTCCCCCCTGGGAGATTCACCGGCCTCGGGCCCCCAGCCCTTTCGACCCGCTCCCGAGGGCCAGTGTTTCATCCCCGAGTCGTTCTGTGACGGCCCCGGGGCCCGAAGAACGCAGACACTTTTTCCGTCGGCGGCGAGACCGAGGCAGTCCGCTCCAGCGTGTGGACATTCGGGGCAACCGAAAGGCTAGGTGTCCCGCGTGCACGAATGGGGGGGGGAAGACGAGGGCGGTCGCACGGGGGGAAGGCAGGCAAGCAAGCAAGCAGGCGCGCCGTGTCCGGCCAAAGAGGCCGACCCGCACGGGGCAAGGCGCGAGGGCCGCAACCCTCACATGTCGTTCCTCTGCACGAGATCAGATTCAAATGCTTCCCGGTCTCTTTCGAAAGGTACCATGCTCCGTGGAAAGGTCTTGGTTCGAAGAAACTTTGAATATCGTCTGACCACCGCTGCCCAGGTCTTCCTTGAGCACGGGGAAGAGGGGGGGAGGGGAAAACGATTCTAGACAAGACCCAAAAGCACATCCCAGGCAGGACATCTCCGAGTCCGCGGCGTGCCGGGCGCCGACCCTGGCGCCTCGGCCCGCCAGCGCCCAGAGAGGTGCGCGGGGCGCCCCCGCCAGTCCTGGCGCCGAGGACCGCCAGCGGCTCGTCGCTGCCCGCGGCGGAGAGCCTCAGCAGGACCTCCCCGCGAGGCGGGGGAAGCGGGGACAGGAGGAGGAGGAGGAGCAGGAGGAGGAGGAGGAGGAAGCGATGGAGGAGGAGGAGGAGGAGGAGGAGGAGGAGGAGGAGGAGGAGGAGGAGGAAGCGATGGAGGAGGAGGAGGAGGAGGAGGAGGAGGAGGAGGAGGAGGAGGAAAAGGAGGAGGAGGGAGGGGAGGAAAAACGTGGCGAGGGGGGCCCAGACATTTTTCCCGTCGGCGGCGAGGCAGAGGCAACCCGCTCCACCGTGTGGCTGTTCGGGGCAACCGAAGGGCGATAAGTGTCCAGCGTGCAAGCGGGAAGGAACAAGACGAGGGCGGCCGCGCGGGGGGAAAAGGAGGGGGGAGCGCTCGGACGCTGAAGAGTTCCGCGAAGAGCGGGCCGGAGCGGCCAGGAGGCGGCCCAGACATGCAGAGGCTCGAACAAGCCGAGCCTGAGGCCTTTCGGCGCCTTCGGCTTCTGGAGGCCGACCCCGGGCCCAGCAGGGAGCGTCGACAAAACAGCTCGCGGTGAAACGTCTGTGCTGTGGGAGGTCCACTGCCGACCCCAGAACTCCGCGCCGACCTCGAAACGTTTGTACTGATGCATTTTCTCTACAGGCTGGGGCACACACCAGTACGGTGCCCAGCCCACAGAACCGTGGCCCGCAGCAAACGTGCCAGGGGCGGAAGCGAGCAGTGGCAGGGCCGTTTCGTGGATGCACGGTGCCGCTGGGCAAACGCGAGAGATGGGCGTTGCACATCTTCGTCGGCTTAATCGGCAAGGCGTTGAGCCACCTTGACGTCCTTGTTGGGACCTGCTGAGAAAGGCGCTCTCTGACCTTCGGGCCTACTCAAGATATGGTGGTCGGGGTGATTCTCCCTCCCTCGATATTTGATTCCCTCGATTTTAAATCCCTGCCGTGGGCCGATCCGCTCTGTGTTCTCTGGTTACCCCCGCATGTCCACAAGTCAATGCTTGTTGTTGTTGCTCCTGTTGCTGTTGTTCTTGTTGATGTTGTTGCGACTGCTGTTGTTGTTGTTGCTGCGGTTCTCGTCGTCATCGTTGTTATGTTTAGCGTTGTTGCTGTGGTTGTTGCTGTTGTTGTTGTTGTTGTTGTTGCTGTTGAACTTTCACTTCTGAAGAATAACAATTGTTGCTCCCCCCCGTCCGGTGCACATGGTTTTTTCGACTGAGGTGCCCTTCCCGGGGCTCGCACCCTGTTTTCTATCAGGGAAAATCTTGAAGGTCAAACTGCGTCGTTGGCCCCCGGTTTACAACGACAGCGGCTCCCGCCTGATACTTCCTCACAATGTATTGAAGAATCGCGCTCTCGCTTTGGACTTCCTGGCAATTTACCACGGGATCGCGGCTCCCGCTTGATACTTCCTCACAAGTTATTGAAGAATTGCGCTCTCGCTTGGGACTTCCTCGCAACTTACCACCGAATCGCGGCTCCCGCCTGATACTTCCTCACAATGTGTTCAGATGCCGCTCGTCGGCACTCAGGAATCGTGCTTCTCCTCCTCCTCCTCCTCCTCCTCCTCCTCCTCCTCCTCCTCCCTCCTCCTCTTCCTCCTCCTCCCTCCTCTCGTCGCGGGGTCGGGTTGCCGCGGGTCGGCGTGTGCATCGCCAGCGTTGCCACTGGCCAGGCCGACGGTCCGCCGCTTGCAGGGGCCCGGCGTACCGGCCTTGTAGACGCGCGTGTTCCATTGGCCCAGGTTCTTCTGCAGGCTTCGAATGAAGGCCTCCCTCGACGAGGCCCCCGGGGCGTTCCCGCAAATTTTCGGAGCCTCTGGAACTGCTCGGTGGTCATCGGGGCCATTCCGAGGCCCCCCAAAGGTCATAGGAGGCTTTCGGGTGCCTTCCAATCCCCCCGCGCCTTGTTTCCGCATCAATCTCCGCTCGCATCCACCTGTCCCCACTTTTCAACGTTCTTTCCCGGTCTTCTCTACTCTTTCCCTCTATTTTCATTTTCATTTCGTTCGTACTCCATTGTGCTGCTCCTCAGTTCTTCGCGTTCCGCCCACCCCTCCCCAGGCCACCCCATCCCACCCCAACAATCTCCACCCCTTCCCGCTCGCATTTCGAATTTCTCCGAAATAATTCCCAATCCCTCCTCCAGATTCCTCCGTGCGCCCCCCGCTCCTCCGCGCTCCTCCCGGTTCCTCGTCTCCACTCCTGACCGCTCCTCCTCCTGAGACCCTACTCTTGCCCACTCCATCCCAATCCACTTTACATCCCCGCGCTCCTCTCGACACGGATAAATTCTCACTGCCCTTCCGCCCCACTCTTCCAACATCCCGCTTCTTTTCAGGGTTCCACGAAATTTGTTTATGACACCAGTTCGCAGCTGTACGTCCCCCCGTGGGGGTATCCACGATATGTTCTTTCAATGGGGTGGTCCGTGGCGCTGTTTATGGCGCGACCGATGGCGAAACTTATTGTTAACCTGTGTTGGAGTGCTGGCCCAAGCCATGGCGCAAGCTGAATCGCCACTCGCAGCGCAAATCATCGTCCTCCCTCCTTCTCGCCCCTCCCCTCCCTTCCTCCGATCCCTTCGTCCTCATTCCCCCCCGTTATCTGTTACCCTTCGTTTTCAAGGGCTTCACCAACCACACGTGGCAGGGAATGAGTATACCCCCCAAGAGGGGTTACGATCGAAGACGAAGAGGGCGGGTAACCAAGGTTTGGGATATGCATTTTGGGCGACACGCGAGCAGATAAGAGCGAACAGTCTTACAATGATTGTTGCTGGTGTTGCATGTTAATTGCTAAACGACGATTCGTGTGGGACCCCTTACAGGCGCCCTGGCGCTCTCGCCGAGGCGTCGGCTACATTTTCATTGAAACTGAAGCTCACTCTCAAGCGGTTTGGGGGGCCGCCAAAACCAACCCCCAAACAACAACAACGCTCCTTTCGAGACTTCCACCTCTTTTACTCAGGGCCGGTGCTCTTGCGCGCCGCCGAAAGCAGCCGTCTCAACAAAACCAACGCTCCAGTTCGAGACTTCCTCCCGTTTTACTTTGGACAGGAGCGCAACTTTTCTCTCATCGGCGCCGCCCCCCAGTAACAACAACGCTCCCACTCGAGACCTCCTCCCTTTTTTTCCTCGAGGCGGTGCTCTTGCTCGCCGCCGAAAACCGCCGCTCCAACAAAACCGGCGATCCTGCCCGAGACCTCCTCCCGTTTTACGCTGGACTGGCGCCCCACTCTCTTTTGAATGGGCGCCCCGCCCCCAGCAAAAGCAACGCTCCCGCTCGAGACTGTAAACAACTACCCTGTGACGTACCCAACCCATTTGTATCAATGGAGACGAGGAGTTGGCCGAAACTTGTATGGACAATCAACTTCATGTGTAAGCTACTTGGGAGGCGTCACTGTGCTGGGCCCTGTAGGCAGGCTTCGAAAGTGGCGACAGTTTCACAAATCGCAGGTCACCAGGGATGGCGAGGTCGAATTTGAATCTGCGTGTGGCGTCACTGTGCTGGGCCCCCCAGCAGGCCGCGAAAATGGCGACAGTTTCACAGATCGCAGCCCCCCAGGGATGGCGAGGTCCCATTTGAGTCCGCCGTGGGTACCCACTGTGCTGGGCCCCCCAGCAGGCCTCGAAAGTGGCGACAGTTTCACAGATCGCAGCCCCCCAACGAGGCGAGGTACAGTTTGAATCCGCCGTGTGTACCAACAACAAAAACAAAGCTCCCGCTCGAGACACCATGTTTTTTCCCCAACCATCCTGTGGTGTTGGGTCCTCGTTTTGAAGAGACAGCGCCCCGCGTCCCACCTCCTTCCTTCCTCCTCCTCCCCCTCCTCCCTCCCCCCTCCTTGCCTGTGTTCTCGGCACACCTCTCACACGCTTCGTAGCCACATAGGGACACCTCTCACACGTTCCGTAGCCCCATAGGGAGCTCCACCAAAGGCCCCAGCGGTTGCTCTCGCATGCGGTTCCCCCACCCAGGGCAGCGCTTCGTGGCCCCATGGGGAGCTCCACCGAAGGCCCCAGTGGCTGCTCTCGCATGCGGTTCCCCCACCCAGGGCAGCGCTTCGTGGCCACATAAGGAGTTCCACCGAAGGCACCAGTGGCGCAGTTCGCATGCGGTTCCCCCACCCAGGGCAACTCTTCGTGGCCCCATGGGAAGCTCCACCGACGGCCCCAGTGGCTGCTCTCGCATGCGGTTTCCCCACCCAGGGCAACTCTTCGTGGCCCCATGGGGAGCTCCACCGAAGGCCCCAGTGGCTGCTCTCGCATGCGGTTCCCCACCCAGGGCAACTCTTCGTGGCTCCATAGGGGGCTCCACCGAAGGCCCCAGTGGCTGCTCTCGCATGCGGTTCCCCCACCCAGGGCAGCGCTTCGTGGCCCCATGGGGAGCTCCACCGAAGGCCCCAGTGGCTGCTCTCGCATGCGGTTCCCCCACCCAGGGCAGCGCTTCGTGGCCCCATAGGGAGCTCCACCGAAGGCCCCAGTGGCTGCTCTCGCACGCGGTTCCCCCACCCAGGGCACCGCTTCGTGGCCACATGGGGAGCTCCACCGAAGCCCAGGGCAGCGTTTCGTGGCCCCATAGGGGGCTCCACCGAAGGCCCCAGTGGCTGCTCTCGCATGCGGTTTCCCCTACCCAGGGCAGCGTTTCGCGTTTCGTGGCCCCACAGGGGGCTCCACCGAAGGCCCCAGTGGCTGCTCTCGCATGCGGTTCCCCCACACAGGGCAGCGCTTCGTGGCCCCATTGGGAGCTCCACCGAAGGCCCCAGTGGCTGCTCTTGCATGCGGTTCCCCGACCCAGGGCAGCGCTTCGTGGCACCATAGGGAGCTCCACCGAAGGCCCCAGTGGCTGCTTTCGCATGCGGTTCCCCCACCCAGGGCAGCGTTTCGTGGCCCCATAAGGAATTCTACCGAAGGCAACAGTGGCGCAGTTCGCATGCGGTTCCCCCACCCTGGGCAGCGCTTCGTGGCCCCAGGGTGAGCTCCACCGAAGTCCCCAGTGGCTGCTCTCGCATGCGGTTCCCCCACCCAGGGCAGCGCTTCGTGGCTCCATAGGGAGCTCCACCGAAGGCCCCAGCGGCTGTTTTCGCATGCGGTTCCCCCACCCAGGGCAGCGCTTCGTGGCCCCATGGGGAGCTCCACCGAAGGCCCCAATGGCTGCTCTCGCATGCGGTTCCCCCACCCAGGGCAGCGCTTCGTGACCCCATACGGAGCTCCATCGAAGGCCCCAGTGGCGCAGTTCGCACGCGGTTCCACCACCCACGGCAGCGCTTCGTGGCCCCATTGAGAACTCCACCGAAGGCCCCCGAGACGGTTCGCTCTCGCATGCGGTTCCCCCACCCAGGGCAGCGCTTCGTGGCCCCATGGGGAGCTCCACCGAAGGCCCGCCCCAGTGGCGCAGTTCGCATGCGGCTCCCCCACCCAAGGCAGCGTTTCGTGGCCCCATAGGGAGCCCCACCGAAAGCGGCACCCACGACGCGTTACGAACAATTGCTCATGTTTGGGTCCTTCGCCACAATAATTTACTCAGAGCCGGTATTGTTGCTCGCCGCCAAAAACCGCCGCCCCAACAAACCCAGCACTCCCGCCCGAGACCTCCTCCCGTTTTACGCTGGACTGGCGCCCTACTTTCCTTTGAATTAGCGCCGACTCCAGCAAGAACAACGCTCCCGCTCGAGGTTTCCTCCCTTTTTTCCTGAGGGCGGTGTTTTTGCTCGCCGCCGAGAGGCCCCGTCCCGTCAAAACAGTCTCGAGACTTCTGCCCTCCTTACTCAAGGCTGTGTTCCTCGTCGCCGCCGACAACCGACGTCCCAACAGAACCAGCGCTGCCGCTCGAGACTTCGTTTTGTTTTACGCTGGGCTAGCGCCCCACTTTCTTCTGCATTGGCGCGGCTCCCAGCAACAACAGCGCCCCTGCTCGAGACTTCCTCCCTTTCTATTCAGGGCCAGGTCGTTGCCTCGCCGCCGACAGTCCCCATCCCCACCAAATTAATCCTGTCGCTCGATATTTCCTTGTGTTGTCCCCTTCGCTGGGGCTCCACTGGCGATCTCGCATCAGCGCAGCAGGGCGCGGGCATGTGTTTTCGAGGGGGGATATGTTGAAATTCCTCGGATAGGTGTTTGCAAGACCTCATTGGGCGAAAGATCGGGGAATGAGAATAACAGACACCCGCGATTGAACAATAATCCTCCATTATGGGGGTGGTTATCATGATGGTCGCATGCTGCTGCGTGTGGAAGCATCGCGTATGAGGGTCAACCGATTGTTGTTGTTATGCTGCTGTTGTTGGTGTGTTATTATTGTTGTTGTTGTTGTTGTTGTTCTTCTTCTTCTTGTTATTGTTTTTGTGGGTGTTGTTGTTGTTGGTTGTTGGTTGTTAGTTGTTGGTTGTTGTTGAACATTATTTATTCTAAAGAATAATTATTGTTGGGCCCCCTGGTGCGCGCCCCCCCCTGCGCCGCCTAGGCCGCAGCTACATTTTCATCATTTTCGTGAGAAAGCCTCAGAAAAGAGGGTGTGTACAGGATCCGGTTGTTTTGTTGTAATCCGCTTTCCCTTGCAAAAAACAATAGAAAATGACATTTCTTGTTCTAATATAATCAAATTTCAAGAATCCCTTGCAAAAAATAAGGTAAAGTGGACATTCGCGCGCGCAAGACGAAATCCTTCCAAAACCTTAGTGTTCGCAGCGATTTTAACATAAAAACATCAAAAAACCAATGGTTTTTCAACAAAAAATTGTCAAAATCTCATCCCGCGCGCTCTTGCGGATTCGTAGGAAACCCAACACTTTTTAAACATTTCTGTCAAACGGGCTTTTGCGAGCAACTTTTTCGAACTTCTGCGACAACGGTTGCGCACCTGCCAGGGCCATCATCCCTGTCAAATAATACCATGCGGGACACATTCGTTTTTTCTTCGCGCGCGCACGCCGTCGTCGTCGGCCGCGGGGCCCTGAATAGTAGCCACGGTCGTCCGCATGCCACGAAGTGAAGTGTCCGAACGTCATAGGGCGGGAAGCTGGGTGTGGGTGGTGGCGAAGAGTCGTTTGGAAATTTGGTAGAGCTTGAACCGGCCCCCCCACAAAGTGGGGGTATTGCCCGCCTCCTATGAAAACCCTGGCACTGGTGAGAACGGAGTGTCCCCACGTGCTAGTAATTGTTGTTGTTGTTGTTGTTGTTGTCGTTGTCGTTGTCATTGAACTCCCACTACTGAAGAATAATTATTGTTGATCCCCCCCTTCCGGTGACCATTGTTCAGTTGAAGTGCTTCCCCCGGGGCTCGCACCCTGTTTCTGAGCAGGGAAAATCACGGGGCTCAAACTGATCCCCTGGCACCCAGTTTACAACAACAGCGGCTCCCGCCTGATACTTCCTCACTGACAATTCATGTGCGCATCGCGCTCTCGCGTGGGACTTCCTTGCAATGTGTTCAAACGATGCGCCCTCGGCGCTTAGGAATCACGCTGTCGCTTCGGCTTTTCTCACGATTTACTTGGGAATCGCGCTATCGCTCGAGACTTCCTCGCGATTCATGCAGGACCCACGCTTCAGCAACTCACCTGCTCGACCTGGTCCGGCCTACCCGACCTGCCCGCTATGGGTCTGCCCACCCGATCTGCCCGTCTGGTTCTACCACTTGTTTTCTGCTCCGTGCCCCCCTCCTGCTAATTTCTCTCGTGTTCCATTCTTCCCCCTCCTCCTTCCACACGTCCTCTCTTCCCTTGTTTTAAGGGCTGCACATGTGCACGTGGCAGATAAGGAAGGTATGCCCTAAGGGGGTACGATCGAAGACGACGAGGGCGGGTACAGAGGGTTTGGGATATACGTATTGATTGGCACGTGAGCAGATAGTAGCGAGCATTCCGAACATGATTGTTGTTGTTGCTGCTGCTGTTGTTGCTCTTGCTGCTGTTGCTGTTGTTGTTGTTGTTGTTGTTGTCGTTGTCGTTGTCGTTGTCGTTGTTGTTGTAGTTGTCGTTGTTGTTGTTGTTGTTGCTGTTGTTGTTATTATTGTTGTTGTTGCTGTTGTTGTTGTCGCTTTTCCGTTCCGCCGCAATTTGGAGGAGGATTACTGATAGAGCAGGAGGAACGCTGAGGCTGTGAGGATGGGGCGGGGTCCTGTTCGCCGACGCAAACAGTCGGTGCGGACCCCCACCGAGTTTGCCGATTCTGTCGTTTTCTGGGCCCTGGAGGCCGCCAGAAGCCCGAAAAGGGTGTAGCGCATCCAACAAACTCGATCCTCGAACATCGGGGAGGAGAAGGGAAGGGTGGGAAGGAGGAGGATAAGGATAAGGCTAAGGATAAGGAGGAGGAGGAGGAGGAGGAGGAAGAGAAGGAGGAGGAGGAGGAAGAGGAGGAAGAAAGGAGGAGGAAGAAGCGTGGAGGAGAAATCAGGGCTGCAGAGGAAGAGGACGAGGAGGAGGATGAGGAGGAGAATAATAAGGCGGATGATAATAAAGGAAGGATGAAACATTTCTCTGAGCTCGTTGCATAACACATCGAGGGTAGCCCAAGTGATGCGACGAGGAGCCCCCTGGAGGCCCGTAGAGCGGAAAGCACCAAACGCCTTCGATTCAAAACCGCGTGCACACCATACTGGTGCCTTCATAAGCTGCAGAAGTCTCTGGAGGTCTCGGAAGGGCGGGGGATGAGGAGGCGGAGGGAAAATAGGAGGAGTTTGTTAGACATCGATCGGCATGTGGGTGCCCGCGCCCATGGGAAGATTTTCCAGCAAACACTGGTTGCCCTCTTGAAGCATGTTCTTTGTCGACGCTCGCACCCCTGATGAACAAAGGCACATGAGCTGGCGGCTGCGACAAGCACCCCTGGTGCAATCCAAGAGTTGCGAGGCAGCGGTGGCCTTGCCTAAGGCAAGGCCTGCACCACACTGCTGAGGCTGAGGCCGAGACAGAAGACGCAACAACACCCACAACATGTGGCGAAATTATTCGGATCGAGAGTCTCATTCCGCTTCCCCCCGACAACAGGAACGAGAGGCTGCTCATCCTCCTCGTCGCGCAGGGCCGCTGCAACCAGCCTGAACTGTCGGGCCGGCTCCTCACCCTTCGCGTTGGGATCGTTGGAGTTGTCCACAGAGGAGGCGGGGTGGCAAATCAACTGCGACATCGTCGTGCTTAGGGTGGAACTCCGCTGGTTCCTTCTGTACAGCACAGTACGTCCACCCGCCGACTTTTTCCCACAGGCTTACGAATTAGAAAAAGAGGGGCCCCCCCAAGGTGGGCAGTGGTAGTGCAATACTCAGCACGCACAAATGAAGAGGTTCGACCCGAATGAGCACGCCAAGCACGGTGAACTGTGGCCAAGCGCAATGGTCTGATTCAGGGCCGGCGGGGCCCCCGCCCCCAGAATAGGCAGTTTCGTGGGGTACGGCCTGGGCTCGGCGGAACCTCGCGCAGACGTTGCACATCAAAACTCCGTTGATAAGCGCGCCCGAAGTGGCAAAATCCCATGAGCTTTGGGGGCTTGGGGGGCCTGGCGGAAGCCAGCTCAGTCCCGTCACGGTCCAGCTTTGGCCACAACGGTAAAATCAAGAGGCGAGCCTGGCGATAGCGCGACTGATAGCAACCAGGATGTCGACGGCCTCGCGCTCAGCTCGTCTGGGCTGGGGGTGCAAGAGGGAACCCAACCTGACGGCGACATCTGCACTGTCGTTACCCAGTGCACTTAAACGGAACCTTCGCCGAGAGTTGACCGCCACCTATAATGAGGGCCTCTACCTTCTGGATAACCGCCGGAGGTGCAGCTTTCGCAGTTCCCGCATGTGTGTCTCATGTGATTGCCCGCGAAGTGCTCGCAGGGATATGACGCCATCGAAGCGAATCCAGTCCGAGAGCGTCGGGTAGCATACAGCTGCGTCGGCAGCTCGTGGTGCTGACCGTCGGGGATCTGCGCCTGCTGCTGGACTGGCTCGCATCCTTGGTCGAGTGACACAGCCGCCCAAACCACTGCTCCGAGGTCGAGTGGCACAGTCACCCGAACCGCTACCCTGAGCACCGGCGCTAGATGAAGAGCTGGCTCCTGATTTTCCTGCAGGCGCGGGTGGCCGGGCAGCCCCGTCAGCTGCTTCAAGGTCTGCGCCGCTGGGTAGTTGAGCCTGCTGAACGCTTGGGTGATGTGGCCATCCAGGTCGTGCTGGCGCTCGTGGGTGCTGGCCAGCGCGTGGGGGCGGACGCATGTGAGGGTCCGCGAATCTGCGCTTGCCGAACCCGTGGGCGTGCATGGGGTGGTCGCGTTCCTTCTCCTCCTGGATGCCGGGGCACTCCCAGTGGATCGGGGCGCTGTGAAGGTGGCGGAGCGTTGCTGGATCCCTGGGGTGCATGGGCGAGTCTGCCCGTATGCTGCGCTTGCACGCCTTGGAGGTGTGGCGCGTGCGCTCGGCCGCCGCTGCGCGTCTGATCTCGCCCTCCGTGGCCGCCGTGGCCACTGTTGGGAGGGCTGCTGATCGGACGTCGCTCTCGCGAACTCAATTCGCGAAGCCTCAGACGGCGACGTTTTTCCACTATGCCCTGGGCGATTCGCTCGATCCTGTTCCAGGGCCAATACCTGAGAGTCGCGAGTGTTGTGGCCTTCGATGAGGACATGGGCGTGCTTGCCTGGGCATCTGAGGTCCACGAACTGCTTGGGGATCCTTGGAGCATGGGAGACCAGCCTGGTGGTCGTCATCAAGATACCTCCCTGACCATCTCGAATCTCGAAGACCTGCTTGACATTGGTCGAAGATGACCTTGTCCACGCCCGGCGCAACCACCACCTCTGGACATGGCGGCTCGTCGTACATCCATTATGGCACGGGCTGCACGTTGACGGAGTAGCCGCCTAGCTCGAGCTGCAGCTTTGCAGGGTAGCCGCAGCATCGGCCATGGGGGGCCGCGTCCTCTTAAGAACGCAGCCAGGTGTGATAATTCCGCTTGTAGTTGAAGGTTGCCCAACGACCGAAGGGCCGTCAGGTCGGAACCATGGTGATTACTAGTGGCCGATGTTGTCGAACATCTCGTTCGGCGGCTCGCTGATGGCTCTCGTCGTTGAGGTCGCGGCTGGTGACCGAATCGAAGTCCTCGCCAGCTCTGGGGCGGCGGCGGACAGCCAATCTTTTTCCACCGCATACATCCATCATGTCGACGCCGTAGCCGAATACAACAAGGTCGGGAAGGAAGTGGTGGATGGTGTCGAGCTCGGTGGACTGCGATGATTGCACGCTGGCCGTTTGGCGGTGAAAACCTGGTCTACGAGCCTCGGAACCGCCGCGTGGGCAGACCTGCGGTAAGGTTGCCATAGAGGTCGTCCTCTTCGCGCCCGTCGTCGCAACCGAAGTCGCCAAAGAAGGCAAGAGGCCAGACCACTGAGGTCGGAACCGCAGTCGTCGTAGTGGTCCTCGACGACCTGCTTGCGTGCCCTGAGCGCATGGTCCTCCTTATCTTCGCCTTCTAGCGTATGCGCTCTGCCGCTGGGCAGGCGCTGGTGGCGCAGTCACCGGACGCCTCTGGTTGTTCGTGCTTATAAGGTGTTCGAGGTGTTCGCGTGCGCGCGGTCCTGGGCGTGTTGCTGGGTGTCGTGCTTGCGTTCTGCTATAGGACTGGAAGGTGCCTTTTTGCGCGTGGTCGTTGGTGTGCTGCCGGGTGTCGTGCTTGCGTTCTGACATTGGACTCGAAGATGTGTTCGAGTCTGGTTGACAAACTGCCGTCGTGCCTCGTTGAAAGCGTACTTTCCTCGATGCGACCTTGCTGCTTGGAGTGCGACTGCAGTAGGGTGTGAATCGCAATTCTTCGCGGCACATCTCAGGGCCAAATGCACTCGTCGGTTGATGATCGTCTAGTCGTCGATGTGCTCCTCCAGTTTGATGTTGCATCGGCGCAGCTGGCTGTAGATGGGGACCTGAGTGAGCGCCATGCAGACTGCCCTGATGTGTCTGGCCTCTGGGGCCAAAGGCTTGTGGCAAGCCTGATGCGTACTGGCATGGAACGCGTGATTGTCGAACATCTGCCATGGTGCTGGTTGTTTCCACTTGTGGCCCTGCTGGCTGCCGGCCAAAAATCACTAACACCCTGGTGCTGTTCTTGACCCTGGCGCGCAACTTGGGAAAGTAATCGAGGATGAGGTGAGTCGCGTCCATGTCCGCATCGTGCGTGAGCCGCGACTTGATGGCGCCCTCCAAGTCGGAAGTGCGAAAGACGCCGAAGCCGTGGTCTTGTAGCGCTAATGATGTGCCCTGTCCTTGTTCTAGGGCGCAGGGCGTCCTGGTCCTGGTGCCCACTCCTGTCGATGCAGGTCGGCGGGGCCAGCCTCGCGGACCGCCCTGGCGGTCTCCGAGCGGGGTAGCTCCTCGGAGCCTTCATTGCCGCAGGCACCGACCGACCCCTTGGACGTCGCGCCGCCGCCTCTCTCGCAGTGGCGTCCTGGCGAAGGAGCGCCATGCCAGCGTGTCCTCCGCGTCCGCGAGAGGACAGGCGAAGGTTGGGAACGACCGCGATCTCGGTGTCCTTGACGATGCGCTCCAGGATGGGCTGGGCGATTCGGCGGCCCTGCTCGACCACGTGCGCCCGCGGGCTGGTGTTCGCCACGGTCACCCAGATTTCGCCGCGGAAGTCGTTTCCCGCCGCGCCGCCCGCGACGTCGCACCCCTTGAGTTGAGGGCGAGTCTGGAGAGGGGGGCGGCGCGAAAGTAAGTGCCAAGCGGTGCTGTGGCCGCCGCGCGCGTCGACCCCAGCTCGCAATGCTGACGTCCGCGCAGGCGCGGAGGTCGTTGCCTGCAGCCCCAATCGTGCCCTGTGGGGGCGCCCGTGCGTTGGGGCTGACGCGCTGGGCCTTCAGCTTCCCGAACTCGCGGTCGTCGGCGGTGTAGTCATCCTGTCTTTTTCCGCCGCCAGCAGCGTGAGTGCTTGGGCAGCGGGCCCCCGGAGCGCGGCCGAAGCTTGCCGAAGTCGTCGACCAAAGATGCGCAAGTGACCCTTCGGCACCGACTCTGGATCGAAGCGGATGGCGACGGGGCCCCATGCGACCTCATTGCCGCCTGGCTCAAGGAATTCGAAGCGTTCGTGGTCAAGGCCCGTCTCCGCCACCCCGCTGATGGACTGCATGGGCTGCAGACGTCATAGGGCAGGGACGTCAGCGCCTGCGCCCTCCGCGGCCGGGCCGCGCGCGGTGTGTCGACCGGTCGCGCCATGGCGGGTGGTCTTCGCAATAAGTTAGAGCAGTGAACCTCGCGGCGCCCTACCAGCGGCCCATTGCCATTGCTAACACCTGCTGCGCGCTGCGGTCCTGGGATGGCTGCAGACTCGCCTGGTGGGCAAAATTCATGGCGAAACGCAGTCCCGGGAGGGTCGTCCAGGCGCCAGTGTCGAACGTGGCGCCTAACCAACCGCCCGGTAGATCGGTGCTCGCCAGGTAGCGCGGCGACTCGCCCGATGAACTCGAGCCCGCGCCCGACGAGGTCGGCCGCCGCGGCGTCGTCGGCCGGCGCGGCGGCATATGCAAGTCCAAATGAGCGTCGCGGGGCGCCGCCGCGCCCGCTGCAGACACGCGGCTGGCCGCGCTGCCCGGCGACTGCGCGAAGCCATGCCGAAGCGTCCGCGGGGCCGGGGCTGGTCGCGGAGACTGCGCGAGGTCCTTCTGTGGCGTGATCTCTTGCGGCGCGTCCCTGTCGGCTGCCGCGCAGGCCAGCGCGGCGGGCGCTGGGCCCGCCAGCGCGCGACCAGCGCCGACTCGGCGGAAACGGGCGATTATGTCGGCTGGGCCGCGGCGCGCGGGGCAGCGCGCCAAGCGGGCGTCTGTGTTCTGCGTCGGCTGCAGATGGCGCGCCCGCTGCAAGATGCGGCGGCACTGCAGGCGCGCCGCCCTCTCGCCACGCTCGAGGGCCTCGAGGCATTTGCCGCCCCCTATCATTGCCCGAAACAGATGCGACAGACGGGGGCTCGGCAGGCAGGGCGGATGGCGCAGGAGTCAAGGTGAACGGGGGCTTCAATCCATCCAACTCTGTGCGGCCTGCTGGCTCTGCTCGCCCTGCTGCCGCATTCGCTCCGGCGCCAACTGTGTGCTGTGGAGCTCGTCGAGGTGCCGTCGCTGCGCACGGTCGAGGGCGGTGCCCCCGCGTTGCTCGGATCGGCCGCCGCTGGCCATCCAGATCTCGCGGCCGTCGAACCGCGCGGCCGCTCTCGCAGACGGTTGGCTCGCGTCGACGGGGCTGTTCTGGTTGAACAGTGACAGCTTCTGGGGGGGCTCCGGCACTGGCGGTGGCGCGACTGCCGATGCGGACTGCGTTGGCCGCGTGGAGCTCGATGCCCAGCCCGGCAACTGCGCGCCGGCAGGCGGGGCCGGAGGCGCGGCGACTCGTTGTTGAGATCGCCTGCCCAAGCGCGCCCCCGGGCCTGCCCCGGCGGGAACGCGCCGCGCACTCGTGCCCACCGTTATGGTGCTGGTTGCGGTGGTGCTGTTGGAGCTGCTGGAGCTTTTGGCGCTGCTGGTGCGGCGGCGGCCCCCGTGGCTGCCGTGGCTGGTGCTGGGCCCCCCGCTGCTGCAGCGCGGGCTGGTGGCGCAGTCGCAGGGCCCGTCAATTGCGTGGAGTCCTGCGCGCCGCTCATGAGTGCTGCCATCTCCGGTCGCAGTGGTCGTACTTCTACGTCGTGATGGTTGCGAGAAGACGAAGGGGGGGATGATGTGCCCACCCATCGTGACCAATGGCCGTGGCCGACATGCTGCCAAGAGCCGTCTTGCGACGACGCACTTGGAGCGGCTGCGGCTGCTGTTGGCCGCGGCGCCCGTGCTGCTGGAGTCAGCTGTCCGCCGTTCCAGGGGTCAGCACTCTGCGTGGGACCGCCTTGCCCGGTGCCTGGAGCCGCTGGCTGGCACGCTGCACGCGCCCCTAGCGCTTGGGTGCCGACCCTCCCCTGAAACTGGAGAGGGGCCGAACTTCTCTACCCGGAGCATGCGAAATCTGCAGATTTGCGAACTGTGTTGATTATGGCGCTGAATGTCTCGTCGTCTCGGGTCCCTCTGGGGGCCGCAACAAATCCACATGATGCCAGATTATGTTGATTCGGGGGTTGTGCCCGACGCGCTGAAAATCCACAGATTGCAAATGATTCTGCGCACGTGAAAGGGGGCCACGGGATCCGAATCGCCAGGGGGGCGACTATCATCCACGCATTGAAGGACATTCTGTGGACCCACGATGGAGTTCCAATCTACAGATTAACACCAATCCTGTGGATTGCGACGCGACGCGTGCACGACGCAGGCCTGATCCGCAGAATTCCAGAATCCGTGGATTTGGAACAGGTCGGGGCCTGATGGGAAGCGAATGACGAGGGCGCCCACAATGCGCAGAATGGCATAATCTGCATCCATGGCGCTTGTTTTGCGGTTCTCCAGAATGACGAGATTTCAGGCCCCCACCGGCATCCAACCTGGCGCGGGCTGCTGTTCGGGTGGACCTGGCAGCCCCTGCTGACACAGATGCGCGAGCGGTGAGGATGCTGGTGGTGGCGAAGGCGCAGGGGCGCAGGCGAGGAGAGCGCGCCCATGGTTGCGGCGCGGGGGGCGGTCGCGCACGAGGTGCTCATCGGTTTCGCGCTCGTGGCCTTTCGGGTGGCGGCCGGACCCCGCTCCGCCGGCCCCGCGCTTCCGTTCGCCCGTGCCTCTGCCCTACCCGAAGCCGGCGAAATTCCACGCGTCTGCCAAGGAGGCGCGGTAGCCTGCGCCTTTGTCCGCGCCCTTCCGCTCGGTGATTATTCGGGCGCTGCGCGTGGGATGGCTGTTGTCGTTGAAACTGCGCTGGCGCGCTGCGGCGCGATCGTAGGCCCGGGGGGCGCGCGCTGCGTTGCTCCGCGGATGCGCCGCGTAGCTCGGGATCGCATGACCGCGTGCGGCATCGCCTTCGCCGAAAGAGCTGATGGGGTCTATGTGCGCTGCTGGGGGTGCCCCTTGTGCTGGTGACGCCGTGCCGGCGTCGCCGGCGGCTGCCGGCGCGGGCGGGTTCGGCGCCGCCCCCTGCGCAGCTGGGCCCGCGCCGTCCAGGCTCGGTCCGGCCGCTGCGCCGCAGGCGCCCAGAACCCGATATTGCGCGGGCGAACTCGTGTGGGGAGCGCGTCGTTGGGCCGCGTGGGCCGCCGGGGCGAGGCCGCCCGGCGACCCCTCGATTATGCGCCCGAAGCGCCGCAGCTGGCCCGTCGCGCGCGCGAGCTGCGCGGCGTTCGCGGGGCGGGCCGCGCGACGGTGCTGCGCGAACGTGGTCAGCTGGACGTTCGACGCGCCAGCGGCGCGCAGCAAGAGGAAGCTGAGGCCCCCGTGGCCGATGATGAGTCGACCAACTTGCTGTGCCTGGTTGCGCAGGCTGCCGGATCTAACGTGGAAAATGCCGATGCGCTCACGCGGCAATTGGTTGAATTGTTGAATGGTTGGGCCTCGTCGGTGCTGACGTAGCCGAAGCGCTCTCTTCCGGGCCCAATTTGCCCCGTCCGGCCAAAATGTGCACGCGGAAGGTCACCGGTGTCACTGGGTTGCCGTTGATGACCCCTCCCTGGATCGGGACAATCGGCGGCCATTCGTCCGCGTGCTCGCGCGCCGTGCCGGTGGAGCGCGACGAGATGTAGGCCGCCTGGAGAAACTCGTTGAGGTGTGAGTTCGCTACTGACCAGATCACCGCCTCGCGCAACCACTCCTGGAAGGGCACTCGAGCTTGCCGCTCGGGCCCCCAGGTGCGGAGGTGTCGCGCGTTGCCACCGCCGCAGCCTGCGCCCATGCAGGCGACGCAGCTTGCGATGGCGATCATGCCCGCCCCGATGCCCTTCCATCCTCCACGTGCCGTAGCGGTGCTGGCGGCTGGGGATCCTCCAGCGGCTTTGCATGAGTCGTCGAGGATACATGCCCCGGATGTGTTCCTCCTCGTCGGCGCATGGGGCGTCTGTTCATGTTGCGTCACTGTGTGGCTCGCGGTGCTCGGGGCATCCCGCGACACAGTCGCGGACATTTTTTTCGTGCGCCGTGTGGTCACCGCGCTGAGCACCGCCAGCTGCGAAACCGTCGAGAGGAGCACGCGTCGGGAACCCGTCCTGCCTGGCTGGCGGGTTTGAGCAGGCAAAGCGAAGAGTCGGGTCCCGATGTGTGGCGCCTCGGAATGGTGTCCCGGCTGTCATGCCCTCCGCTGCATTACCTCGGGGGGATTGCGAACGCCATTCCCATGCTCTCCACTGCATCCCCGCTCGGCGGCAGCGTCACAGTCGCCGGATGCCTCTTCTTTGCTTGCTTCTCCCAGGGCTCTTGAGACGCAGTCCCGAAAAGCTCGGGACCTTGTTCTGACACCGCAAATGTGCACGTTGTGTCGAGCAGTCGAGCAGTTGTCTATCACCTGACGCTACCCCCGCGGGCGGGGGGCACTGTCAATTTGGGGTCCGCGAGCTGCCTGGGCACAGTCCGAGCGTGCCTGGGATGGGTCGTATAACGGTCCTTGTGGATATTGGTGGTGTTGTCCCTGATTACGTTCTGGCTGTGCACGCTCCCGGCCACTGGTCCTGGCGGATGGGCGGATGACCCCCCCGACCCTCGAGCTACGTCTCCTGCCATCGTGAACGAGAGAGGGTGCCGGTCCTGGCAAAGGGGCTACTGCTTTGACGGGCGGTAAAGTAACGTCCCCTGCCATGGTGATCGGGAGAAGTTGCACGAAGGCGCGACGTGAACAACGGGATGACTACATACGGCGGGGGGCTGGGACCGTGTCTGTCGGGGTCTGGCGAAACATGGCGCGGCTGTGTCAACGGAGCGTCGTGCCTCGCTACCATCTAACATATGGGTGTAGAAGTGGGTGTGAAAGATAAGGAAGTGCGTCAAAGGCGCGTCTAAGGCTAAGGCGGGCACGGAACACTTCGGGCAAAAATGGCAGCGGATGGCAAAGTCAAGGATGGGGCGAGAAAAGCAAGGCATGAAGGCACTGCGCTGATGAGGTACCTTTCGAGTGGAAGGAGGAGGAGGCGGAGGAGGAGGACAAGGAGGAGGAGGAGGAGGAAGGAGGAGGAGGGAGGAGGAGGAGAGGAGCAGGAGCAGGAGGAGGAGGAGGAAGAAGGAGGAGGAGGAGGAGGGGGATAAAGAGGAAGATGATGAGGAGGAGGGGGAGGAGGACGAGGAGGAGGAAGAGGAGGAGGAGGCGGAGGAGGAGGAGGCTGAGGAGTAGGAGGAGGAGCAGGAGGAGGAGTAGGCAGAGGAGGAGGGGGAGGAGGCGGAAGAGGACAAGGGCGACAACGGCGACGACAACGACGGACGGCGACGAGGCGGCCGAGGCCCACGACGCCGGCGACGACGCTGCGCCTCCACGCCGCGCCACAGCACCGACGCCTCGTAGCGTGTCTGGGCGCAGCCCGCCTAGAGGGGCCGAACCGCCACTGCTGGTAGGGCGCCGCGGGAGGCCCGTCGACCCGGGAGGATCGAGGCTAGAGGGGGAAGAGAAAGCGGAGGAGAAGGATGAGGATGAGGATGAGGAGGAGGAAGCGGAGGAGGAGGATGATAGAGAAGGGGGAAGCGGAGGAGGAGG